>JAEQBA010001491.1:108619-188698 GCA_019434445.1 Phalangium opilio | reverse complement strand
TGGTAAGTAGCCTCGTTTATTATCCGTCGTCTGTAGTACCGTGATTAGTAATGTTTTGTTTAAATATGAACGAGTTAGAATCAGCCTGACTATAATTAGGGTTCAAAGAAACATGGGCCACTTTTTCGGAGATACAGTTTGTTGTTCCTGAAAGGGGGTATGATCCATCAACCCTGTACACGTCATAATCTTTAAGAAAGGATGATTACGTGCGGTGGAAATAAGACCAAGCTATTCATTAAATTAAATTAAAAATCTAAAGGGCAATTATTATAACTAGATATTATTTATTTATACTTAAACTTAGAATACTTTAATTAATTTATAAAAATATATTACTCAATCATTCACCTTCCCTTTAACTAATAAATATGCAAATTTAAAAATCGGAGGGTATAATTAATCATAATTAATATCTCAATTTTCGTTTCCTCTTGGGGTCGTTTTATTTGATTTTATTTGCACATAAATTTATTGTCAAATCATCATTTTCAAAATTCCTAATATAATTTAATATTTTAGACATTTATTGATACCCCAGTTAGAGAGAGATATTTATAGTTTTAAGGATACCAGACAGAAATATATAAAAAAAAATCCCGTCTAATGTAAATGGGCCCATGGATTTTCAGTTCATTACTCATTTGAGGTACCCACTGTTAAGTCTATGTCGTCTAGGGGACTATTTTAACGTCGTGATTGGGGTCAAATAGAAAATATATTTTCGTCTATAATTTATGGTCTTACATAAAATTAGAAGGAAAATAAGTCGCTAAAAACGAAAGTTATAGTGACGATATAAAAATGTTCCCAAGTGTAATATATTGACTATATCTTTAACAAAAATTCCCCACTCTCATTTCGAATTCGAAATCGTATTTAAAACTCTATTTTTATTGGTCTCAATTTATTACGTTTTATTGTGTCTAGATTCAGGTATTTTTGTTTTTATCCTCGTAATAAACGTCAAATTAATTACAAGATAATTGAATCCAGTAAATGACTTAATAGTTTATTTTATTTATTTTTGATAGAAAATAATTATTTTATTCATAAGAAATTATTTATTTTGATTAGAAATATATGGGACATGTTTTACAGACCCCAAAAATGAAACATCTTCCTTGGCGTTTAATATTTTTTATTTTTATTTTCTTAGTGTCAAATAATGAATATTCAATTTTTGTAACGGCGCGAATGTCCTACGTCTCTTCATATTATTAACTTTTTTCCGTTCAGTCTGGGTACATCTTCTAACTTAAGACGACGTTAATTATATGTTTTTTAATTGGCATATTGCGAAAATTGCATAAATTACGCGATTATAACATTCGTTTAAGGTTTTTCATTAACGTTAAGTTTCTTTTTCTTTTTTGCCATGATTGAGTTTGTCCCACATTTTCTACGTAGGCACATTAAAAGATGTCCTACATGCATCATGTGACATAATCGCAAATTTAGTAATCCACCCCAATTTAGTCGTCGACTTTTGTGATTATTTGACTATTTACTTTTGAGAATTATAATTAAAGATTGCAGTCTGGGAAGGAGGTAGGAATACGTAGGGAAATACCGTTACGCTGTTGTTATTTAGATTCTTTCTTACCTTGTAAGTTACTTAAATGGCGAGATTACAGTGTGTGGTTTTTCTTTTCTTTTTTCTTTAACTTAAATTTTAATTTGGGAGATGTTGCTGCATGCTTTTGTGAAGTTTCGAAATAAATGGAAATTTTAGAAGAAAAAAAAAATAAGGGAAGGGATAATTTTCAAGAAAGGTTCACTTGAATTTTAGCGTAGATCCTGAAGATTCCGTGGGTAACTGTTCGAATATTGGAGAAATTTGATATGGAATACATACAGGTACATGGAATCATTGCGTATCCATCCATTTTCACTCAATGTATCTAGGTGGATTTTGTGGGAGGAGCTAGACTAATCATTACGTATGACGCATTTTACCTGGCGAATAATTTATCTCGCTGCAATTTCATGCCTAGGAGTACTTTGCCTTGCTACCAACCAATGAAAACACAGCTAGAAATACATCAGAGCTATGAGGCGTGATGGGTAGTACTCAAGCCCGGCCCACAAAGACCGCCTAGAAATAATCAATGGATATATGGGGCATAATGATGTATTCCTATTAGCTATATTCATTCCAGGTACTGTTTGCAGCAATATTGCAGCACCCACGGAATTCTCAGTACCTATAGTCAAATTAGCTATTTTGCTATCTTCCGTAACCTCAATAAACATTGGCTTCTCTAGAACTTTTAAGAAAGTTTTTTATATTTTTAAAAAAAAGGGTTTTTGGCATTTTTTTTTTAAATTTTTAAATTTCTGAATATGAAACAAGATGCACCCCTTGGTTATTCATCAAAAATAGGATAATACATTAATCTCCTTGTCTGTTTTAGTACAGACATTGATGTATATTTCATTAGAGATAAGATAAGCGTGTGAAAGGGCGTCTGAGAGCATGATTCTCTAGAAAAAAAGAGAAATTAAAATCGGGACCAAAAATATATATTTTAAGAGGTTGTGTGGTAAGGTATCTTAAATATATACCCAGTAAGAAGAAGATGAAAAAAAACCCTTCTTTTTTGACTCATCTGCATTTAAATCGGCTTGCATTTTCTTCGGAACAAGGTCTATGCCCTGAAGGGTTTTCGCTACCAAACCGGTCTGTTTCAGCAGAAAGGGGTGTTTTTATTCTTTTTTTTCTTAAATAATCTTAAATTTAATATTAAAAAGAAGAAGAAAGAAGGTACTATTCCAATTTTAAAAACTTATAAATATATCTGGCAATGTCATTTATTTCAATCAAATTTTATTTAAATTTGGTTATTGGGCGAGCACGTGTTTAGGATGTAGGGAAATTATTAGTTATTTAAAAAAATAATAATAATATTATAATAAACACCTTGGAAATTAAGTTTTTGTGTTTGTTAGATGTATAGTTATATTTGGGACGAGTTTAATTTTTATAAATATAAATATATTTAAATTAAATTAGTTTTTGATTGATTAAGTTACGCTTCGATGATGGTATTTAGCTTAAATGATTAAGATGTAATTAGAAAGTTGAATTTTTTATGTTTTTGGAAAGAATTTAAATCGAGTTTATAATTGCTATTTTTGGGTGAACCATTTTTTTTTCTTTCATCGGGTTTCGAGATTTTTATGAGATTTAGTTTAATTGTTATTAACTCGTAGTTAGAAAGATATTAAAAATATTGAGATCTAATCTATATATACATATATATTCAACTAATTCAATATAGTATAATACCAATTAAATAAAAATTATCGAAACGGTTCAAGTTTGGGCTTTAACGGTTTCTTCTTTCATCTTTTTTTAATTTCCCCGTAAAAAAAGTTAAATTTAATTCATTTTGGCAGTATTTCATTTGTGTGTCCCATTTTAAACACACGCTCTTGATTTAAGTAACTTTTTTTCAATCATTAATTTAATTTAAAATAAAATAGAAAAAAGCAAGCAGCTTTTTGTTTGGTACAGTGCCATCGTCATCCGGACATCGGATAGATAACCTTGCTTATCACTCAACAGGTTGAATTTTTTAAAAAGAAAAATAGGCCTTATATAATAAACCTGCAGTTCAAAAGTAGGACATCACTCTAAAAAAGCTAAAGAGGATATAATTGTGAATGTGATATTATTTTAAATATATTTTTTTATCAAATAGACATGCCTAATGTAATAAGTTAATTATATTAATTATTACAACTTAAATTTTTTACAAATGTACATTTTTACGGTGCATTGCTTATATAGTCCATTTTTAACAAAAAAAAATGTTTTTATGAACAATCAAAAATATTTCTTCAATAACAAAACAATTTAATGTGAGATTAGGTAAGATTATGGAGTAAGCTATGAATTAATTTATTTTTTCTTTGCGATGTTAAAGGACCCGTTTGAATTAGGTTCATTTGATTTATTGTCCTAAACAGCGGGGACATTTTTTGACAAATATAATAACCACTTTCTCAATTGAAATATTACTTTTTAATTTTTTTAAAATTCTTTTTTTTTTAAATTTATTTTTGAATATCTCTAAAACCCTACTCTTTGAGATGGAGGCTGTAAATTCAGTTTTTAATACATTTGCGCTCTCTCTTTCTCTCTCTCTAAATAAAACCTATTAAAAAAATTGACGCCCTATTTTGAGTAGACACTTAAACGCCCACGAATCCAACAGAGATATAGAGAAAACGTTAAATTTTAATAAATATGAATGATAAAATTAAAAAAAAAATAAATAGAAAAATCAGTTAGGAAAATGAATAATTTATCATATATTTATTTATTCCGTAATTTTATTTTATGTATTTTTTTATTTCTAAAAAGGGTTAACGACCAAACAGTTTATTCGCGATTGGTGACACTTTGCTTGTTTATATTTGTGTACTTGTATTTTGGTGTCAATATTTATCTATTGACCAATTTAAAGGGCTAGTGAACTTATGGTGTGTTTTTTCTTCTTCTCTTAACAGGATTCTCAAATGAATGATTCAACTACTAAATTGACTTCAAACGGGGTCAATGGAGTGTCCGAAAATGGCGAATTTAAACGATCAGATCATCGCAGATCGTCTTCGAAAAAATCTCAGCAAGTACACCATAACGATAATGAAGATAAATTATGCAATGGGACGGTTAATCCGGCCTTTTTGGGTGACAGCGATGACCAGTTGACCTCAAACAAAACACAGAATCCCTCCAGTAAGTAAAGAATATTTATCTCGCGTTCTTACCTTACACACTTCAAACGACAATGTCGAGTAACAATAAGCTCTACCAGAAGTGAGTAATACTTCTCTTCGAGAGAGAAGTGTTCTACAAAGCGGGGTAATTGCAACATGATTCTTACTAAACCGAATCACATACGCGATAAATAGTTCCCTCATCTTAACTATTTGCCAAGGCGCGCTTGTGGATTTTTGTCCCACGTTAAGACGAGGTTTGTGGGTTGATTGCTGAGGAGTTAGTACCAAATAGTTATAGGAATCACCCTAGCACGGTTCGATGTCTATCTGAAGTTTGATGAGCAGGAGAGAAAATAAAAATGGTGGTGAGCCTGGGATGAATCATGTTACATAACTAAAGTATTAAGAGGATACAGAGTGCCATCCTTCTTCTATTATCCCCTTCTGGTTCTACGTGACAAGACGTTGAAGATCTTGTCTCCATTCCTACGCCATTTTCGCGACACTAAAAGTTAGGGATGTGTAAATTAACTCGTGCGTAATTTATGCACAAATCTTTCCCTCATTCATGAATCCAACCCCTCAATGTGTCTCTCTTACAAACTATTCCATCATATCAAGAGCAGTATTCAATACGGGCAAACATTAATCAGGCTATCCTTGCATACAAGCTAAACACCACTCTATCCTTTAACTCTACCCTTTACTCGGGTTGGCATGGGTATTATTAGTACGCCGACCTTGATGTTAATAAGTTTGCGGTAGAGGATGATTTTTTTTCTTCTTCTTCTTCTTCTTTATAAATGATATATTTTTTTTTTACACACTTCTTGGGGATTGTATGGTACCATACACGGATGTGGTCTTGAGGAGAATATATGGTTATTTTTTTTACAAATATTCTCAAAAAGGATATGCCGTATGGGAAAAGAGAGTTTTATCTCTCAGTGCACCTGAAGGATCTGATTTCTAACCGCGTTAAAAAAATTAGGTTGTCATCGGCATCCCTCTTTAACAGACTCCATCAGACTCAATTACTCTATCCTCTTCCTTTACCCAAACGGACTTGAATTAATTATATTTGAAATTAAGTTTCCTTCAAGACGCTAATGAGATAAGTAACTTTGATCTCAATTACTTTTAGAAGAGGAACCACCCAATCCAAACTATTTGGTGAACGAAGATGACCATTTGAAAGGGGTGTCCACTCTAAACGATTCCGTCACGACGACGGCGACCAAGAATGGTTCGACTCCTCGCATTATCGAAGTCCCCGAAGACGCTCTCCTTAATCATCACAGCGCGCGAATTCGACTCAAGAAAAAGGAAGCCGCCAATAATAAGGAGAATGAAGCCAAGAACGAAGAAAATAAGACTAAAACGCAACGCCACAATGACAAGAACAACTCAGTCAGCGTTATCATTCCCATGAACGGTGTCCTGCATAATGGAGACATCAAAGAAAAAGGGGAGAAAGAAACTACTATGACCGTTTCCGGTACGTTTCTCGACGTCTGATCTAATATACCCCTTGTTTTGTGTACAATTACTTAAACAACCGTGTCGTATTCCAGAAAACTCTCAACGGAAAGTCAAAGACGGGGTCCCCGTTTCGAGTCCACTGACGAGCGAAAAAACGGCCCAAAAGAAATCGGAAGAGTACTTCATACCAGCCAATACGCATAAAAAGTTCCTGAGGTATGTCTACGATTTACTGGAAACGTGATGTTGAATTTAATTAACTTTTCGGCGGGGACGAGAGGGTGGTTTCTTGGTCGTGTTTTGATGTCGGTTTCGGGTTTTTGTTTGCACCAACGTTACTTTGAATAATAGAAGGGGGCGTTCACTAATAGTACGCGTGTGTTTGTGTTTTAACAGGGGCGAGAAGCTCTACCTGACGAACGAGAAGAGGAAAGGAGGATGTAGTTGGAAAAAAGTGGCCATATCCGGCTGTTTGTTGGCGGTCCTGGCCGCAGCTGTGCTCATTGGCGTCCTGGCTGCCAGTTAGTTTATTTTCGCTCTCTTTGTCTGGCAAATTCTTTATTATATACCTGCCGCGAGGGATATATATGGGTTACTTCCTTCCCACCCCCCTTTATTTTAATATAAACTATTATCCAAACAATAGCGAATTTAAAACAAACAATGCCATCGAGAATAGGCGCCATAGGGATACGCGTTAACCTTGGACATTATCGAAAATCATCCTATATTCGTATATTTTTCACTCTTCCTTTGATGTCAGTCTTAAATGTAGAATAGGCCTACTTATTTTAAACCTTAGTACTGATTGCGTATGAATCCTTGTCCAATATGATACCGCGACTAGTCCTAAGGATCTTCGTAATTAATGTTTTAGCTGGAATATTGCCAGTTGGACAGTCCGAGATGTTTACCGCGTCTAGTCCCACGCTGGAACTTCCGGCGCAAGCGTCCGTGTCTATGCAGGGCCACGACGATTCCGTCCTACCTCTAACGTCGAGCGCCACGACGGACCGACCTAAGGTCACAACCATTTCTCCTAGAAGGAGAACGACTCTGTTGTCGGCTACGCGACAGCCAACCAGTGCCACAAACGCCCCCAATTTAGTCAGTCAACAACCAATAGTCACTACTCAAGCGCCTGTGATAGTGCCATATGTTCTTAGAGGGGATCTGACAGTTGTCAATCGTAATCTCTCTGAGACCAACTCTGATCAGTACGAAAACCTAAGAACGGAACTCGAGGCGGAAGTAAGTACTGATGGTGAAAATCCTTCTTAAAATTAGTGCCTAAACATGGTTTTTTAATAGTTAAGGAAGGTTTTCAACGACACTAATGGCTTCATCAACGTTAACGTGACAAGCCTACAGTAAGTGTTAATCTTTGACCTTTTCATACTTAGAGATTAGGCTTTGCGCCACAATAAATTCAATTAGGTCAATGTCCCTTATGTAACGCGATAGGCCTACGCCTAATTCGAGGCTCTTGACGTTTCTAAAAATGAAGTACCTTCTTTATTTACTTAATAGGGCGGGGTCAATTAAAGTTCAATTCGTCACGTCATTCGCCAATTCGAAATACGATCCTCGAGAGATTCAAAGAGTGATTCAAGCCTACTTGGATAAACATAACGGATACTTGGACCGGTTCTTAGTCGACCCCGAATCAGTCGCCGTTAAAAGTAAGCGTCTCTCCAGACCAAAATTCTTCTCCTTTTATTTTTGAGAGTCAGATTACCATGATACGTTCTAATCTATCTTCCTTATAAACAGTACCCAAAAACGAGTGCGAAGTTAACAATGGCGGGTGCACGGACATTTGTACTTGGGATTCCAGCAAGTACCTTAAAACGTGTTCCTGTTCAGGCGAGAAAATTTTGCAGAGCGATCACTTGACCTGTTCAATTCCAAGTAGGTTTTCTTTATAAATTTCACTTTCAGAACACCAAGACCACATGATCGTGTTTGATGTTAATAATTATTATTATGTTTTCTCTTTCGTAGCCAAAGCTCCAGTTGCCATGACTCAAAATGAAGAAGTTACGTCAACAGCTATGCCATTAGTCGTGGAAACCGAAACCATGCTTCCTACAACCGTGACAGAAACCACTAATAGTTCTTCAACCGTTCCAGTCACTAAAGAAAATCGGGCCCTACTTTCACCAGAAACCACAGTTGCGCCAGAGACCACAACCACCTTGAAACTAGAAACTACGGTTGCTCCAGATACAACAACCACCTTAACACAAGAAACTAAGTCTGTCCAAATGACTGAACTACCGACCACAACAACTTCAAAACCAGTGGAAGTTCCCATTGTTCCACTTACAGACCTTCCAGATACAACGACGATTGTAACTACTTTAAAACAAGAACCGGATGAAACCACCGTCGTATCTACAACGGAAGCACCAACTACAAGTACCACAACATTTAAACCGGAAACAACAGTGTCCGATGTTACCACCGTTTTACCCATGACGATTGTTTCCACGGAAAGTGTAACCACTCTTTCAGACGTTGCAATTGAGATAAACTTACCGGAAGAAAACGAAAACGTTACAACCATTCCGGAAGTAGTTGACACAGTACCCAACACTGTTTCGGACGTTCCAGAAACATCTACAGTTCTAGCGGTGACGCATTCCTCCGATAGAGGAGATGGCCGTAGCTTCACGGGAAACGAGACGGAAGTGACTATGACACCGGAAGTCACTTCGGAGGTCAGTAATACGGTAACGCCTGATAGGTTTGCTGTATGGAATGTTGAAAGTACAGAAAAAACGTCGACATTGGTGCCCCAGTTCATAACGGAAATAACCACTGAGCCTAATAATATAGAAAACTTGACAACCGTGACGTCAGAAAATACAGAACCAGTTGTGAATTCTATAACTGTGGAAACTACAACAACTCCAATCCCAGCTACTTTACAACGGGACAATGAAACCGTGAAGGAAACCACAATGTTTATTTCACCTACTGAAGAAGAGTTGATGTCAACGACCCATAATGCTCAAGAGACCACTAGTCCCTCGGTAACCAAGGAACGTTTGACCACAACGGTACTTCCAATTGCTCCATCGGAACTGATTATAATAGCAAACGATAGTGACACCACCACCACCCCGGAACCTTCTTCATCCACTGACTCTATTTCAACTTCTTCGACCGTGACGTCATTGATAATATCTTCGGAAGAAAACTTAACCACTACAACAATAAGAACGACCGAAACATTTCAGGCTACAACCGAGCAAGCGGAAAACACGCGATCGGAACGCAACTCTGAACCCACCCCCTCGGAATTGGACGATGTTACGGCCACTTTCGTTACGGAAATTAATCGGCCGAGTGAGAATGGAACAATCTTGAGTTCAATCTTGGAAAATGATGCGACGAATTCTTCCAACGATTTCTCTACCGAAGTTGGTGATGAGATGGTTAATGTTGATACGGAGATAACCACAACTGTCCAGGACGAAATAGAGGTGTCGGACAATTCGACCGTGTTGAACGCGACGACCGCGGCAACCGATATCGACGCGTTAGGATTGAACGAAACCCTAACTACCGAATCGTTTATTAACGACACTTTAGTTGACGAATTCGTCAACGTTACCAGTGACGATTTCAATACCACGGAGGTGAACGAAACTACAGATTTTACCATGATGAACGTTACTGTTAATGATACAGTGTCCCACGAAGAGTTGACTAGTGCCAGCCCTAATACTACAACGATGTCCGACGTGGTGTCCATCAGTGGAAGGCGATTGGACGATGATTCCAATTCAACCTTCACTTACGACGACGATTTCGCGCTTAACGTTACTGCTTATGATGGACTCGTCTATATGAATGACACGGAAGAAATGGGGGACAATTCAACCATCGTGGATGGTAGTTTTAAATGTAAGTATTTAGCTTTTATCGCGAGTTAATGCTCGATTAAGTTGCTAAGTCGATCCGCGTTCGATTACTTAATCGTAGTTGATAATGAGACGACGACGGATGAACCGGGCATGATTTTATCCAATGAAACCGCGATGATTGACGATGCTATGACGAGTGGTCAACCACATGTTACCAACGCCTCCATCATTGAAGGCTGCGAAAATGGTTAGTGAAAGAGTTACAGTTAAATCTAACGCGTATATGCTAAAAATTAAACGTTGTCCCGCTCGTGTTTAGACGAATTCCGCTGCAGTAACGATTCCAATACTTGTTTAAAAAAGAAGCAAATTTGCGACGGTTTTGTCGATTGTCCCGATGGTTTCGACGAAAGCGATTGTAAGATTACGCTTCTTAAATTATTTCGAAGTAGTTCGATTTCGATTTACCAACGCGTATTTACGCTTCAGGTTTGGGTGATTGCGGATTCAATTTCCTGTGTGCCAACAGCAGCGCGCCTTGTATCAAGGCGGAAGCTCGTTGTGACGGCATCGTCGATTGCGATGACGGAAGTGACGAAGAGGAATGCGGAGGTAAAGCTTACTGCGATCGAATTCAGCAAGTCAGTTGCAGCGACAACAGCTATTGCATTAAACCCCTCGAAATTTGCGATGGACATTACAACTGTTTAGATCGTAGTGACGAACGGGATTGTGGTAAGTGTGTTAAAATGTGTTCAAAGACAAGCTGCCTCCAAGTGTTTCTAAAGTTTATAATTATCCTAATAGTTGATAGATCCGCTTGCCAAGCATCGGGAAGTTTCTTTTGCAATGATAACTTGTGTCTACCACCTGGTTTAAGATGCGACGGTATCAAAGATTGTCAACAGGGAGAGGATGAAGAGAACTGCAGTAAGTAAACGTCCTTAAATCAAACAAACAAACATTTTGAGTGAAAAATTACCTAAAACATTTGCACCTTGACTTCAGAATGTAATAACACTGTTCAATTCGAATGTCCGAATGGCGAATGTTTGTCGCTCAGTAAACGTTGCGATGGTTCGCAAGATTGCAATGATGGTAGCGACGAAATGGAATGCTGTGAGTATAAGTCTTCAAAAGAAACCTTAATGGTCTTAGGAGCGCGGTTTAATTATGGATATCCGCCTACAGTTAAAGTTGATACGAACGGCGTCATCCACGTTTTGGATGGACCCTCGAGATCTTGGGGCCTTCTTTGCGATGACCCCGATTATCCCTGGAGTTTGGACGGTGGTCACGAACTATGCCAAGAACTCGGATTCAGCGCCGCGCAATCTATTGGACAATTGAGAGTGGCCTACAGCAACGCGTCTCATTATCACCAATGGTTGCCCTACTTGAATTCCAGCACCGGATATTGGTTGGCTAATACCGAAAGAAGGAACAGTTGCTATTCGGATGCCTTGGCCACCGTGACTTGCGTCAAATATGGTAAGTGAATAATTATATTCTTTAAGATAATAATTTATAATTGTAATGGCGGTGTTGTCCCATTGTTTTATCAGAGTGCGGTGACTTGAAACACGAAGATGGTAGCAGGAAGAAGGTGGAACAGTGGCCGTTTATTACCACAATTAGGGGAGAAGAACGCGAGAGTAAAGATCAAAATTGGGACAACAGCAGGGTTAGGAAGAAATTCCACGTTTGTCGAGCGGACATTATAACGCCTTTATGGTTAATTACTTCCGTCGGATGTTTGACGTAAGTTAATGCTCTTAATTTTTGTTGCGCCTTTAAACTAACGTATCTCTTCCTCCATTCCTTCAGGGAATTAACTGAAAACCATACCGACTGGGAGGTCAGAGTTCAGCAAGTTGAACTCCTGACGCTTACGATTTATAACAACTTGACCCAAACTAGGAAGGTCAAAAGTGTCTTGACCCATCCGCACTCGTCGGTTTTTAGATCGTTGATCCTCTATGACTATGACATGGCCCTGGTTCGATTAGAGAAACCACTCAAGTTCGGAAACAATATGGCCGCTGTCTGTCTTCCGGATGAGGAAGTGAAACCGGGAATCACGTGCTTCACCAGCAGCTTTAACACCCCCGAAGAAATAGAACCCAACAAACAATTGGCCGCCGTACATTACATGACCATGATGGTTGAAGAACGGGACACTTGCAACGAAGGCGAGCACTATAATGGCGGAGTAGGTGAAAGAATGCTCTGTACCAAAAACAAGGAAGTCAATCATAAACTGTGCAAGGTAACCATAAGGCCTATTTCATTTCCCTACTTGTCAAGCCTACCATTTTTGGGCGGAGTTACTGAAGCCGCGGCCTTCAATTTAATTTATTAGAAAGATACGGCCGCGTCTTTGTCCTGCATCTCAATCAATGAGAAGTGGTACTTGGCGGGAATATTGAGCTACCAACGTTATTGCGAGGCTTACAAAAAACACCCGGCCGTTTACGCCAATATCCACGCCATGCGTAATTACATAGAGAAAGTGGTGGGCATGAAGATGTACAATGTCTCAGAGGACCAGAACATCACCTACTTGGCCCATGAGCATGACGCCGCTTATATTAATAACCCGTAAGTTCAAAGAACTCCTTATGTTTTCCATGTGTTTCTCGTTTTTCTGGTGTTTTCCATGTGTTTCTCGTTTTTCTGGTGTTTTCCATGTGTTTCTCGTTTTTCTGGTGTTTTCCATGTGTTTCTCGTTTTTCTGGTGTTTTCCATGTGTTTCTCGTTTTGACCAAAAAATCTTCAAATTCTTTTAGTGATTTGGCCGCGAACAGTGTCCGTCCATTAGAACCTTACTCGACTTACAGCAACGAAACGTTAGATTCAAACGTTACTTACCCGAGTCCCTTTGACGAATTTGGTAATTTCACGACAACGGAGGAGGAGGAGGAGAACGGAACTATGACGACAACCGAAATGGGCGTTGACCTCTTTACAACGGTACCCGTCGGGTCAAGGAACGAAAACGAAACTGAAAGTGTCACCCTCAGTGATGGCAGTCAGAGCAACGACACCGTGACGGGTAATTACCAAACATTTTCTTTTCTTTTCTTTTCTGCTTCACGTCTCTAATTACTAACAACACAATGCCCTGAGGGAATCTTTGAAAGCATCTTTATAATTATTGTTTGTTTCCCGGTGGGGTGTACGTTTATATTTTTTAGAAACAACGACTTTGTCTTCGTCCAACGAAACTGTTGATCCAATGCAATTCGAAGCTGTTGAGTTTGATACAAACATGACGTCCAGTTTTAACGTCTCTTCTTACTCCATGGACGATGGTGCTTTGAACAGTATCGACTTAAGTAACGAAACATCCGTCGCCGAAGATAATGAAACCCTTTCTGAAACGATGGACCCCTTAAACGTTCGCGTTGATACCGAATTGGAGGAACCAACCACACCAAGAGTTCCCAAACTAATCACGGTGTACGATTCCGAAACTTCAACAAGCCCAACAACAACAACAACAACAGTTACTGAGCTTGCCTTAGAAACCACGCGTTTAGATGAAAATTTGAATACTGCTAGTTCTGATAACTCAACTACCACCGGAACTATTACAGATGAAAACGTCACAACTACTCTTAACCCTAATTTGGGCTTGACTTCGGATTCGGAAATTACGTCAACCCGCGGTGAATGCGAAGGAGGTGAGACTCTTGAACCTCGGCCATGATCCAGGACCGTATTAACTTTGTGAAAATATTTTAGATGTCTTTAAATGTCTCAGCAATCCGTCATGTGTCCCTTCTGAAACAGTTTGCGACGGTGTCTACCATTGTCCTGATCAAAGTGACGAATGGAGTTGCTGTAAGTAAAAAACTTTGCACACGTCAACAACTTTATTTTATGGTCTTTTATTTTCTTCAGTACGACTGAACCAATCAACTTCCATCCTTGAAATACGTGATCATAGTTTTGGCTGGTCCACTATTTGTTCCGATAACTGGACAGGGGATCTGAGTCATAAAGTTTGCCATCAATTGGGATATCCGTAAGTAATTGAATATTATTTTATTACCACCCCAAAACATTTTTTACAAGTACCTATCTGCTACAATTGTCTGTACAGGAGCGCTTTGTTGACTGATCATATTCCATTACGTAACGATTCCATGGACATGCTTCTTCAAGTTACTGATCCGACTGTTAAACTAGTTCAAGGAGCTGTATCGGCCAAGTAAGTGTTACTGTTATTATATCTAAGTCTAGTTCTGTTTATTTCCGCGCAAGTACTTGATGTTGGGTTTTTAATTAAATAGCGAAACAGCAGATTGTGCCAAAAGGGAAGTGGTCTCTGTTACCTGTTCTGAATATCGTAAGTCTTTTTGACCTTTATGTGACCTTTGGGTAGGGAATTAAATTATAAGCTTACGCGTATAGAATGCGGATTATGGAGTTTAAAAACCGAGGACACTGATACGTCCGAAGGTAGGCAAGGTCGTAAAGTCGGAACTGGTGGAACAAGTACAGCCGCCAGGGATGGCGAATGGCCGTCAATGGCTATTCTACGTAATGGAGTCAGGACATGCGCGGCTAGTATACTTTCCAAGCGATGGTTGCTTGCCACCTGGAGTTGTTTAAGAAATAATGAAGGGTAAGTAATTGGTTCGTTTTACGCGTATTGTGTCCTGGAACATGTCTTCAACAAATTTTATGGCTTCAGGGACGAAGTCTTCACTCCGTTTAATTGGACGGCAGTGACCGGGACGTCAACTTCCGGTCAAGACGAACAAGGTCCATATATAACCCACGTGGACACGATCCTTCCCCATCCGTCAGCCAATGTCTCATCAGGGGATTGCGGCGAAAATGACGTCGCTTTGGTGCGTCTTTCGACTACATTGTCTTTCGGCAGGTTCGCTAGTGCAGTTTGCCTGCCACAAACGAGCTTTAGACCTCGGGAACTTTGCGTAGTCGCCGCCTGGGAAAAATTAAACGGTAAGAAGAAAGAAACTCACGATGTCCTAATTGACCCCTAGAAGTAATTAATACGAGCTTCGTTACTTCTGTCGTTTCTATAGATCGTTCTAGCCTTTATTATCAACCAGTCAACACTTTGGCAAATGGTGAGAACGAATGCAACTCGACTAGTCTCGAAACGGAAGATATCTTATGTCCTGGTTTGGTTGAAAGCCCGACTTTTACGCAACAGGTAAGACTTATAAAATAACTCTCTTGGCCACATTTTTAAATCCGTATTCTTAATCTCAATTAAGAACGAACCAGGAGCGGCTTTAATGTGCATTAACCAAAGCCATCATTGGGAATTGCATGGCATTGCGTCGGCCCATAATAATTGCCATCGCAATGTCACCTACTCTAACGTCTATTCCCATTCAAAGTGGATTGCATCCACCATTAAAGAAAACTGAATGTTTTTTAGTTCAGTTCAGTTAACAGTCGAAACTTAACGCGGGACGTTAATTTAATTATTTAGTTGTTTTTTTTCTTTTAACTTAATTTAACGAAATGGTTTTTCGTTCCAATTTGAAGAAGATGAGTAGGTTTTCTTAATCTACCGAGCGTTTTTTTTTTGCTAAGCCTTTTTACGCGAAAGAAAGAAAGAAAGTAAGTAACCATTTTTAATTGGTTAATTCATTGTTAGCGAAGACGCTGTGTGCTCAAATACAAGCTGAGTGATTTAATTAGGTCGTGCGCGTCTTTAATTAATAATAATTTCGAAACTCTACGATACGATACTATGATGCGCGGCTCATTTTTTTTAAAAAAACCCTATAATTTATAACCAGAACTGAATTGAACAGTTAATGATGAACTAATTGCGATTACGATTACACCATTACACGCGCGTGTGTCATTTCAAAGTGCCTATCTAGTATTTTTTACGCCAAAAAAATACCACCAAAGTAAAAACCAAAGTGACATTTTATATATAATTTACGTTCCAATTTAGGTTTTGTTTTATTGATTTTTTTATTATTAAATTATTATTATTATTATTTTAAACAAAAAAAAAGATGTTTTGAATCATTTTTTCGTTTTGAATATTTCACTTTTTCAATTTGTATTATGAATACAAAATTATGATCCCGATATAAATATTAACGTTTTATATCGGGAATAATGGCCAAATGTGTTGAAGTATAATCTATTCCGTCCTTTTACAAGATATGTACAGATTTGTACGCAAATTTGTGGTACCCAAATGGTACTAATTGAACTATAGGCCTAGTATAAATACTTCGTGAAGTTTTTGTTTTTCAAACGCGTGAAAGTCGAACTTTTTTAGGAGCTTATAGCCTTATTATTCCCCCCTAATTAATGGGGGAATAAGATACTTAGCATTTCACTCAACGATTTTAATAATTATTAATTAATTAATTAATTAATTAATACACCCAGATTGTGCTCTTAATTGCTCTTAGTTTTATAAGGATTAATAATAATAATATTAATAAGGGGGCTTGTTTACTATAGAATTCCTAGTCTTTCAAGCCCTTTCTATTTCGTACTTTTTTGTTTGTTTAATTAATTAATTTACGAAAATATTCGTCTTTAACTTTTTTTTAGTAATTATAGTTAAATGTAACACCCCCCCCCCTTTCTCCCGCATTTAATTACTGTGATATAATACTAATAATAATCGATAATTAAGTAATAATTAACTGACATTCCAAATATCAAGGGCTGCTTTTTCGCAGCGAACTTTTTTTTAATTATTTTTTTTCTTTGTTTATTTGGAGTTCTTGAACATTTTAGTGCTCACTCTAAAAAAAAGTGTGTCTATGTCTATGACCCATTATAGTCGTTTGACCCCTGCTGTTATAGGAAACTCTTCTGAGAGCTAAACGCTAGTTTTAGTAATCTCTCCAATTTCAGTTTCCTCATACAGTTTCTTTTTATTTTATTTTTAACCCCCATTTTTGTTATTGAGTCAATTAAACTGTTAAACAAGAGCTGTGTTTTGTTTTAGATCCTTTATCATCATGCTTTATTGATATTTAGGCCTAAGCCAATGCGATTGTGAATTTGTGACTGCCCAAGGTCTTAGTTTGAATACCTCTCAAGTATAATTGCAGGAGAAAAGTAAATATTTAATTTTATTCCGTTTTATAGTAGTTAGGTACTATAAAAAGTAATCGTATGATGACTTTTACCTTTTGCCGATAATGAAGCCAAGCACGTGTTTACAACATGTGTATTATTGTCATTTAAATTTCCCTCCAATCAGCGGTGAGAGTCAGCGGCCATATTGGTCACGTGCGACACTTTTCCCGCTCGCCCCGTCCCAATTAGGAGAAAGTGCGTCGGCCTTGACTCCCGTTCTAGTTGTTTTGGTCGGTATTTCAAGTATTTGTGATAATTTAATTAGTATTTAGTAATAATGGTATTTTAAATACTCGCGGAACGTTTATATATTCAATTTCGTCATGGGTTTGGGTAGAGGTAATTCGTGGACGTTCGGGAAACTCGGACCTTTGAAGAAGCCCTTCGTTATTTTTTTAGGGTTAGCGTTAGCCTTGTCTTGGACTTAACGTTTACAAAACTCGCAGTAGGTTAGTAGACCTTCGACAGTATTTTTTTTGGCTCTCGCAACACGTCCTCCCAGTTTTAAATCTCGCAATCCTCGCTAAATTAAGTAGTCCAAAGTCTCGTAACTCGGCATATGGCAACCGTTATTAAGCGGAGAAGATCCCGTAGACGTCTCGCGGCTCTGACATTCTTATCCAATATTTCTCTCGATGGTAGTCATCGTGATACCAGGCTAGGCTTGTTCACGCGAAGTGCCACTGACGAAAATCCCCTGAATCGAACTCTTGATATCGGATCCTCCCAAGAAAATAACGTCAATGGAAAGGAAAATAAAAATCTCAGCAAAAGTACATTGTCAGATAAGTTTCCCTTGGCTTCGGCCTCCGTAGCGGAGAAGCACAGATTAGACGTAAAATATTGCAGACACGCTAGCATAAGTGACGATCGAATCTTACACACTCATCACGGTAGACATAGCCCTAAGGAACGAGACCGGTAACAAATTTTTGTTTAAAATATTGGGAAGTTTGTTGCACGAATTAGATAACACACTTACTGGTGTTTCATTCATTAAATAATAGAGTTCATAGCTTTGTGAGTGAAACAAGAGCTCGTCTCTCTTCCTTTAGCCGTCGAAAACCTCTAGTCCATCAGGATCCGGTTAATTCAACCCTTTGTGAAAGCACAGAAAGTTTAGGTAGGGCCATATTTCACCAACTTTTAAAAGATTTAAGTTTAGTAGTAGTATTTAACCCTTACTTAATATGGCTGGAATTGTTTTGCTTATTGGCACTTAACCTAATGTTAATTAATTAATTAAGGTAAAGTGTAACCCACACTCCCACCCTTAGTAATTGACCTCTTTTAACCTTGAATATAAAATTAATTAACATCAAAATGCATGTTGTTTGGTTTGAACAGTTTGTATTGGTCGTAGTCGTAATGCTTCGAGTAGTTTATCAGAATCATCAGTTGAAGTAAAATTTTTAGGAAATCCCAAGGAACAACAGATAAAGGATGAAAGGTTAAGAGCAATATTTTCTAAAAAAAAATCGGGGATAAGCTGTCATTTATTAAAACTAGCTCCAACCCCCCCTTTTTTCCCCCATGAAACATTAGACTGGTCCTTGTATCATCAAAGAAGGCACCTTTTGTTGTATTTTCTTCCTTGCCCTATCATAGAAGAAGCTTTCACTCTAATACAACTAGGTATATTATGACTAGTTTAATTAAAAAATTAATTAATTAGTAATTACTTCCCATTAAGAGCCTTTTTTTTTACTTCAAAACTTCCTTTAAATAAAC
Organism: Phalangium opilio; assembly: GCA_019434445.1. Classification (NCBI taxonomy): domain Eukaryota; kingdom Metazoa; phylum Arthropoda; class Arachnida; order Opiliones; family Phalangiidae; genus Phalangium; species Phalangium opilio. The sequence goes on along the minus strand of JAEQBA010001491.1, from coordinate 169,772 downwards.
AGGGGTGACACTAAAGCTGAAATAAGTTGGAGAGGTCGTCACGCATCTGGCAGTCGTCAACTATCAGTTATAAATGACACCCCTGATCCTTCAGACCTATTAGGATTACTTGGATTTGAAAAACCCGAAGAAGGACTGGATGTTTCATACAGTCAGCTTCTATTGCCTTCTACAATCCATTCTTGTCAGCGTCGCTGCAGGGCTCACGAACCAGATTATACCCAAAACATCAGTTATCATCAAGCCATAAATCGGTGTCAATCTTATGATCCGGCTATTTTGAACCGCGCAGTTTTACCAACCACTCCTCCTCCAAATGGTGATGGTGGTTAGCTCTTCTTCTCAAGTTTTCATTCAGTCTCAGGGACTTTGCAACCCGACTGATATTAATTGTTAAAAATAGGTACTGAATGGGATGATTATCAACTGCAACCCATTGTTCTTCATGGACATACTTGTCATCAGTGTTACGGAACAGCTGTAACTGGATATCACCCCAATCTCTTGGATGATCCTGAACTGATTGCTGGAAAACATAGCACTGTTCTTTCTTTTCCAGGATATGTGGTCTGTATGCAATTTTTGGGGTGTAGAAAAAAAAACATTTATCAGATCAGGGAAAGAAATGTGTTTATTTATGTATTTCTGATAGATATCAGTCATTGATTACGTAAAACCATCTGATCTAAAGAAAGAGTTGAATGGAAAGTTCAAAGAACGTTTTCCAACAATTCAACTTTCGCTTAGTAAACTCAGAAGGTGAATTAATTAACTTTAGTTAAACTTTGTTAATTGAGGGATTAATTAATTTTAAATACCTTTTATTCCAGTTTGAAAAGAGAAATGTGCAAAATTGCACGTCAAGAGGTATTTATTATCTAATATTTTGTAAATTTAATTAGTAATATTTGTAATTTTTAATTAGTAATATTTGCAATTTTTAATTGATATTTGCAATTTTTAATTGATATTTGCAATTTTTAATTGATATTTGCAATTTTTAATTGATATTTGCAATTTTTAATTGATATTTGCAATTTTTAATTGATATTTGTAATTTTTAATTGATATTTGTAATTTTTAATTGATATTTGCAATTTTTAATTGATATTTGCAATTTTTAATTGATATTTGCAATTTTTAATTGATATTTGCAATTTTTAATTGATATTTGCAATTTTTAATTGATATTTGCAATTTTTAATTGATATTTGCAATTTTTAATTGATATTTGCAATTTTTAATTGATATTTGCAATTTTTAATTGATATTTGCAATTTTTAATTGATATTTGCAATTTTTAATTGATATTTGCAATTTTTAATTGATATTTGCAATTTTTAATTGATATTTGCAATTTTTAATTGATATTTGCAATTTTTAATTGATATTTGCAATTTTTAATTGATATTTGCAATTTTTAATTGATATTTGCAATTTTTAATTGATATTTGCAATTTTTAATTGATATTTGCAATTTTTAATTGATATTTGCAATTTTTAATTGATATTTGTAATTTTTAATTGATATTTGTAATTTTTAATTGATATTTGTAATTTTTAATTGATATTTGTAATTTTTAATTTACATTTGTAATTTTTAATTGATATTTGATAACTTTCTTTTTTTTTTTAGTGTGGAATTGATTTGCTTACTGTTGCTCAAGCCTATGTCTACTTTGAAAAATTGATCCTTAAGGTCAGTATCCTGATTATTAACTCTTAATTAATTATCTCCTTGTCTTTATTAGTTAAACATTAATGATTAATTATAATAATTAATCATTTTTTTTAGATGCTGGTTAACAAACAAAATAGAAAGTTGTGTGCCGGAGCTTGTCTCCTCCTTTCTGCTAAATTGAATGATGTTAAAGGAGGAGATCTGAAACAACTTATTGAAGTTAGTAATGAACTAATTAAGAAACATTAAATAATCAATTAAATTTAATTTATTTAAATTTCCCACAATTTAGAAAACGGAAACAGTCTTCCGTTTAAGCAGAAAAGACCTTTTATCTTCTGAATTTGGAGCTTTAGTTGCCCTGGAATTCTCTCTTCATCTCTCTACATGGGAGATTTTCCCTCATTATCAAAGACTCCTTTACGAATCCTGACAACCGGCTGCGAAGGATCGTGGTAGAAGATCCTCGGATGGTGGTGGTTTACCCATACTTCGGAGAAGTTCAAACCCTTTGACTGCCCTAAGATGGCATCATCGCCGGATTAGCACCGCCTCTCTCAAGAAATAAGATTGTAATCTATAAAATAGTGCCTCGTAGATTAATAATTATAGATGTAGAGCTGATAAATCTTGGTGAGTACAAGTATTTTTTACATTCTTTCAAAGCTCTAGAGATACGGAAAGTGTTAGCGTTAGCGTTAGCGTTAGCGGGAGAGGAGAACATTTAAAACTATAAAAATAAAATCAAAGGCGAAAAATGGTACTATAATTTTAAAGCTCAGAAGCTCTTTCTTCATAAACTTCGGAAATTAATTAATTAATTAATTAATTAATATGCTCATACATCTTTATCGTTCTTAATTAGTAATTACTAATTAATTAACAAAATTTAAACGTGGCATTTTAAAAAAAATACGATATTTGGAAAGAGGAAGCAGTTTATACACTAATTATATACGTATATATATATATTCTAATTTATCAAAATTAAGACGTATTTAAATCTTTATACAAAATAGGGGAGTAGTTTAGTGAGAAAATGATATATTTAAATATTATAGTATATCTGTTCTGTTCTGTTGAGTATTAAAAATTAATTTCTTTCTAACAACTTTTAGGTAGTAGTAATCTCTCGGGGGGAAACAATAACAATAACAATAACAAAAAAACGGTTTATTTTATTCCTAAAATCTTTTCTAATGATTTTTCAACACTAATAGAGCTCTAGAATTAGGGGGATATAACCGTTTAATTAACCAGTAGTTTCCCTCATTAATGATTAGATTAATTGTTCAAATATTTCATAAAAGCGGTGCCTATCAAAAGCAATCAAGGCTAATAAAGTCATTAGAAGATCCCTAATAAACCTTAAATAGATTAGAAATATGTTTTAATTAACAAACTTATCTGCAGGAATTTTTAGTTCTTGGCCTATAGTACCTACAAGGTCTTTTATTATTTTTTGTGACAAAAAAAGTCACTCTTTTTTACGAACACTGGCAATGTGCCATAATGAAAGAGACCCGGAGTCCCGGAGTGATATAATTTCAGTTTAAGTTTAATTATTTATCAAAATATTTTGGTTTTGAGGAAGTCTAGGTTGATTAATATAATTATAGGCACTGTTTTGTTGCGGAAAAAATACAATTTTTTGTGATCTTAATGCACTTTATTAATCCCTTTAAACCCCGGGATAAGACTTCTCTAAAGTATTATACATTTCTAGTCCAGTATAAAACCCGCCCCCTTAATTAAGATTAAGTAATTATCTAAAGAGTTAATTAAATTAACGAACATTATAAAAACTCTAACTTAAATTTATTGAATGAAAGGAAAAGGGTGCACAGGTAATATAACATTATACTTTAAGGTATAGTGTTATGTTACCTGAAATTTTCCTTTCATATTTAATTTAATATTGAAACAAATTTCTTTGGTGTTGGTTATTGTGATTAATATTGTCAAATCTATAACCTAAGTAGTTTCAATTTAACGTTTATCTGTCTTTAACTTTAGTGCCCCCCCCCTAATGTAAAATAATAATAATAAGCACTAACAAACTTGATAAAAAAGAGATAATGTACGGTAATGATGACGTAATTAAGTACCTGGATATTTACCAAGTTTAAAGTTTTTTTTATGCCCCCATTTTATTGTTTTTTGGAAATATTTTTGTATTGTATTGTTAAAAAACCTTGATAATTATTAATTGACGGACGATTTTTCTTTTTTAGTTATTGTAAAAATATAAATATTTAAACAGGGTAGGACTAGGGTATTTAGGAATTAGGAACAGTAGTTTTAGGCGCTTTAGAACAAACAAACACACAAACACTCAAAATCTCTGATATTTTTATCTAGAAATAGTTTTTTTGGAATAGTTAAGGAATATCTACACTTTTACAAATCGCTTTTTGATCCATAATTGTACTGGTAATTAATTAATTGTCCCTTTAAATATGGCGCCATTTTTTTGGTGCATAGAAAATTGAAGTTGTCATTCCTGTCACTGGTTTAATTTAGGATTATATAATTGATCAATAGTCAATAATGGATAAACAAATAAACAAATAAACAAACAAAGCAGATTCAGTATAAAATTATTATACCTTTGATTTTTATTCATTTATGGCATTTTTTTTATTAAATAGTAACAATGTGTTTCTTAAATAATTGTTTTAATTAATGATTGGTAAATAATTAACAATACTGTAAATTATGTATAAAAAAATCATCTTTGGCAATTATGGTAATCAAGAGGATCATCAAGAAATTGAAGGTAGTTTCGTTTTGTAGTATTAATTTTATTTAATTTTAAAGACGGATCTTGAATGAGCTGAAAGAAATTTAAATTTTAATGTTTTTTATATTTTACACTAGATGGCGCTGGCGGCCATCTGTTTACATGACCAAGGCTTAACAGTTGGCCGCCATTTTGGTGGTTTTTATTTACATACTTCATGAAATCAGGTGATTTTGATATAACATGCTCAAATTCTGCAAAAGCTAAATAGTTATCTTCATCCAAATCAGCTTCATTCATAATCTGTTTTAAGTTTAGACCAAATTAGACCTATGTCTATATTTTTTTACAAATTATCAAATTTCTCCCGACTAACGTACATTTTCCACAAGTTCATCTATATCATTTTCATCTAATTTTTGGCCACCTGGTTCAGTCAATCTTTTAATTATTTCTCTTAAATCATCTGTTGATAGCATATCATCTTCATCAAAATCTTTAAAGATTGGAAATAGGTTTATGTTAGACTAGACAGTTTTAACTAGTAATTAGTTGGGTAATAATACCATAGATACGAAAGGCATATTCTGTTTTAACTGATTTAGGAGCGGCTTCGCTAAAAACTGACATCATGTCTAAAAAATCTTCAAAAGTCAAATGACCATCTTGACTTGAACTAAAAACTTTACATATTCTTTCACGGAAAGGATTTTCCTTTAGAAAAAATATAACTCATTATGACTGATTTTTGCTTAATATTAATTAAAATTAATTTTACATGTAATTCAGGCAAAGATAATATTTTTTCTTGGGGTAATTTGGCATTTCTATCTTTTCCAACAATATCTGGGGCCAAGTTCTTAAATCTTTTATAAGCACTGTAATTTTATTTAAATTTAAAAAAAAAAAATTTGTTCAATGACCCTTTAAGTTACGATTTTATAGTTCTACACCTACTGTAAAATTTCTTTCTTTGTGAAATAAGTTAGTTCCTGTTTTGAGAAGCCAAGGCTTACGTTTAGGCATTTTATTTATTTTAGCATTATAAAAGAATATAAATTAATGAATTTAAATTAATTTTTACTTGATAATCGTCCAGTTCTTCTTCAGTAAAAGAGCTCGCCCCTTGCCCCATAATTTTAATGTATCGAAAACCTTTAATATGCAAATTTAAAACATCAAAGAATCACGACCGTAAATATTTTTTATAGCCTTGTCAAAAAAAAAAAAAGAATTGGTTTCAAACGGAGAGTACAGTATGAGTAAAATTGCGTCACTCTTTCGTATCAATAGAAATGATGGAATCTAGCCTTTGATTTCGCTGCGTAATCGTTTTGACATGGATAGTAGTAATGGCAGTTTCCCAGCTTTGACAGTATTATGGTCTATGGAAAAATAACATGGGGTGCCATTAGTCTATAGAAATGATAGAATCTAGCCTTTGATTTCGCTGCGTAATCGTTTTGAGATGGATAGTAGTTTTGTAACTTTAGAAGGATGACTTTAAGTAGAACTAATGGTATAGTGTCATACGTCTGTCTTTGTTAAGCCTCGCAACATTCCATTATTAAAGAACTGTGGGCAATGCAGGGTGGAACTTTGGGGCTACTTGTTTATTTGTGGCTCTAGTTTCCTCCTCCAACTTTTATCCCGCCTACTTTTTTCCCCCCATTTCTTTCTTTGACGTGGACGAAGCCGGCTGGTTGCGAAAGTAGGCTTAGGTCATTGCTCGCGTTTTATACTACATAGTTTTAAAAATTTGGGTGTATTTTAATGATCGTTAAAGTTTAATATAATTTCAAAATTGCGCTTAATTTGTAAAATATAATGTCATCAAACGCTTGGGAAGTTGTAGGAAGTAAATCGGGCAAAAAACGTGGCGGCGGCGGCAACTCCACAGATGTCAACAATAAGAATAAGTCCAAGAAGGCTGTCGATAATTTACCTAAACTTGCCGAAAATGGTAATCAATTTTGTTTCGTGACTTTCGTCACGTGTTTTTTATTTGTATTTGATTAACGAATATTACTTTTACCATGTTAAGGTCCACTTAAAGAGGACAGAACCATATTTGAAGCATTTTTGGAGAAGGAACGGAAGCAAGAAGAGATGAAGAAAAGGAATGATGGAAATAAAGCTAATGGTAAAACCAATGGCGTGGTAGATAAAAATAAAAAGAATGGTGCTAGCCAAGCACCAGTTAAGAAGAAGGGTCAAGAGAAGAAAAAGGATCTTCCAAAACCACCATCTACGTTTGAAGAAGTTTCCAATGAAGTAATTAATTAATTAATTAAATAACATTTGTTTAACATTACCCACTAACAAAATTACTTCATAGCTTTCAATTAAGGACATTAAGAACCTTCTGGACAATGTCCAAACAAAATTCCCCGAAGTTCCCTCAATATGGTTGAAAGACTTGGCTTCTTTCCTTAATTTGAAGTTAACTGCCGAAGTTTTAGACCCAGTTTTTACCAATAAGCCTTCTAGTATGTTTCTTAAGGTAGTAAAAGGATTAAAATAAGTTAAGTTAAGCACTTCCCTTTGAAACAGATTATCCATCAAGTAGCTTACCAAAAGGAATTCACCAGTTGCTTAAGAACACTCTAAGCCAATGCAACAGCAACACTTTGAATCTGTTTTTTGACCACTGTGTCTCGTCAATTGTCCAAGAAGGTTCCAAACCTGATTTCTCACTTAACATTAACGGATATAGAGTCTTACTACAGTGCCTGGCTCAAGTTAAACCTGAAATAATTCTCAATAACTTGCCTAAAGTATGTATATTCTTACATCTAATAAAACTATACCATCATTAACAACATTTTTTTAATTAATTTATAATTCCAGCTTGTTGAAGTTCGTAACTCTTGTCAAAATAGACATCCTGTATGTTTGACCATTCTTTGGGCTGCTGGTCAAGCTGGTTTGACCAGTTTAAAAGCTGGCTTAAAAATATGGTTAGAGTTGATGTTCCCCGTTGTTGGTATGAGAGCATTTTCTAAATACACAGTGGAGTACTTGGAAAGTCTTTTTAAGTAATTAATTAATTATAAACGGTAATTTTTAGGTTTAATTAATTGATTAGTAATTATTTAATTGACTTTTTTAAAGGTTACATCCTGATACAAAGCCCGTATCTGATGTTTTGGGAGTCAGGGAATTTTTTCCTGTTTTTGATTTTGTTTATTCAACTTCGGGAAGTCACGCCCCAAATCACCGTCAACTTTTGAATCTTTTCCCTAAATTAAAAGCCTTGTCTTACTGTTCCCAACAAGAGCCAGTCATGAGGAATTTTTTCCCTTCTTATTTGAGTCGGTTATCGAGTTCTACAAGTCCCATGAAAGAAGAAGTAAATATTCTTTTAATTAAATTTAATTTTAATTTTAAGGGCAAAAATTGGATATACAGCTTAATTATAATATTAAATATTTATTTTAGGTACTTTCCAATTTAGTAGAGTGTTTAGCTAAAGATAAACACAGCTACAGTGTTTGGAGACAAATGTATACCAAACATTTAGCGGAATCGAGGTTTGAAATGGTTTTTAATTACAACATTTAAATGTTGTTAATTAAAAAAAAAACATGTCCGAGTGAGTTTTATATTTATAGCATTCTTCTGGGACATTTGTATAATAATTTTGACAAATTGCCGTCAAATTTGCCTCAGAAATTATTGAAAGAAACTGTTAATTCCTTCAAAGTGACAAATGAAGAGATAAGTGGACAGAAAAAGACTGGAATGGAATCCACAAAATATTGCGATGTAATTATAATTTTAATTATTTTTTATTAATTTAAAATTTAAGACAGACAAACTTGAAAAAAAAAAAAAAAAAAATAGACTAATGGCACCCCATGTTATTTCCCCGTAGAGCTTAATACAGTCGAAGGCAGAGAGCTGCCATTACCCTATCTTTTCACTTTCTTTTAACCATGGGACTACTTGTTTAGTCTTTATTTTATTTTTACGCGCAAATAGTATCGGGGGACTTTCCATAAAGGTGTGGAACTTCTTGTTTACGCATATCAGTTTTAGGCCTACCTGACAGACATACTTTATATAACAAGTAGCGGCTGGAAAAAAATTCTTATCACGTGCTCGGTTGTTTTGGTCTATTCGCGTTCTTATTGGTCAATTCACACCCGGTGTAATGCCGTCGTGGCTTTAGGATTTTTGCCCGTCTAAAACGCGATCGATTCCCGCCACCGCGAGAGTTCTTTTTTCGTCGGTCGAGGATCGTATTCGTGGGAATGTTAGGGCTAAAAATTAGTAACCCTTTTTAATCTTTTCTAACTAACTTTCAAAATCATGATTAATTGAATTAAATATATCAAAATTATCCGTCTAATTAAAATTTTATGGAAATCGTGAATCATTGTTGAATAATAGGTAAGTTATTCCGTACCTTAAAAAAGTAAAATGCATGTAGGGCCTAGGCTTAATGGTAGGGCCGAGGCTTAATGGTAACTTGTTAAGCCTAACTCAAAAACATGTTGCGTAATTGGAAAAATTAGTAATTCCTATCGTTTAAGCGCGGTTTATTTATTAATTAAGCGGGTTTTTTTTGGTTTATATTTTAAGTCTCCGACTTTAATGTCTTCTTTCTGGGTTTTATTCTGTTTTTAAAGGAATTACTTGCCAAAATGAGTGTTTGGAGGTTTCCTTGGAGAGGAATGATTTTTGTAGTCATCTTTACACTCACTGCTCTAATTTTTTACGATATCAACTTACAAGGCTCATTTAAAGGTCTGTGTTTTTTATGCCAATATTTTCATACATAAATTTGTCAGTGGTAAGTCCATGTTGTAAAGTCCAAAAATTTATAGCTTCAAAAACAGGGAAGTATTTAAAAGAATACGGGGTTCTCGCTGTTTACGAGCAAGCCAGGGTTAAAGTCTTAATATACACAAAGAAAACTGTAAGGTATGATAATACCTTTGTGTTTTAAAATGTTTTCTGGGGGGAATTGCACATTCCTTGTTTAATTTTTGATGGCATATCTTGCGGTGGTCAGATATTTGGAGCAAAATGTCCCATTGTATTATGGCAAGGCTTGCAAAGTTCTAGGTCCATACTTAAAAGAAATAAAGACATACCTATTAGCCGCTGGTTTATGGCTATGGGAGTCTAGTCAACCAGTCTGGCTTTGGCTCAACAAAACTGTACCACCATTATTGCAATCGGTAATGAACTCTTTTAAGCATTTGTCAGAATGTATTTTATGGGTTCAGTTGATTTAAAACAGTCTTGAAGGGGTTAAATTAAATAGTTTCAAAGTTAAGATAAGGCTGTTTTTTAAATATCTGGGACCCTTATAAAGTACAATTACAATTACACTGACACATTGGCCACTTTTGTGAATATATATATGGGTGTTTTTACATCCTGAAGGTCACAGACAACTTTCCTCAATTTTGGTCCAACATCAGTGCTCATTTTGCCACTGTTAGCGAACTAACTGGCACGTATTTACTTTGGGCATGGACTCAAGTCCTACAATTAGGTTCCGTGATCAGTCATTGGCTACAGGAACATGTCTTTACGTAAGAATTATAGAATAAAAAAATGATTGTTACAGTTACAGAATGGGTAAATGAAAATTACAATAGTTTTTGGAGATTTTTATTATTAAGGTCTATTTTTTTTGCCAGAAACCCCAATTAATGGGTTTTATTTTTGCTAATTAATGTTTGTCAAATTGTGTTTATACAAAAAAATATATTTTCCATTACCAGCCTTGAGACTGAAGGAAACTGTGACGAAATAACTAAAATACGTGCCTGAATTATAATAATTATAATTATTTTTTTTTATTTTAATTGGGAAAATCTTAAACTATATTAGGTGTATGTGTGTGTATGTCCTTTAATTGTGATTGTGTTTAATTAATTAGAGGGAAAATAATTATGAATTACAAAAGTTTTATTATTAAGCCAATTTAAAATTTAATATATATATAAATAAATATTTAGGTAATTTCTAATTAAATGGAAGAAAAATTAAAATTTCTGAGAGCAAGGTCTTGAATTAATTAAAACTGTTAACTGAAATAAATTTTTATATGGGCCAAATTTATTTATACTTGTATTTATCAGCGTGTTATACAAAACTTATTGTAATTTTCAAGTAATTTCAGTAGTGAAGGAACTGGGCTAAGATTAACGTAAAAAACTAAAAATTAATATGGGATAAACAAGTTATTAAGTTAATAGCAACAAAAAGTACTCTATTTTCCTTAACCCTAAGAAGTTCCCACGCTTCTGAATTAACCAAATTCTTCCTTCTTTTCCTTTTCCTTTTACTGATTTCTTTTCTCTTAATATTTGGGTTTTGGATTTTAATTTCTAGCGGAGGCTTGTCACCCGATAAACTCCAAAGAATGGCTGGAGGTATGGTGGCTGGAATGCAACAGTATACTAAATCAGCCTATCAATGGTTTATGCAAACTATGTCAAATGTTTAAGTTAAAAACAAAAAAAAAAACAAAGAAAGAAATTCAATTAGCTCTTTTGCAATTATTAATTCCAAAATGCGCCCCCTTAACATTCCTTTCTTTCTCTTTCTGGCTTTCTTAACTTCACTGTTAATAACTAAATTTTCTGCTCGATATTTCTTTATATATATATAAATGATTCCACTTTATACGTCGCTGCTTTAGAGTGAATGTTGAACAGAAGAATAAAATTTTAAGTTACAGATGGAATTTAATAAATTTTGTTCAAATTCAAGCTATTTTTGAGTTGCAATGGGTTGAACTTTACCATATAGAGCTATCTCATAAGCCTTAGTGTGACGTCACCCATGTTATTTGCCCATAGAACCAACCAAAGTGGTACCAAACATGGCCACCCTGTGCCTTTTACATAGGCGCATTTCCCAAAATAAAAATAGGCTTAATTTAGGCCTAAAAACTGGTCATATGATCTCTCTGTGTAATGTAACCCATGCTCTTTGCCCATAGAACCAACCAAAGCTGTACCAAATATGGCCGCCCTCTGCCTAAGCTAAGCCTGTGCCCTTTTACTTAGGCACTGACGTCACACTCACAATTGAGAAAGCTCTTCCCAAAATAAAAATAGGCTTAATTTAGGCCTAAAAACTGGTAATATGATCATCTGTGTGTGATGTAACCCATGCTCAGTACCAAATATGGCCGCCCTCTGCCACACTAAGCCTGTGATGGTTTAGATTGGCACTGACGTCATCATAATTGAGATAGCTCTATTAAATTTATTTCCCAAAATTAAAATAGGCTTAATTTAGGCCTAAAAACTGGTCATATGATCACCTGGCATGTGATGGGATAGATAAATGAACAAATTTTCAATTGCACAAAATTAATTTTATTAAAAATGGCTAAAATACTCTTCTAGGCGTTGAAACATCAAAAAACATGTTTTTTTTTTTTACAAATTTTTCACGTTGTCTTTAAAAGACCATATTTGACCAAATTATTTGTCCAATTGTTATTTACACCAAAAAACGCGCAAAAACACACTTAAGTACAAACTTTTAGGGATTTATCCTCCTTTGACACATGATTTTTTTTTTTTTTTTTTTTTCCTTCATAAAGATAAGATTTTTTTATTTTTATTTTTTTTTTAGAGAGGAAACCGCTAAATATCATTTTAAGTACTAATTAACGTAACTTTTTTAGCGCTATTAGTAAATTTTTATTTAACAACATCGCCACACTTTTCGCCTTAGGGAATTTTTCCTCAATTTCATTTTTAAACTATTTTAGTATTTACATCTTGAATTTTTTCTTATTTTATTTTATTTATTTTTTTTTCGCTTTTTTTAGAAGCATCACAAGCGCAAAAAAAACTCAAAAAAACTAACATCTTTGACTCGATAAGCTCGCTACTTTTATATAGATAAAAAATTTTGATTTTCAGAGAAGAATGCCTTTTTGTTATTTTGCATCGATCGGTTAGGTCAGAAACTGTATTTTGTATTTTTAAATGTCCTTTCCACGTGGAAAGAACACTTTGATAGTATTTTCGTAAAGAACGCTGGCAAGTTCGTTGATATCTTCGCCTCTTATTGCTGCTAGAATATCCAATACTTGTCTATAAAATAAAAGAAAAAAAAACGAATATAGACTTAAAAAAGTTAGGCTTAACTTCATTAAAGAGAACTTACACTATATTGGCTGGTTCGTTGCGGCTCTTAACTTGAAATCCCAATTCAAATTTCTCCTTCTTCTTACAAGGGAACGTAGTTTTGACTAATTTTGAGCCAGCATGCGCAACTCTAATCTCACACCATGGGGAATCTGAACCAAAATTTTTGTTACAAGTTTTACAACAAAACCTTTTGGGGGTGGAGGGGCTGGGGGGGGGGGTTAAATAGTGACCTGTTTCGATCATTAATCTCTCAGCTGGAAGACTAGCAACAACTTCCAAGTTTTCTTTAGTTTTTAATGAGCTGTAAAGGAAATTTTTAAATTTTTAAATTAACTTTTCCCCGCTGAAAAACACAAACTAAATGTTTTTTATCATACCAGCCATTTATTCCGATAAAGAGGCCCAAATCTAGGATGGCTTTAGCCTCTTCTTTGGTACCATCGAAGGAATGTACCTAATTTCATAATTAAATTTCGTTTTATTCCTGCTAAATCTAAATTTATGGGGGGGCATCTTCTCATACCACTCCGTTACTGAATCTCTCGCGATTTCTTCTGACAATAGTTAACAAATCAGCGGCTGATTTACGACAGTGCAGAAACATAGGCATTCTAGCAGCCTCTGCTATATCAAATTGGCACTCAAAATACCTTAGTTGCGTTTCTTTAGGGCAGTATTCTAGTCGCTCGTAATCTAAAATGTTTTCCCCTAATCAAGTTTTGGACTTACGGATGTTTTAAAGTTAAGTATGGACATTGATTGTCCTTACCCAGTCCACATTCCCCAACTGCGACAACTTTGTGACCATTTTCTAAGGCTAACAATTTTAATTGTTGTAAATAGCCACCTGGATCACCACACGCCTCAAATTCGAGGCATCTTGTAGGATGGCATCCAACTGTGCTGTATAGCATTGCTTAATAGTTTTAAATTTTTTAAATTAACCTCAAATTTTAATTTTTATTATTATTTTATTTCTTACAGCTGCTTTTAGCCAGTTCCAAAGCGGCTCTGCTATCTTCCAAACTTCCCCCAGTTACAATTATCTTTTAATTTAATTTAAATTAATTTATTAACCTTTGAGCTAATTTAGTTTTAAATTAAGTACCCGCTCTAAGCCATTTGCAATAGCTCTTCTTATCACTTCATGCAAATCATCAGCATGTTTTTTAGTTCCATTATAAATCCCTCTAAACATAGGATCTACATGGGGTAATGTTTTATGATGAGTTTTACTAAATTATTTACATATTATTGGGGATTTTTGGTTAATTATTATTTTTTTTAATATTTGGTGGTTTTGGAATATTATAGGAAGTTTGGCACTCCATGTTATCTACCCATAATACCTAATGCAGTTTAAGGTAGGGAGCTGCTGCTTCCTATTATTGGGAAGTTTTATAGAAAACAATGAAAAATTATTGGGAAGTTTTATAGAAAACAATGAAAAATTATTGGGAAGTTTTATAGAAAACAATGAAAAATTATGGGAAGGTTTTATAGAAAACAATGAAAAATTATTGGGAAGTTTTATAGAAAATAATGAAAAATTATTGGGAAGTTTTATAGAAAACAATGAAAAATTATTGGGAAGTTTTATAGAAAATAATGAAAAATTATTGGGAAGTTTTATAGAAAATAATGAAAAATTATTGGGAAGTTTTATAGAAAACAATGAAAAATTATTGGGAAGTTTTATAGAAAACAATGAAAAATTATTGGGAAGTTTTATAGAAAATAATGAAAAATTATTGGGAAGTTTTATAGAAAATAATGAAAACTTATTGGGAAATTTTGTAGAAAATAATGAAACATTGGGAAGTTTTATTTAAAATATTTTTAAAAATTATTGAGAATTTTTAAAATATTTCTAAAAATTGTTTGGGGATTTTATATTGTTTAAAAAAAATCTTCCAAAAATATTTATCAGAAAAATTCTTTAAAAAAGTAGCTTTAATTTTATTCGTTTAAATAATTACTAAGAAAGAGTTTGAAGATGGCATGCAAAAAAAAAAATTTGAAAGAACGCGGAAAAGGCGCGATTGAAATTGGCGCGAAAAATAAAAAATGCGCGTGAATGGTGAAATGCGGAAAATAGACCATACGAAAAAAATTAGACCAAACTGTAGTTTTGTAAGTTTAAGACGCGCAAAAGTGTCAAAAACTTGTCAAATAGACTCGAAATAGTGTTATTTCGAAATGGGGTCAATGTAATTTGTTAAAAAATTAGTATAAATGGTTAAATTTACCAGTTAAATTCGATCCAATATCAATCAATCTCCGCTGAACTAGGGAAGAAGCCATGTCTATTCCGAAGCCGCGCCGATCCCGCTCGTAGCTAACAGTAGGCGGCTAGGCCTAATAACCCTTTGTTGAAGGATGGAATAAAGCCGTTCGCGCCTTTAGGACGTTTTGTAACTTTGGAATTAAACTTTCGCGACTAAAATAACGCGGGAAAACCATTCATAGCGATACATTCAAGTTCCAAGCGATTAATTAGGCGGGAAAATTAATTAGATTAGAATAAAGTGGAAAAGAAGCCGCGACATGGATCGGAAAATGCGCTTTTTTCTAGCAGACAACCAGTAAGGGAGGGAAGAGAAAGGGGGGATTACGCGCGCGCGTCTCTTCTCCATCCTCTCCGCGCTCGCGCCAAACTTTCCCGCCATAAATTTTCCGATTTTGAATCTTCCTTAATTGATTTATGTTTTTGCTACCGTTTCAAGGGCATTATCTTTAAACCTTTCATTACAGTTTTAAATTAAAGCATATTATCCTCTTACTAAACTTAACTACCCTAGGGTGATTTCTTTTAAGTATGAAAAAATATCATTAAATCACCCTACTATTATCATACTTAATCTCGGGTTCTCACTGGGAAAAGTTGTGCAAATATTATTGTTCTACTGAAAGAGATAGTTGCGAGATTGAAAGGTTTACACGAAACGTTTTCGGAATCGCTAAAGAGTGGTGGTAAGTTTATATCAATCGGAGAAATCTAATTAATGGGTCACATACTATCGAGTTTCTTGTTTTTTTTTATTCTGCCTTGAATATTGAATGTGATTGTATATAAGATATGCAAAATCGAGAAGCGGCTCAGACGTTTTGGTATAAATTGTAAATATTCTCTTATTGCATGGTTTACGCAATAAAACAGTAGCCAATCCGCTATAGTATCTGAAGTAAAGAATTTATATTACAATCGCGTTGCAACCTTAGGTTTTGTAAACCCTAAAAAACTTTCATCAATATTATATCCAGACAAATCTAAGAACGCAACCTAAATATAAGCTTCGTAATCCATCACAATTCCAACACTTCTTTGCTTCTACTGGTCTTGTTACGATTTTGACAGCATCAGCTACCCCCCTTTTTCAAAAAGTTAGTGGTTTTGACTAGGGGGAAGGGTTAAGAACACTTTGTATAACCCTTTTGTTAAGAATAAAAATAAACCGCCATATCGATTTCTGTGTGCGGGCATAAATTTAACCTAGTCAAATAATAATAAAATAAAATAAACGAAATTATTATTATAAGTATGTCAGGATCAAAACTATCGGAAAACCGTAAAAGTACATTCATTCGGAGTTGCCGTGTTGCTGCACTAGCGAAGTTGCAAAAGGCTAGAAAATAATGTACATGGATGGAAAAATTGTATAGGCGGTTTTGCGGTATTCGTAATCATCCGAATAGGAGTTCGCCTGCAATGTTTTTTAACGGTATAGGCTGTGAGAAATGCTAGGGTAACTGAGGAAGCGACTAAAGTATGATTCAGTGGCTTGAGTTTTAAATTTTGTTAAATTATTACTACTGGCCCGAATGGCGCTAGGTTTGTTTTAATTGATTTAATTTAAAGTTTACATATTTTTAAAACCCCAAACAACAGCTAGCGAGTTAGGTTTATCGTGATCAACAACGTTTAAATATAAATAAAACTTAAACGGTGTTTATTTATATCTATTTATATTTAATGAATATTAATGTTCATCTCAGACAATCACCGCAGACCGTCGCCCCTCCCCCAACTGAGGGTAAAAATTACCTAAACTGAGTTAAAATTATGCGTGGTTGTTTCATATTAACACCATTGGCCCCACCACCGTTCTATTTTATTTCTCACAATCTATACTTACGGCGGCGCACCTGTTTCGCCATTCAAGTCGCGAACTTCATAAAACGGTTCGACTTTCGACACAGTCATCCTGGTAAAGTATTGTATCCATTGAGAGAGAGAGAAAGAGAGACCCCGGTACGACCCAAATTTTTGTCGGTAGTCTAGACCCTGCATTTTGTTTCATTAAGGTGTTAGCGTAATATTGTGATTGTCGTCATTAAGTGAAAATAACGGTGTTCAATTGTTTGTCGACGATCGCCAGAAGGGCTATGATCGTGATAATGAATCACGAATGAGTTTATCAGGTTTGTATGTTTGTTTGTTTACTTGTTTTTTTTTTCATATTGCTTTGGGGGCGCCTTGTTATGGTGTACCACCCCGGGAATTGTTGGTGGTACTGAGGTTTTAACTAAAGTGGTATGACGTAGTCGTATTCAAGACTGAAATCTGTTGTGTAGATAGCGGTTGAATTGCACCAGTCACAAATTCTTAAAGGGAGAAATGGTGAAATTGCCCGCAGGACTTCCATGTCTCTTTCTGTGTCTTTTACAATTCATTTTAAATTCCCTCAAGTTCATGTAAATCGTAAAACTAGCAGTGTAAATATTATTTTTTCCAGATAAAAGCGTTAAATGATTGTTTACGACACCCAACCTATTAACTCGAATGAAGAATAACGAGCGTTTTTATTGTTTTATGAAGCTTTTATCATAATTGTTGTTCCCTTCGTCTTGATGTCTGCTCGTGCCGGATTCGAAGATTTATTACTAGGCAGGGACGATGACTTTCTCGAAGCCCTTGTTGCTCTTCTCGCAAAATGAATTACTCCATGACGGAAACCGGCCAAGGGCTCATCTTCATCTTGGAAGAGTCTGACAATAAAAGCGATATACTACGAAACAAATCCGATCGTTTCCAAGAAACCCAAAACTACAACGATACCGCCGACTATATCTACGGATTAGTGGATGACGTTTTTGGGTACCCTCATGTCCGAAACATTTTGATCGCGGCTTACTCCATCGTTTTCTTGTGTTGTTTCTTTGGTGAGTTAAGGGTTTTTAAGGCTTGACTAATGGGTAATGGCAGGATATTAGCTTCCACTCTATTAGTTCTAATTGGGGGAAAATCCGGGGCTGCTATATGGCTTTATCCAGAAAAACAGTAACATTGTTGTTTTTGGAAAGAGTTACTTTGCGTTAATTTGTATTCCAATCTCGTAAAAAGATTACAATCTATTTATTAATGAACCGTTGCTAATTTATTTCGAAAAAATATTTTTAATATCACGGGAAATTTGAATATTTATCTAATGAAATTAACTGACGTATTTCAACACAAAGTCTCAACAATGGTGTGTTAGTTAAATTGGCCTTTTAATTATAAATTTCTAACTGCGATGGCAATTTAAGTCTAATTATTATAGTTGTTGATGATGGTGTTGAAGGAAGGCAGAGCCATAGCAGCTTGTGTTATTTACCCCTGTATTTAAATATAACGTTATAGTGGCAGTTGCCGTTAGCGTATTTGTTTTGTACGAGTATTTTTTCGTACCGATTTAAACGATAAGGGGACCTACATTCGATTCCACCTGATGATTTCGTGAAATATAAACAAGGCCGGGTTGGAAACCTTAATTTTTATTTCGTCGCTCGTGCAGGTAACTTGACAGTCATCACGGTAATATGTCTGCACCGTCGTATGCGAACCGCGACCAATTTTTTCCTGGCCAATCTGGCTTTTGCCGATATTTGCGTTGGCATCTTTTGCGTTTACCAAAATCTACTTCTGTACTTGACATCCAGTTGGGCGCTGGGAGATTTCTTGTGCAGAATGTATCATTTCGTTCATGGTCTAAGTTACACCGCTTCCATCCTGATTCTGATGGTTATAAGCGTCGAAAGATATGTTGTCATTGTACATACTCTATGGGGTCGTAGGTTCATAACCCTTAAACGTTTGAAGGTATGGTATCATTGCCGTTTTGGTAGATAAGATGGCTAAACGATGACCCCCGTAGAGTCTTCATGGTGTGTTAGGCTTAGGTTAGGTTTTGTTTGGTTAGGCTTAGGTTAGGTTTTGTTTGGTTAGGCTTAGGTTAGGTTTTGTTTGGTTAGGCTTGGGAAGTTAGGATAGGTTAGGTTAGGTTAGGTTAGGTTCGGCTTAGGATAGGTTAGGTTTAATTTGGTTAGGCTTAGGGTTGGTTCGATTTGTTCTTCTTGCTCAATAGGGGTGCGTTTGCCGTCTTCTAGCGCGATTTTTGTTATCTAAAACATGTTTAAATTTTTATTTTATAATCTAAAGATAGCCTTGGCTCTGGTCTGGATATTAAGCGCAATTTATAATTGTCCGCGTTTGTTTGTCTACGGAACTGTTCAAGTTCCGTCCATGAGCGAAGAAGATGGTTGGGACACTTTGTGCGTCTTGAAACGCTCGGACTACAACAATAAAAACTACGATTTGTACAATTTCGTCATATTATTCGCCATCCCCGTCCTAGTCATGATAGTATTGTACATTATCATCGGTTCCAAATTATGGAAAAGTGGCGAATCATTTAGGGTTAAGAGAACCCGGGAAATGGTAACTGTCAAGAGGTCCAACTCCGCCAAGGAATTATGTACCGCGGACGTTGAAGGTTCGAGAAGGAAATCCTTGAGTAATTCCAGTCGGAAGAATTTCAGAACTGAATCCGAAGTTTATGAAACAGAACCCAGACGTTTAGACCTAGAAAATCGCGAGGATATTGCGAATGGTACTTGCAAACGTCTGCTCGAACGTGAGACTGAGACATCCCTTACCATCCAACCCGATGAATCGGACAGGGAGGACAATAACAATGATATAAATACCACCGTCAAACAATGGGTTAAACCATGGAGGATCAGACGCGGATTTTTCGGAGCCAGAAACACCCAGCTCAGGTCGTCCGATAACAGTCGTAATCCCATGACCTTTGAAACGGCGTTAACCTCAAACGGGCCAAAGAAAAATAAACGTCGGTTCCGGAAGGGAAGAGAGGTGGTTAAAAGTAATTCTAATGATAGTGACCCTCCTCCAACTCGAACCAAATTTGATGGAAAGAAGAGACTGCGTTCCTCCGTCTCTATCAACTCCGCTAAATGTACCAGAGGAGATTGGTCTTCCGGAACGAGGGTTCTTCGTATGCGTCGAAGGATAATTCGTTTATTGGTTGTAATCGTGTTATGTTTCGTCATTTGCAATCTGCCTTATCACGCCAGGAAATTTTGGCAGAATTGGTCGCCGTCCTACAACGGGACTAGTCAAACGTCGATCTTCTTTACCATCGCGACGACCCTGATCTTTTACATGAATTCGGGAATCAATCCCTTCCTGTACGCTTTCTTGTCAACCAATTTTCGGTCGTGTATCGCCGATATATTCTTGTGTCGACGGAGGAAATGGGACCCTAAGGACTTGTCCCCGTTGTCGACTGGAAGAATGGGATCTTCGGATAAGAGCAATAAAAACGTCGCCTTTAAACAGAACAGTGTCTAAGGGGTCGAGAACAAAACAACCGTGTGATTAAAAAACAAAGAGTATTTAATTAATTATTTTACACTACGTATTAATATATATATTATAATATATATAGGGTGCTTAATATTATACAAATATCAAATTTTATTTTATTTCGTTGTCTTTGTTGAGAGTGTTTTCTACAAACGCAAGTTGAAAGTTCTGTAAAAAGAAAAGTTTAAGAATGAATGAATGAAATAAAGATTATATTGGAAGAACGCTTGAATCGGCAATTACGACTAACGTCAGGAAATCAGGCGACTTGGAGACAATATGATCGAATTCGGCGTACGAGAGCTTTCCGTCTTTATCCAAATCACCTTCCTGAATGGTTTTCAGGGCCAAAATATCCCGAAATCTCTCACGCATGGATTGTTCCCCGCTCATTCTCTCAATCAATTCGGCCACGTCCGATTTCGAGATGAATCCGTCCTCGTCGAAATCTACCGGAAACAATGTCCCTTTCTCTTATTTTTTTTCTTTTTTATTCAAATCGTTAACCCTAATCTATTTCCGTTTCCTCACCCACCCCACCATCCCACCCCCTTCCCACAATTTCTCTAGCTTTTCACGCCTCTTTTAATTTCAAATTAAATTACCGTAAATCTTGAAAGCGTAAGCGGATTTTTTCTTAGCCGGAGCTGATTCGCTTAGAACCGCAATCAGATCTAAAAAATCTTCGAAAGAGAGACGCTCGTCGTTTTCCGAAGAAAAAACTTTACAGAGACGATCCGAAAATGGATTGTTCTTTAGAGACAAAGTCAGAATTCCGGAAAATAAGAGCAAAAAAGTCCCAAATTTAGAAAAAGAGTGACAAGGGAGAAAAACAAAATAACGTCAACTTTTCTCTTATCCTGTCTCTTTCTCTCTCTGAGCTTTCCGCTCTCAAAATGGGCCTAATGTGGAAAGTATGTTAGTCTATTTTTGATCTACACGTATTGTACGTACTACGGAGTACGGTGTCCTGTACACAAAGCCACGAAAACTCAAAAGCCCCTCTAAGAGAGAGAACGGGGAATTCATACAGCTACCAGGAATCATTGTGACCCATATCTCCCATATTAACTTCTACGCGGGTTTGGTTAGTGTTATCCGCCACGCCTTATAATTCTGATGTCTTTCTAAATAACTAAGCAATAATTCCCGATAGCTGTATGGATTCCCTGAGAGAGAATAGAGATCAGTTTATTTGTCAGTCTAACATAAGACCATTGAGAAAGGTTAGTATACGCTGGTACCTCCCATCGAATAGTCTACAGTTACGTTGAAATCTTTACACCGATAGCTTGGCACGCAAGCCTAACTTCCCTACCTTGAATTCGGGCATTTGCATAATTGTTGAAAATGGTAGGCGGCTCCCTTTATCGCGATTCAAAGCGGCAGAATCCAAATTACGAAAGCGGTTGAATGCGCTAAAGTTAAATTAGTTTAAACTTTAAAAACTAATTAAGATTAAATATTAAAACCTACTGGACGATCTCCGATTTTGTTAAATAAGTTAGATACTGAGAAAGATATATTTAAAGTGATTAAACTTAATTATACTTAAAACTATAAGTTTCATTTACATTGTAATCTTCCAGTTCATCTTCGGTTAATCTACTAACGTTGCCTCCCATCTTAGAAAAATCGCTTGATTTTATGAACGGAATTTGAAAGCTTAGCCCTATCTATGGCTTTTGTCATTCAATACTAAATTTATTGGCCTAGCGTGCTATCCAACTGTATAAACAGAACTTTGAAACGGTTTTAGATAGAGTTACGAATCCATTATCAAGAATTCTAATCAGAAAATCGACTTTTAATGGAGTTTTTCAATATATAGCCATTGTTTTAGGACCCAGTATCGCTTTCAATCTGTAATCTATTGAGCTCTTTATTACGTCAATCCCGTAATAATATACCGTTCCAAGAAAACCGTAATTTTATTCCAGTTAGGCCTAACATGAATACGTTCATTTTTAAAACTTTGGATTTAAATTTGAAAGAAATATAGACATATCTTCGTAAAAGATTTATTTTTCAATTCTATTCACCGCTTGACGCGTAGTTTATAATATATTTTATATTTAAATTTCAACTTACAATAAACTTGGAAATTATACAGTTAATTTGCATAGTTATAAGATTCCCGCTCCGTTTGGAATTCGCGCCTTTATTAACGCGCCCTTTAATCGAAAAGCGGTGATTCGGTCCGGGTCAGGAGGCGCGCTACTTCATTCCCGCGGAGGAGTACGCTTACGTCACGCACTCTGTGTGTTGTTTCGAAAAGGCGCGAGGAATCGTCGCGCGTACTTCGGAGTTCGGGGTGTCGGCTTTGTCGAAACGTTACGTAGAAAATTAATGGTTTTGACTGGATTATCTAAACATCGATATCGGGATAAGAATAAGAAGGGATAAGCCTAACATCGTGAGTATTTAAATCCTTTATTTCATGTCTAAAGTGTCTCTTGGTTTGTACGCGAATTTGTTCGCGAGGCCTAAATATTCCCGCCCCGCGTAAAACCGACGCTTTGGCGGCAAACGCCATGATGATGACCCGCGTGCGGCAAAAAGCCGAGTACGAGCAGGCGAGGTCAAGCCCGGGCTACGCCCAGTCTCGAATTTTTTCTTCGATATTTTGTTAAGCCTCGAAGCCAAAAACGGTTTATAAAACATTTCGGACACGTACGTAAACGGTTCTCGCGGCTGCGAAGTGAACTTTAATTTAAATAGCATCCTCGGCCTACGGGGAATACTTAAAATACCTAAGCCTAACGCCGTCCTAACGTAAGTTACCAAACATTCCTCAAGTTTACCAACCTCCGGGTAAAGTAGGTTCATTGATACGAATAAATTATCCATAAACGAAGCCTTTTACCCCCTGATATTGACTACAATTTCAATCAGGAGGCTTAAATTAGGGTTAAAATTGATCCGCCAAAAAGGCGTGTCTGTTGTGTACGAAATTAATCGTATTCAACAGTAGGAGTAGGCATTCCTTGGAATTTAGGTCTAGTTTACCTGTCACTTTGAATAATTATTACGTCATTTTGGCGGGGACGGTGTTTACAAGAGATAAATTAAGACTATTTTGAACATTTTCGGGGTCAATAAATTGAAAATGAAGGCGAATCTCGCTACTTGAGCTACTGGCATTGAAATAGATGAGTTATTTAAGAAACCGCGAGTAGTGGTGGTGGAATGTTTAGCCTCATGCTTCAATGCATTTCGTGATTTTTCTCGCCTCGTAATGACCGTAAATACAGAGTAAAGGTTTGAGAGTGGCTCACCACTAATAATGGAAATGTTTAGATTGTTAGTGTTAGTTTTTAAACTTTGTTTTTAAATGAAGTCACGCATTAATGCTGTTGATGAATTTAATCGATGGCAATACATTAGTCGAAACCAAGTTAGTAAGAGTAATATTAAACCGGTTAGACCATTAAAAAGATAACCTGGATATCAGAAAATCTGCCAAAAATTGAAAATCCCGTGACTTTAGTTAAGAAATCACATGAATATCGGAGTCTTTTTTTTTGGCCAGACAAAGTCATGAGATTACATAAAAAACCAGAAGACCTGGTTTAAGGATAGATAATAAGGTAATACTATATGTTTGTCTACCATGCAAAGAGAGAAAGAAATATATTATTAAATACTTGGTAAAGTTCACTATTATCATTGACAAATGATATTGCTTTACATTTCACATTCCCTTTAAATTGAGCAACGCCGTAATAAGAGCTAGTTTTAAACTTTAAACTGTCAAATTTTTTGGGGTTATATGAAAATAATCTTAGTGATGGAAGGCTCAAAGTACTTGTAAATAAAGTAAGCTAAAAACATCTGAAAGAGCCGCTGGATCCTGTCATAAATACTCTCGCAGTTGCGATGTAGTCGGCTCTATTCTTCTCTAAAAGCCACGGAAACTTTATAATATTTAATCTTCCATGGCTTCTATCCACGCTCAAGTTCCCCTTGTTGGTGTATGGTGTTGATAAAACCGACCTACACTTGTCCAAATATATTTATTTTAGGAAATATCAATTTAAGTTGATTCTAAAGTATATGGCGGGAGATATACAACCAAAAATTGCGGGGTCAAAGCTTTAGATACGGTATCAATTGACGCTGCAAAATAGACACTGAAAATTTTATCTCAAGAGGGACATATTTGAAATTTTTTAACTTTTTTTTTGGCGTGTTTGGTCGGAACTTCGGAAGGGATGCTAAAAATGAAAATTCAAATTTTTGGGGACGTAACTCTATATTTTTTTTAATATAATCGAAAAGGGTCGAGGAGGAGGGGAGGGGGGGGGTCGATAATAATACCCTATTTTTGTATTGTTATAAGGGAACACAATAGCCTCAACTTCCCTTTCCAATAACCCCCGGGCTAAATTTTATAGATTACTTTAATGGACTTGTTCACACTTGTCTGATATTAATTTTTATTCCATATTTATTTCCATATTTTGATAAATTGATTAAACGTTTATTGTATTGTTTCGGATCAATTATTTTGAGATGCACTTGAAAATGTTTTATGGTGTATGCAGTGAGTTTAGGTGCTAATTAGTGATAAAATGCTACAGGCTATTACCAATTTTTTTGTTGGATTAATTAAAGATTTATTAACATTGAAAAACTGAAATATTGGGGAAATTGGTTTTGATAATTTTAAAGAACTCTGGTTTATAGAACTTTTTAAAATATTTTGAGGTGAAATTGAAATTTTAGAGGGTTCGTACGGAGCCCGGATAAGTCAGGGATTTAAAGTTTTGCCCCAAAAGTCCAGGGATATGTCAGGGATTTCGTTAGGTTTATCAAACGATGTTTCCAACAATGCTGAATATGGTCCAGGTGTAATTATGAAGTGACTCTTGTAAACACCTTAAAATGGTCCCAGGGATATTGGTAGCAAAATTTGTTCAGGGATAAGCTGGAAAAGTCAGGGATTTTCAATAAAAAAAAACACTCGTCCGAACCCTGTTTTAGAATGCATAATAAAATGCAAATTAGTATGGACCCCGTGATGCTATTCAAAGTTTTAACTGGATTAAATAAGAGATTTGTAAGAAAACAAACTGTAAGTCTAGAGTGTGAACATAACCTGGGCGTTTGAAGTGGTCGCGTGGCTTCATGCTCCAGCCTAAAAAGCAAGTCTGAACCATTTAGAAATGGTTCCCTAATAGTCCGGGCCTAAACTCTAGGGGTAGTTAAAAAGCAGAAAGCGAAAGGGGAACGAAATGTAGCGGCATAATTTAATTGAAGTATCAATCTCTAGCAGCTCGGGAATTCCGAATGCATTACGAAAGCTGTATAGTTGCTATATACCAAAATACAAACGAAGTCTAGTAGTGCCATTTAAGAGTTTCCTGTTTCATCTTTCGACAGCGGCACACATTGTAGAATGGACTCGAGAGGGTCAAATTTGGGGGTCCATTTCCGTTTTCAAATAGCGGCTAACTATTACAATGTTTTTTGTTATCAGTGTACTACTCTAAAATAGTTTGTCTCTTTCTCTAACCATGTCGTTTCGCCTCATCCCTGAAGACCCTCATCTCTATCTCTATATCTCTCTGTAAGGATTAATGAAACAGAAGCTCATAATTTGAATTAATTTTTAAGCCTTGGTCTTTCAATAGAGAAGCCCTAATGGGCTGGCTACGTCCATTTTAGGCGCGAAAAAAGTGCGTTCCTGCGTTCGGTGACCCAGTTTTTTATTGTCAGTGCTTTAAGAAAGGTCATGAACTTTCTATGAACTAAACAGAAGATCATAATTTGAATTAATTTTTAAGCCTTGGTCTTTCAAAAGAGAAGCCTGCCTTAATGGTTATTTATGTACATTTTTTTTGGCGTGGAAAGGTGTCCGCATTCGTTGACCCAATTTTTTTCTGTTGTCAGAGCCAAGAAAGGTCATGAACTTTCTTCGATTTATGATCTTCTGATAAAATATAGTTCCCAAGAGGGGATTTTAATAAATAAATCCGCCTGTTGTTAGACTTTCGAAGTTTTGATTGCAAGTTTTTTTTTATTTTCTTTTGTTAACTGGACAATCGCGTGACCCGCCCAAATTTGTCTCCTCTCTTGCAGGAATGACAAAGGTGAACCTTTCTTCTAGTATAAAAAAAAGAGAAATCCAAGAAAGGTCCATTATTTTGCGGGTGCCATCAAAAACACTCGGCCTGTCTCAACAGCTTAAAAAAAATAATATCGAAAAAGACTTATTTAATAGAGGGTATACTTTGAGGGATTTTTTTTCTTCTTACTTTTCTCATTTATGAAAGAAACAGCTTGTCTTAGAAACAGGTTCATACAAACCTGGAAAACCGGGAAAGATTGGAAAAATCAGGGAAATTTCGAATTTTTAGTAAGATTCAGGGAAATTTGCGTCAAACAGGGGCCGAGTAATTAAGCAAAATGTTCGTGAACATACCCTCCATAGGATTAACATTACACTATACTTTGGAGGTTCGTAACTCTGGTTCTACTAGAGATACGGGGATGTCCTTTGAGTATGTTATAGTCCAATTTGTCCCTCATCCAACCATACTAAAAACTTAGGGCTACGACAAACAGGGGACGAGTAATTATGCAAAATATAAACAAACAACCCCCTTCATCAGAAGTAAATGAACCGAAGTTACCGGAGTCCTATTGTTTATTCATTAAGCACAAGTTCCTCACAAACCCCCATATTTCAACCCCGACGATAGTCTTGCTCCTCTACTCTTTCGAGTCACAACAATTTTGAAAACGCCACCAAGCGGCCAATGTTCGAGTAACCGGATTTTCCGGGAATTAGTTAGAGTTTTTTTTAAAAATGGCGACTTCTTCGGAAGAGGATATATTTCCCTCGGAAGATTCTTTTGGGGAGAGGTTTACACTCTTTGAAAAACTTTTCGAGTAGGATAAGAAGACTTTTAACATACTTTTGTCCAATGTCTGACTTTAGAATTTCAATAAATTTTTCCCGACTTGAAGTCACAAATGGTCGATTAATCTTTGAAAGGTATTTCAAAAGATCATCCCTAATGTTTTCATCCATTATCGAACGTAAGCCTAGGGCCTAGGCTCCTAAGATAGAAGCAGACGCCTATTTCTGAAACAACGACTATTTATTCATATTAACGATATTGCGCGGATTTGTAACTAAGCTGTAACTATGGTCTTTGGTGCCAGCGTTAAATTTCGAGACGATTCAGGTAGAGGTACAGCTACCTTGATTTTTACAACCCCCACGTTATGGAAACCGCATTATACAAATTTTGCCCTCTCCGGTAACTTCGGTTCATTTACTTCTGCCTTCATAGGAATAGCATTACACTAAACTTTGGAGGTTCGTAACTCTGGTTCTACTAGATATACGGGGATGTCCTTTGAGTATGTTATAGTCCAATTTGTCCCCCATCCAACCATACCTAAAACTTAGGGCTACGACAAACAGGGGCCGAGTAATTATGCAAAATATAAACAAACAACCCCCTCCATAGGAATAGCATTACACTAAATTTTGGAGGCTCGTAACTCTGGTTCTACTAGAGATACGGGGGTGTCCTCTGAGTATGTTATAGTCCAATTTGTCCCCCATCCAACCATACCTAAAACTTAGGGCTACGACAAACAGGGGCCGAGTAATTAAGCAAAACGTAAACAAACAACCCCCTCCATAGGAATAGCATTACACTAAACTTTGGAGGCTCGAAACTCTGGAAAATTCAGGGAAGTATGTGGGGAAAAACTTGGAAATTTCAGGGAAATTTGTTTTCCAAAAGTTGTATGAACCCTGTAGAAAGGATCTAAATTGCAAAGGTTTTTATTGTAATTCTAAGGCATTCTTTGGTTGTTAGGGATGTATATTTTTATACGACTCGGTGTGTTGTATCAAAGTTCGTCTAAACATCCGTTCTGTAAACATAATCCGTTCCTGAACACTGAACTTACAGGGGAGAGAGAGAGAGAGAGAGAGAGAGAGAGAGAGAGAGAGAGAGAGAGAGAGAGAGAGAGAGAGAGAGAGAGAAGAGAGAGATGTATACGCGATTTTATCTATATCTTTTTTTCTCGCATTGGTAACATATTTGTTAAAGAGTCTTATCTCTTCGGACATCTGTCTCTAATCTCCCCCATCGTTTGTGTGAAAATGGGGTTGGGGTTTTTAGGAAATAGTTTAGGTCTGGCCTCGGGATAATTATAGTTTATTTTATAACGAATAAAAATTTGAAAACAAATTTTTATGTTGGTTGGGTTTGTGTATATTTTTCTTGTATTAGGAATATCAAAGTTCAAATACATTAGGAGATTTAATCAATTTTTTTTGTATTGAAAATGGAGGGGAATATATTTGGAATGTGATCAAATAAGGAGAAGCTGGAAAATCGATTTTTAGGAATTCATTTTTTGACTTGGAAATAATGCCATGTTAATCCCACGGAGAGGAAGGTTTTTTGACCATACATTTTTGCATATTTACTTGAGAGCTTATGGTTGTAATCTCAAGTATTTAGTATCGTTGAATGGGGGAGGAATGGGCTTATGATGTACTCAAAGGATTTCCTTGTATTCTCTTTATGACCCTCCATCCAAAGTGGCGTGTAGATAAGACCATGTTTGGGTAGCGAATGTTTGACCATTTTGTAGAATGCTGATGAAGTTTTACTTTTTAAATCTATGTAACTCTCTAAAATAGCTTTCACTTCCCCTTTAATCTCGCATCTATCGTCGAATCTAACAGATTTCGTAACAACATGCTCTTGATTCGTGGGTTTTTTAGTATTATTATCAGTCTATATAAAAACCGGAAATGACAGCAACAATATTTTGAGCCTATTACGTGATCGTTTTTGTCTGGTAATGTCAGCAGTAGATTAAGCCGAAGTGTTTGGCTCAGTGGCCCGGGGAATCTATTTCCCAGTTTCTCCTTTCCACTGTCTGTGTAACAAACAAATCTCGTGTACTGGTAATCTAGTATAAAGTCCACGAAACGTTTTAGCCCATGGTGACATCAGTAATGGGATATGATTCAACAACTCCCCCATATCAAGTATACATAGTTTACACTAAAAGGGTGGACCGTTTTTGAAGTTTCCCCCCTGTCCAGTGTTGCCAGCCAATGGTGAGTCAAGACTCATGAGATTGCATAGAGCAAGGCTAGCGGTTCAGTTTCACTCGGTTCTTGACCAACTTGACTCGAAGAGAGGGTTTGACCACACTGCACTGAAGTTTAAGCTGAGAAAGAGATAGGGTGGGGGATGTTCAAGGCACAATTAAAGATTCCTGTATTTCTGATAACTTCAGCTTAATCCACCCAGCCAACCCATGATTCGCGCCACTCTCTTAGTTAGCCTCTATTTTTATGTTTTCATAGAAGTTTGGTAAATGTTTTCATTTTGGAATCGAAATTTCTTTCTGGTTAGAAGAGACATTCAGCAGTTTTGAAAAGGGAACCTGTTTTTATCTAAGGCGGACTTTGAGGGTTCGGGTTCAAATTCAACTTCTTCTTCTTCTCTCTCTCTCTCACTCGTAACTTGTCCACCTACGCGCTCTCCCAAGTATAGCGAGTTATTTAACTCCTCCGACAATTAAGCGATTGGTAAAGATCTCGAAATATTATGTGCCCACACTCGTGTGTTATTATGAGGAAAGTCTTTGAGTTCATTCTTTATGCTCGTAGCCTCTTAAACGTGTTTTGAAAGTTTTTATTTTTATTTTTTATTGGCCGGCTAGACTTCTTTCGCGAATTGGTGGTGTGTGTGATGTATAGAGGATGTATTCATAAACTGATATCATCTACGCTTTTGTTGCAAATGAACGCAGAAATCCCTTTTTTGAAGTAAAACAACGTGGCTTGTTTAATGATTGACTTAACTGAACCTGACACCGGTTACGCCGAGTGACAGGGTATCGTTGGATAGGGGAGAAATAGGTTTGTAACATGCTCAAAGGACTTCCCAGTATCTCTTATAGAACCGGAGTTATGAGCCTCCAAATATCGAGCCAAAAATCAGATGTTAACCCTATGGAGGGAATGTTTATGAACATTTTGGTTAATTACTCGGACACTGATTGTCGGAACCCCAAGTATTTAGTATCGTTGAAAAGAGGAGAAATAGGACTATAACATAGTCAAAGAACTTCCCAGTATCTCTTATAGAACCCGAGTTATGAGCCTCCAAAGTATTGCGCCCAAAATCCCTCGTTACCCTATGTTGGGAATATTTATGAACATTTTGCTTAATTACTCGAACCCTGATTTTGGAACCCCAAGTATTTACTATCGTTTGAAAGGGAAGAAATAAGTCTTATGCTATTTTGCTTAATTAGTCAAACCCTGATTTGTTATAAAAAACAAGGCTCGACACGTATATTTCAGATGTTTTGAAAAGAAACAATACTAGGCGTATTTTTGAGTTTTCAAAGCTATAAACTAAACTCAAATGGGTATCCATCCCATCCGCGGTATATATATAGACGTAGATAACTGCAATTAACATAGTTAAACTGTACCAATTTCCGTACACCTGTGAACAGGTGTACTCAATAAGTAAACTAACCCTGCGCAAACGAATGCGTCAAATGTCAATACCCCATAAATTCTATCGTACGTACAATGTTGCCTTTTAAATTACGAGACTCGGTTATAAATATAGTTATTTCAACCTAACCTTTATGCAAGGCTTTTATGTACTTAGTTGTTAGTGCGCCTAGCTCCATTGTCTTTAAGATAAAAGCGTTTGCCGTACGGTACCCGCAAGTTTAATGACGTTATTGGCTCTAATTGGCAAATTACAACCCACTACATTGTCATTATTCACGGGGGCCCACTTTCCTTCCTTCTTTCTTCTTTAAGAAGCTTTATCCTAATTCACATTTCCTAAGTCGCTTTATCCATTCAGCTTTAGCTGATTATAGAGACGGGGGTGTGTTTTGTGCAGCAGTAAGTTGTGACTTGGGATTTTTCTCTCTCTTTTAATTTATCTTGCCCTAAATTCAACTAGTAAGTTTATAGTAACGTTATTAATCTCTTAAGCTTACTACACATAAGCGCCATTGTGCGCGAGCTTGTTTTGCGTAGCTCTTGGTGGAGATGGAATTGAAGTGTTCGTGGGTCATGAGGTGCTGCATTGAGTCTTCCAGGGTACCTCACACACGACCCTACCTACCTTTGGTAGGGTATTGTTAAGTGCTGCCGCGTTGCGACGTTTAAAAATAGAAGCTAGTTATCACGAATTAGCGTCTTTTTTTAAGACACAAGGGGCATTGTCGACGTTTACCCCTACCAAAACGCCCACCGAGGATGGCAGTCTGTATGTAGATAGGGGTACAAACTTCAGAGGTAGTGGGATTTCACCTCTCTCCTCCACATATACGTCACTCTGCCGACAATGTGGCCTGCTATTACATTGGAATGAATGAATAAATAAATATTTTTCATCGTGATTAACGTCGCCAGATGTCGCTATGATACTAGTAACGCAAGCATTGCCTCCAATCTTCAAAACTCATACAAATGTGTAGTAAGCTTAAGTGCATGTCTGACGTGTACATGTGTGTCTGTGTAGAAAAAGAAATCACGTTTGACCAGTTTCATTACTGGTCACTCCTTGGTGTAAAGGAGTACCACTCCGGTACTTCTGCAGCTATAGCTTCTGAATCTTAAAATTATCGTTAAGATTTAGGCAGGCTACCCCTATCTTCTTCTCTCTAGTAATGAATATATCACGAAAATATTTAAATATTTTATTATTTAATCACGAAGTAAGTCGGGTCGTAATAGGGCTTCTTTAATCTAGGGTATTTTATAAGGCTTTTTAAAAGTCGAAAGTTTTACGCAAAAGAGAGAACGAAAAATATATGCCTCCTTATCTTTATAGAAAAATCTGTTCTTTATCCGGGCTTTTGAGTTCAAATCTTCAGGGTTTTTAACTGTATGTATATAGGAATAGGAGGCCCATGTTTTCCCCATTTCTTAAGATCTTTTAAAAGTAACTTTTAAAGGGAGGCTGGAAGCGAATAATTACCTGTTAAATATTTAAAAATGTGCTTTGGGTTTCTTAATTGTGCTGCACAACTTACGAAGAAAAGGTTTTTGAAGTAATCTCTTTTTATTAATTAAGAATAATTAGGCTTGGGAAAGGATGGAAATACGTAATTATCAATCCTTAATTGTATTTTTTAATTAGTGGAGGAATCTTGGTAGAAATTTATTCTTAATAAGTTAGTTTACTCTCCCTTTAAATTTTTTTTAAAGAAATGGAAATTATTACCTAAGATTTTTATGAGGCAATATTTTTTTGGATTTTTTTAATTGCTTGGGGCGAGAGAGCAATTAGAAAGAAAGACGCCATTTTTTAATTTATACTCTGGAAGGATAAATTTATAGTTTCCTCAGTTCATTTATCGTCCAATTCTCTCATTTATTTCGGAAGACCTAGGCAGAAGGTCATGATCATCACCACCACCTTCTTTGATAAATTATAAAGTTTTCTTTTCAAACTGCATGCTCTTCTTGAAAAGCGCGAAGTTATTTCGCTCGGAAAGACCCTTCATTACGAATACCTATCACCAACCATATCTATTCGTGTACCCTCACCCTCCTACACCTGAAAACTTTCTTCAGGCTTATGCTTTTTGCGTAAAGACCCAAGGTGCTTGCTATGGATGAGTCTTATGCTAGTATTCCTTAAAAAATAAAAGAGAAAGACGAAGAGGAGAATCGATAGATGGTATGCTAGGATAATAATGGAAGAGGCTGGAATGTCAGTTGATGGGGAATTTATTTTTTTCCTGGGACTTCTCTCTCTCTCTCTCTTTCACGTCTCGGCCCCCTTTTTTTCGTCGGTCGAATATCTAGGACCATTTCCCCGCCTTTAGTCATCCACCTTTTATACCCACATCGTTCGCTCTTTAATATCAAACTCATGACCATTACTACGGAAGTACGTTACTTGGAGTGTGTCGGTTACTTGGTCCTAGCGGTATAACTCCATTTAGGAAAGTTCTTCCATGACGTTACCACGTCACGTCACGCGACGCGAGGATAACTTCCACTCGTGTTAGTAAAGGTACCTGGAAAGAAAATAAGTGTACCGCCATGATGTCAGGGGTTGAAGCCAGAGCCCCTATTGCTCAAGTCCCTATAGGTTGACTTATAAATCTTTACTTTAAGTAATGGGTTTTTGATCCCTGCCTTGATGGTTCCGAGAGCTGGGGTTTCAGAAAGTGGAGCAAACCCTCGTGGTCAGATAGCCCGTGTGTGACGAAGACACATCCACGGAATCA
Source organism: Phalangium opilio (assembly GCA_019434445.1). NCBI lineage: Eukaryota > Metazoa > Arthropoda > Arachnida > Opiliones > Phalangiidae > Phalangium > Phalangium opilio. The sequence goes on along the minus strand of JAEQBA010001491.1, from coordinate 136,293 downwards.
TCATTCGATGAAGTCGAAAGAGGAACTTGATGGGCCATTTTTACGAGAAACATTCTGTTTCCATCGCTGCCCTCGCTTTTACCAAATTGCGGCTTCTCAACCCTTCCAACGCCTTTTTTGAAATAGCTTAAATGAAATCCAACTTTAGTCTTAGCGTCAAAATGGTCCATGGACATGGTCCCTCCCAGCTTCTTTCTTCGCTATTGAATGTATGATTTATTGATTCTCTTGAAAAAAGGAGTGTTGAGAAGCGGCCCCGGGATGAAGAAGGGGTTTAGCATCCGCGAAAAACAGTTTATTCTACGTAACTCTTACATTCCCTTGATGGAATATTTTATATAACCTTTTCATCGTGTCGTCCACATTCGTACTGTCCTTTCGAACGACGAGGAAATTGAGTTTTTGGTTTTATCATAGGTTTTATATAGAGGGCAAATGCGTTTTTGACTTTTTCGAGGGGAAAGATGTGTCCTCTTCAAGCTGCACTTCTCGGTACTCGTACTCCCCATCGGACTCCTCCGCGGAAGGCTTGGTTGGCCCCGTTCCGTTCTGGCATAGTGACTAGTGCTTTTTTTGAAGTGGTTAATAAATAAAACGCCCCCGCCACTTCTGTGGCAACGTCAACCTTTTGACCTTAACCCTAACTTTATCAATTCTCTCTTGAAACGGGCTTCTTTCTTTCTTTTATCGTGTCCCAAACGAAATCACTATATTTTAATTACTTTGAGAAATGGGGGCGAACAGTTTGTTGAGCTAAACATAGTCCTCGTGTATTTTTTTTTAATGGTTAAAGTTGTTTTCCTTTCTTTCGTGTTTCAGTACTTGGCGCCAGTTTATGTAGCATTTTCTCACTGAGGCATGAAAGACATTTTTGAGGGGTAAGGAACTATATGGACCACCTTGGGATGTTTGGACCATGAGGATTGTTCATGTTTAAATTTAGACGTTTCTGACACTAGTGGTTTTAAGAGTTAAAACGGGCGGGCGCGCTCTGCGTTGAACCAAATTGGTATTTCTTGATCTTCATGGTCCTACAGCAATGTCCACACTTATCTTTGATGAAAAAATAAAGCATTATCCTCTTCCGGTTTGGTAGGTGAGAGTTTCGTTCCAGTTTTTTTTTATATATCGAAAAGGATGGCGGAAGAGAAAGGCGATCCTCAAGAACAAGGTACTGGAACTCCCGGTACTCCCATTCCTCCTCCGCAGAATGGCTTGGATTCTCCGACCAGCACTAAAAGCGGCAAACATATTTCAGGAGGCAGGGGCAAGATGGCTCTCTGCAGAGTTCGTTTACTCGATGGGACGGACTACGAGTCGCAAATAGATGTAAGAGACCCTTTTAGAAGTGTCCTCTCTCTCTATCTCTACTTCTTCAACTTGTCTCGACGAGGTTTTACCCATCTTCTTCTACTACTACTACTACTTCGTATCTTCCATTTTCCGCGTCTTTGTTGATTTTTCTCTTTTCCCCTTGGATGATAGATAGTGTATTGTTTATTTTCGACCAATTTCCTTTTTGTCCCATAGAGAAAGGCTCGAGGTGGTGAACTCTTTGACAGAATATGCGACCAACTCAATTTGTTAGAAAGGGATTACTTTGGAATGACCTATAGAGACAGTGATGAAATTAGGGTGAGTTCCGTGCCGTGTTTCATCCGTCATAAGGATTCCATCGATGGCCTTTCAGATATCAGTAACAAAATGATTGATAGTGAATTTCCGTCATTTATAGCATTGGATTAACAATGATAAACGAATCAGCAAGCAGATTAAAAGTAAGTTATCGTCATTCTTCTAAGGGTTTGAATTTCTGCGGCGGCGACATTAAATTCCAAAACCAGCCGCATTTTTTTATTAAAGAAATTATAGTATCTTGTTTTTATCGGACTTCATATATATGAGAATGGTATGGGAACAGAAAGACCACACCCTTTGAATAGGGAATAGCTTTGGTCAAAAGGGAGGTACCCTGGGCGTTAGAAAAGGGTCCGGGAGGGTTATTCCCAGCTTCAACTATAATTTAGGAAACTGGACGGAATTATTGATTGAGTAACGTCCACCAGGGACCTCGCAGACATACTTAAGTTAACAAGGGTTTTTTGACCCCCATTAACCCTTATTCCCTTACCTTACCTTACCCATAAAGGAATTCCCCCCCCCCCCCCCCGAAAACTTGCAATTTTGTTAAAAGGAAACCAATCATTAAATCGCGTAAATATTAATGAAGTTTTTCCCGCGGTTCCTTCAATGCAGCTGGACCTTGGATATTTAACTTTGAAGTAAAGTTTTATCCACCAGATCCTGCTCAACTTCAAGAAGATATCACGAGGTAGTTTTTAACTACACGCCCCCCTCCCTTTCCCCCTTCGTCGGAATTAAATTAGCCTAATTGTTATATTCATTAATTATTAGGTATCAGCTATGTTTACAGATCAGAAATGACATTTTGACTGGAAAGTTAGTAGAGTTCTTTTATTTGTTTAAGAACAATTGGCCTTATTCCTGATCAACGCCACCGAGGCGTAGCGGCGACTTTTGGAACTATAATAATACGGTAGCCAATTACAGGTGGCGATTTTGGTCTATTTGGAGATTGTTCGGTTAATAATAAGTATTTAAAACATGTTTTTTGAAGTTGAAGCGGTAATAATCAAAACAGAGAAAATAACATCTCCATCAGAGTCCATCGACTCCAGCGCCACCTCTGATTGGCTACCGTATTATTATAGTTCCAAAAGTCGCCGCTACGCCTCGGTGGCGTTGATCAGGAATAAGGCCAATTGCGCGAGGTTGATAAGTTTAAGCTAATAAATGTTGAAATCGCGCTCGCAGACTTCCCTGTTCCTTCGTGACACACGCTTTATTAGGTTCCTACTTGGTCCAGGCTGAGATCGGAGATTATGACCCTGAGGAACACGCTAGCAATTACCTTTCTGATTTCCATTTTGCTCCAAATCAAACGCCGGAGCTGGAAGAGAAAGTTATGGAACTTCATAAACAGCACAAGTAAGTAACCGAAACATCTTTTGTTTCGTTTCGTTTTAACTTTGTTTATAACAAAGTTAATAACGAAACGAATGTTGTTTTCTTTCTTTTTTTTCATGTTAGAGGACAAACACCCGCTGAAGCTGAACTCCATTACTTGGAGAATGCTAAGAAGCTGGCCATGTATGGAGTGGACCTTCATCAGGCTAAGGATTCTGAAGGTGTCGATATCATGTTGGGCGTTTGTGCCTCTGGTCTTCTTGTATATAGAGATCGGCTAAGGATCAATCGATTCGCGTGGCCAAAAATATTGAAAATATCTTATAAACGAAATAGTTTCTATATTAAAATTAGACCTGGAGAGGTAATTATCATTTTAAACTCCCTAATTAGCAAATTATAATTAACAAAACGGCCCAGATGATATATTTTTCCTTCTTCTCTCTTTCTTTTCTTTCTTTTTTTCGTTTAGTTTGAACAATTTGAAAGCACAATAGGATTCAAGTTACCCAATCACAAGGCAGCGAAAAGGTTATGGAAAGTCTGCGTGGAACATCATACGTTTTTCAGGTTAATGTCTCCAGAACCCGCTCCAAAACCCAAGCTCTTCTTGCCCCGTTTTGGCTCCAAGTTCCGATATTCCGGACGAACTCAGTACCAAACGCGAATGGCAAGTGCTCTTATAGACAGACCGCCACCTCATTTTGAGCGGACGCAAAGTAACAAACGATTTTCATCAAGAAGCATGGATGGAGGTATGTCAATCTTTCTACATATATATATTTTTTTTCATATCGAATTGGTAAATATTATAGAGGAATATAATGAGAATAGGCCCCGAGCTTCGGTATTAATTTGATGAAGTTAGTTTGAAAGAGATCATAAATATGACACTTTTTAAATAAGAAGAGTTTTATTACATTTTCACCCGCTGCTTTGCTCTAAATTATATTAACTGAAATTCATCTCGCAAGCTTTAATTCCACTTCCTATATTACAACGCCTGCATCAAATATCTGTTCTTTTGTTATGTTCAAATACATTCCTTGATTTCTTGTATCTCTTAATGTAGTCTAATATTTGCTTTGTTTCCGAGTTTGCCTTACTTAATTTAATTGTTTATTTATATTTTATCATAATTCATTTAATAATTAACTTCACGGTCTTCACCTCTTATAAAATTTCCACAATGTTTTGCGTCATCCCATTTTAATAAGTACACCAGCAAGAATGTTTTATAATATTGCCTATTTCTTAGTGTAGAGCTCCTTACGCTTCATTTCTAACTAGTACGACTTGCTTTTGACTGTCTTGCTTTCTAACTTCCATTCTTCCTTCACTAATCCTCTCTCGGATAGTTAATCTATATTAATTAATTCGTTACTAAATTAACCCGTATTTACATTAGTGAACAAAATTCACGCAATGTTATGTCTAGGATATATTCATTCACAATGGGACTGTTTACAAAAATTGTCGTTTGAAATCAATTTAGTTAGTGTTAATTTACTTCCGTAATATTAAAAAATTAATGCGTTTAAGTTTTAGATGTTTTAATTAATAGTATGTTGATCAAGTGGCATGACGTGTTTAATTGCATGCGGTTTAAATCCACAATGACCATAAACAAATGTTTTTAACCATTTTCCCCTAACAAAATGTTTTTATTTTTTTTTTGTGTGTGTGTTTTTTCCCCTTGTTGTCTTTTTTCTCGTTCTATTGTAAATTTTTTGTCAATACCCCTATTATCGTAAATCTCCCCAAAAATGGCCAATTGGGTTTGGTTACGGAATCCACCCCCTCCCTCCTGTTTGATCAATGTCGCGGTTGAACTTGAAAAAAAAAAAAACCAAACAGCTTACGGATACAGAGGGAGATTATCACCCTCCGCTCGTCAAGATGAAAGCAGCAAACGACACACTCTTGCAGGTCTACCCGCTTCGTCTAGACAGCAAAGAAGTCCAATGGGAGGACCACAGGATAGATCACCCGGAAGTGCGGAGTATTTGAGGACTAAGACACCGTCAACTGGTGGAGCTACAACTCCTGAACCTCCGGAAATGAGAGAAAAGATTAGGGAATTAGAATCTGATCCTGAAAGGAAGAGAGAAAGCCGGGTATGCATTGATTCTTATATCTACTTGACCTATTTGAGCCACACGTCTTATCAGGGTTTGGACGTGTGGCTCAAACATATGTTTTTTGTTTCTTTCTCTGAACCAGAAGCCCATTGGTGGTGTTGCGGTACTTCCGCCAATGGAAATGAAGAAAGCTGGTGAAAGACAAAGTTACACTGAACAGCAACCCGGTTCAGGACCCGAAGATCCTAAACGAGACGCTAAGGGACATCGTATTGGAGCTGACCATTCTTCTAATAGGAGAACACCGGATGAGGTCAGTGTATTTAAAGTATTTTTGATTTTGCAGAGTTAATTTTGATAAGATATATTTGTGTTTATATATATATTGAGTGAAAATTTTAGTTAACGTGAATTTTTAGTTTTGCATTTATTATGAATTTGCAAATTTGTGCACCATAAGAATTATAACGAGAATGCATCCATTCTTAAAAGTTCCGTTTTTTATTTTTTTATTTGCATGGATATTGTATGTTTTGCCTTAAAAAACTGATATTCGAACATAAACCAAAAAAAAAAACCAAACATTACCAATTCACTATATGACAACGTGAAAAACGTAAAACTGTATAGTCTTTCGCGTCTTCAGCACCCGGTAGTGTCTATGATCATCCCGTGGGTAGATCAAAGACTCCCGATAGTCAGTCTGGAGAAGAATCAGTGAAAGGGACAAACAAACCCACTAGAACAAGCACCCCTATTAAGACTGGACACGGAGTCAAATCGGCTCCTTTGGCTCCGAAAGAAACAAACGAGAATGCCAGTCCAAAAACTGAACGAGTTTATCCCCAACCTTTGCCTATTTACACGAAAGAGTATACTTACGAGATGGATGACCCTAAACAACGTCCTTATAGCCCCAAAGATCACGGGTTTTCTTACACCGGTATAGATGGTTCTAAAGACCCCAATGATTCCATGATTGAAAACTACGACTTATCTCCATCCAGCCGAAAGGCCAAAGGTTACGCCTTTACTTATAATCCTCCTAAAGAAGCCTCACCTTCTCCGTCCACTCCATCGAGGCAGCTAACTTCCGAAGATAATACTTCCAAGGATTCTGAAGAAAGGTCACCTTCACCTTCCAAAGTTACAAAAACGATAGCGGCACCCGTCGCCGCGTCCAGCCCCAGGGTAACTACCCAAGAAGACAAAAAATCCTCAAAGAAAAAGGACGCTGAAAAAGGGAAGAAGGATGAAGGTAAAGATAAAAAAGATAAGAAAGATAAGAAGGGCAAAAAGGGAGATGATAAGGACAAAAAAGGAGAAAAGGATGGAGATAAGAGTGCCGAAAAGGAGAAATTGGAAGAAAGCCCCAAAGATGAGGATAAAGATAAAAAAGAAAAGAAAGGAATGAGAGCTAGAATGGCAGCGGCTATAAGTCCAGATAAAAATAAAGATAAGAAGTCGAAGAAAGACAAAGATGATGGCAAAGAGGATAAGGGAAAGACTAAGGAGGGTAAAGAAGACAAGGATACCAGCAAGGATTCTAAAGATCTAGTAAAATCAAAGGACAAAGAAGGCAAAGACAAAAAAGGAGATAAAGATAAAACCAAGGACGCTAAAGATAAATCAAAGGATAAAGAAGGTAAAGATAAAAAGGATAAAACGAAGACTGGTGACAAAGACAAATCCAAGGATGGAAGTAAAGATAAGGATTTGGCAGCTGGAGGTGATGCTAAAGGCAAAAATAAGGATAAGGATAAAAAGTTCAAAGATAAAGGCGCGAAGGACAGCAAGAAAGGAAAAGATAAAGATAAAAAGGATACTTCTAGTAGAATATCTGATGATAGTAAAGATATATCAGTCTCAAGTGCTCCTGGTGGAAAAACATCTTCCAAAAAGGATTCATCAAAGAAGAGAGTGGGCTCCATATCCAGTTCTTCATCCGATGTCAGTTCATCCACCAACAGCTTGGATGCTTACGCTAAAGAAACCCAACAGGTCAAGGAAGCGGCATTGAAGGTTGGTAAAGGCGCGCCAGGCGTGCCCTTAGAATACACCACAGTGACCAAAAGAACTGTGGTCAGAGGTCCTGATGGATCGGTAGAAGAGTTTGAAGAGGTATTTGAAGCCTCACCAACTGGGTCTCCTAGAGACGTAACCATCCCCACTAAACCAGTAATCATCGGGGTTGTGCCCGTTTCACCTACTTCTACTAGCCAGACACAAGCCTCTCCAAAGGTTTTTAACGCTTTAGACTTTCTCGCTAAACTTATTTGGCTATAAATAATCTATTAATCTTTTGATTCAAATTTCACCTGTCTTAAAACGTTTTAAAGGAATGCTGTTTTTGCTTGGGGAATGGTTTAAATCTTTGGCTCTGAATCACTTTTTTCACAGCTTCTTGTCTTTAGGGAAAGAGTTTTAAGGTATTCACGTTATTATCTGTCTTAGGCTGATAGTGGTATTAGCACTGGAAGTCGAGGAGGATTTGTCCCGCCTAGTATGACTCCGATAGTTTCGGAATCACAAACTACGGCGTCTTCAACAGTGTCCTCCGTGAAAACGGAACAAACCCATGGTCAAGAAGTGACTACACCCGCCAAGGGTGTCATTTCGACCAAAACTACCAGCTCAACCGTGAGCGAACAGAAAATGATGACTCAGCAAGTTTCTAAAAGCACGAGAGTTATATCTGGGCCTATAGATGATCTTATTCAGGTACTTAATGCCCCCCCATTAGTATCCCCCTTCTCTCTGAAGCTTTTTTGAAAATGTCAGGCTATGAATCGGCAATAAACAAAATCCTAAAAATAATTTTCCAGCCTGTGATTATCAAAACCGAATCTATCAAGTATGACGCAAATTCCATGAACACATCACCCCATACGAGTACCACTTCAGTACCTTTGGTACCGACGGAAACTCGTAAGGTTAATTACCCTGGTGAATCTTCATCGGGTGGACCACCCCCTACTGCTCCAAAAACACACAGAGGACATCACGGAATTCCCGCACCACCACCACCTCCCCCGCCGCCTCCACCCCCACCCCCAATAGCGTCGACGGAAATTAGAGCCCCACCGGGTTACGATTATACTCCTCAGGAAGAAATGATTAGCTCTCAAACTGTCTCTAGTAAAACACGAACCGTCGAAACAATAACGGTACTTTTGAATGGGTAGTTGAGGCAACCTATTGAAATGTTAATAGGTGGTCTCTACGCGCGTTCCTCACTCTTTGATCGCAAATTTTTTTGAACGTTTCTTTTCAGTATAAGATGGAAAAAGACGGTGTTATGGAAACCCGCGTGGAACAGAAGATAACTATTCAAAGCGACGGTGATCCCATTGATCACGACTTAGCTTTAGCGGAAGCTATACAAGAAGCCACGAGCATGAACCCTGATATGACAGTTGAGAAAATAGAGATTCAGCAACAGAGTACGGCCCAGTGATACACACCACCATAAAACAAAACAAATTTCTGCGCAAAAAAAAGAATCCCCTTTTTTTCCTTTCTTCCAACCAATTAAAAATGTATCGAAATGTTTCTCATTGGAAGGCAACAAAAACTGGAGGAAATCCAATCATATTCAACAACAGATCTTGGTGGGAGTATAAAATTAGGCTTAACGAATCATCCCACATATTCCTCACTCTCTTTCTTCCTCAGTAATAATTTTCTTTTCTAAAAACCAAAAACCCCAGGTCCAAACACCTGTGAAGTATCTGACACTTTTTTATGTTTAAGCGAAAACAATTTCTACCACGCTGACGATGTTGACGTGTTTTCGTACAAAACAAATATGGCTCAGCTATACTTTACTTTTTTTTTCTTCTTCTTCTTCTTCTTCCATTTGTGTGTATATTTGGGTGCCCGACTATTTACAGAGAGCAGCTTTTTTATAATTATTAATTAATTATTAAAAATAGTTTTAAAACTTTAGGGACGGAAAAAAGGAATTGAATTGAATTAAGCGATGTTACAAAAAAAGAAAAAAAGGATTTAAATATTAAGACTTAAAACTAAAGAAAGCGTTTTAAATAAGCAGCTACGTGTAAAAAAATTATATATTAGAATGATGACAAGCTTTTAAACGCTGCCTATTATATATTATTAACGATATATATTGAGAAGGATATCCTGGCTGTAAACACACTCATTTATCCATCGTTCGTTCGTTAATGGAACGTTTATCCCATTCCCTATATATCTGACAACAACAACAAAAAATCACTTTTATCACTTTATTTTAATCGAGTTTTTTTATATATATATATATAAGTCTTATATATTACTATTTGTTTCTATGGAAAACTTTGTTGATTTTTCGTAACTAAAAGTATACATATATTTGCGTCATGTTTTACCCCCTTCGCGCCATTTCGTTAGCAGCTAAGCTTAGCAGCGCGAATTTTCAGGATTAGATACGTATTGATTATCAATCGGAAACGAAAGGCAAATTATTTTATTAAAAGTGGCAGTGTCAAACAAAAACAGAGGAAAACTTTGTAAGTATCGAAGTTGGTTTTTACGACTCAAATTTAGCATTACTTAGGAACTTCCAAAAGCCTTATAAATAATATATGATCGCTGACTCTGGGGTGCTGTCTACAGAGTTTTAAAAACCATCACACAAATCTTCACGCGCGGCTAATAAAATATTCGATAGGTTAATAATAATAATAAAAAAAGGCTCAAATCGCTGCCAGAATCACTATAAAACAAAATTTAATACTACAGTTTGAAATCGCAAATTTTAAGAATAAGAAAACGAAACATTATTGATGAAAACAGGGTTTTTCGTTTTTTTTTTTTTTCAAAATCAACCTTATATATCTCCATCAACAAAGTGTTTTTAAGTACGATATATTTTTTTTACATCACAAATTTTTATAGACTTTATTTAGCTCGGAATTTGCTGGATTTCAGTTTTCAGTTTTTAGGCCTAATTAGGGTCACTGTTGAAGATCATAGTTTCTGTTGTGATCCAGATTTTACCCCTAACTAGGGTCACCGTCTTAGATCATATAGTTTTTAGGCCTAACTAGGGTCACCGTCTTAGATCATATAGTTTTTAGGCCTAACTAGGGTTACTGTCGAAGATCATACTTTCTGTTACAATCTAGTTTTTAGGCCTAACTTGGGTCGTTATCGAAGATCATAGTTTCTGTTACAGTCTAGTTTTTAGGCCTAACTGGGGTCGTTATCGAAGATCATAGTTTCTGTTACAATCTAGTTTTTAGGCCTAACTTGGGTCGTTATCGAAGATCATAGTTTCTGTTACAATCTAGTTTTTAGGCCTAACTGGGGTCACTGTCGAAGAACATAGTTTCTGTTTGTGATCCAGTTTTTAGGCGTAACTAGGATTACTGTCGTAGATCATAGTTTCTGTTTGTGATCCAGTTTTTAGGCCTAACTGGGGTCACTGTCGAAGAACATAGTTTCTGTTTGTGATCCAGTTTTTAGGCGTAACTGGGATTACTGTCGTAGATCATACTCATAGTTTCTGTTGTGATCCAGTTTTGTTTTTAGGCTTAACTAAGGTCACTGTCGAAGATTATATAGTTTATTCTTTATGGAATACCCCTCTCCCGCATTTATTTCGTGGTCTAAGATACGTTAGGCTTAGTATGATCATGATGCAAAATGCATTTATTAAACTATTAGTATCGTCTAATTGCTTAAGTTTTTTAGTTAAGTTAATGAACTTAGTTGCCCCCCCCCCCAGTTAGGCTTAAATATAACGGAGAAAGAAAGTCAGCAAATTTCCGAGTGTTATTTTTTGAATCCCGGTTAATTTTTTTTTGTTTTGTTTTTCATTCTCTCTCGACATTTTTAAGAAAAATTAAAAAAAAAAACAGACCCAATTCACTTTTTGTTTTATCGTATCACGCATAATCTAGCATTCAAACAAACAAACCAACCACAAAACTTAAATGGGGTGTCATTTTTGCAGCTGTTTTTTCAATGTAAAAAAAAAAAATAAAAATTTAAAAACTAAATTAGTAAAAAAAAAAAAAAATGATGAATAAAACCACGTTTTAAGAAATTGGGAATCAAAAACCGAAAAAATAAAATACTTAAAAATAGGGAAGAAAGAATTATATAAAAACATGAAAGATAAAAAAATACCTTTCCCTTCCCTCGTGTAAAAACTGAAAAAAAGAAGAAAGTTTTTCTTTTTATGCCACGTTTTTTGTAGTTCTTTTTAAAGGGTTAATAATAAAAACAAATTACTATGGGGTAAATAATTAAGTTTAATTAGTAATTAAGAGATATATATGCCCATATTAATTATGGAAATGAAATAAGAACAAAAAGAGACGCTGTTTTCATGGGATTTTATTGGGTTTATTTTTTATTTTTTTTTGTATTTCAATCAAATCAAATTGCTGCATAGTTTTAGAGGTTTACAAAGATGGGGCGGGGGGGGGGGGGGTTAAATACTTAAGTTTAATTATTAATTAAGAGATATTTATGCCCATATGAGTATGGATTACCCTGTAATTTTGGTTGTTAATTATAATTTGTTATATTATTATCAGTTTTTTTTTTTTAAATTTTAATATAAGTAAGGTTAATTAATTTAAACAGGGGTTTAGATAATTTAATTTAATTACTCATAATTTAATTTCACCTGATAGAAACGAAATAGGATCATTTTTATGTACACAAACTTTTATTCTTTAGTTATACATATGAGATACGGTAAGAAAAAATTTATTTCCTTGCTTTTAATTAATATGGTTTTAACAACGGTATTGCCTTTTTTAATTGATTTTTTTTCATTACAACATACTTCATTAGATTCCATATGATTTTTTTCTTCTTCTTAAGTTTATACTTTATAGTCAAATTAGGAGTTTAGGAAGAACATTTGAATAAGGGGAACTATTTTTAGGACACTGGAGTGGAAATATATTAATTAATTTAATTAATTACCATTTACAAATTGGTGTTTTTTATTATTTTTAATTAGGAATAGCAATTAGCAATTATTTGAGAGTATAAAATCATTCAGATGGGAAATAGATTTTAATTTTGTAATCGAAAATATTAGAAAAAACAAAAATAATATATTAAAAAAAGATAAATTACTAATTAGTCTTTTTCCAGCCACTTAAGTGAAAAAATTGCTAATTATTTTAATGAATTTGAAAATGTTTCGTTAAACTAAACATTTTTTATGGTTTTTTTTTTATATCTTCAGGAATATAATTTTAAAATCCAGCGCGTATAATTATAATTATCATTCCGACTCTCTCTGAATGGCTAAAAGGGGGGGAAACAATGGCTTCTTTGACTATGATGCTCTAAATTTGTTTTAACAGTGTGAAAAGTAGCACTTTTATTTTTTTGTCTCTGGAGGTGGGGATAAATTTATTCCAGTCGAATAAGCTCAACGTCAAATGTTAATTGTGCATTGGGAGGAATTGTGCGAAGGAATTAAGGATTATAAAAACGGTAAGTTGTGTAAATTTAATCTAAATAATTATGAAAAGGATATATTCCAGGATGTCCAATAGCTCCGTAAGCAAAATCGGGAGAACAGATTAGTCTGGCTCTTTGGCCTACACTCATCTATATAAAATACAATTTTAGGTTTAGTTATGATACTTTTATTATAATTTATATTTGTGACTTACCTGAGCCACTCCAACATCCCAGCCTTTAATAACTTCTCCTTTACCTATACGAAATGTAAATGGTTTCCCTCTATCTCTGGAAGAATCAAATTTCTCTCCATTTTCCAGGGTCCCTAAAAAGGCGCATTTTATACCAGTTTCTTAAAGTTAAATTTATGTTAAAGTATGGGGTATCTAACCTGTGTAATGTACTACTACTGTCTGACCAGTTTTGGGGAAAGTTTGTCCTGAAAATCAATGGTTTAATAACATACATTAACATTAGTAAGTCTAGGATTGGCTTCTTCAAGGGGGGGAAACAGACGTTTTAGGCTTAGTAAGTGTTAACTTCACTTTCCAATTTTTTTCGCGTTTAATGGAAGGGAAATATGCTATATTTGGCGCGTTGAAAGACCGGGATTTTAAAACGCTAACGCTATTAGGCGTGGCTTGATACCTTCTCTTGTAAAAAGCAAGAAAAACCGTTAGCGTTAGCCCTTACCAGACGCTAAGCCTTGCCAGTATTTAAATAATTAGATTAGGGACTTTAAGACTAGTATAGTTATGAAATAATCGTTCTTACCGTCTCCAGGACTAATTGTTTCAACTTCTACTCCCATTTTTAAAAAGCAAGCTGTGTCGCAAGCCCGTCAACTTTGATGTAAAATTATCAAAAAATTATCTCCAACAGACAGTCAAGTCTGCAAGATAAGCCGTCGTTCAACACCCGTATTAGAGATAACGTTTTATTTAAATTACTCGGAATCGATCGTTCCGTCCGTTGCACGGAACGCACTGTTCATCGAGTAGGGTCTGTGACGTCACCCTGCCGGGCCTGCCCCCGCTGTGTCTCTTGTCGTCTTTCGAAGTTGGCTTCCTTTTCATTCGGTTTTTTCTTAAAATTTATTCTAAGGTAACGACGGATCGCCTTGTCAAAGGCCGGTGTGACAGTGCTTTTTGTTGTAAGTGATATTATAATTTAAAATTAATAATATATGATAAATAATTAGTGTGTGTTAATTAATAATTGGTAATTTATTAGAATCAATTAAAATAATCGTGGATTATCAAGACTTTCGCCCAGATGAATGAGGATACATTTTCAAGAAAGAATTCATGGATGCCATGCTTCATCTTGGGTTCAACGCGGAAAAACATCGTGAGTTTATAATTAGTCCTCTTTTATGCATGGTTTGGTGAAAGGTTAAGCCTTTGTCTTCTAGTTTTAAATTGAAAGCGCGCCGTTTGTAGGGAAAATTTTTATTTTAAAATTTTTGTCATTGTTCGATATGACTTAAAACGAACTAGGGTTAATAATTACGCGACAGATTAATAGGGAAATGGAAGTTCGGGAATGCTTCCACCCCCTGTCGCCATTTTGGTATCCTTTGTTGCAGAGTAGAAGCTATTTCAGCCCCTTTCCAACCCCCCTCTTGGTATCTTTTCTAGCATTAGAATTCACAAAGCAAAGTGCTCGTACTGCCAACTTTTCCAAGTACTTATTATTATAATTCTCGGTACGCCTAAAGCGTACACAAATACAAATAAATGGCCGCGACCTTTTAATAAAAATATTACGCCTCATCAACGCCATCATGTCCAGTTTGCTCTCTTTTTATATCATTCGGTCCTTTTGTTTCGAGGTCTTTTACAGCCTTGGGCGGTTGGTCCTTGGCAGCTCCAAATTGGTATCCCCTTGTCGCTAATCACAAAGAATCTGGGAGCGCTAATTAGGTCTTAATTAAAAAACTTTCCCAACATTTTCCCACCCGTCCACCGTTAGCCTCTGGCTCAACTCCAAACCCCTGCCCACCCAAAACGGACAAGAAAGGGGGTGAAGACTTAAAGGGGGGGGGTAGGTGGGAGGGGAAGGCCATTTTACCTGTCGCCTCGAATTGTTCTTTTCTACACCCCTAACAAAATCTCGCCTCTGATAACCCCTTCACCCCTTTCATACGCAAAACTAAAGGCGAACGGAATTGTACTTAGGTTTTGCTTTTGTAACTAGACTGTGAAATTATTTCAAATTTGTTTTATGTAATCTCAAGTACAATTACCGCGCCAACTGGAATCGTATAATAACTAGAAATTCAACTACCAAATTGAGTTGTCGTTAGGCCTAAAAGGGGAAAGGTGTCCAAGTAGGTATCAACTTTTCAAGCCAAGTTGCATTGCGAGTTGGTTTCTTTTTACTGTAACGCAAAAAGATATAGGCCTAGTTAGTTATTTCTTTCGCTTTCGTGTGACTGGTGACCCCAAAAGAACAAAGAACATTTTCTTCTGGACGTGTTTTGTTCGTGATACATTTAAGCAAACAGGAAATTGAACCGTCAGTAACTATGAGTATAGTGACTCAAGACACACTCTTTTTATTTACCGAAGTGATCATTTATCTCGGACTCCCAAGTTTGGACATTCGATTTTTATGTAGGAATGGAAATTAGGTATAAGACCCCCAACAAAAGCTAAGCCTTTTTATGGATTTGTGGTTATCCCCACTGTCAAGCGTTCTTCGCTGTTTATTTTACCAAAAATAAATAGGTGAAAGTGTCGGACTCTCTCCTTCGTCTGTGACATGCATTTGGAGGGGTGAATGCATACTCGCGAAATCTGTTTCATCCCCCTCGCCTATTCACCACGTACCTAAGATGATTTGTGATATTGCGCGTTAAGAAATAGTGCGGTTTTATTTTACATTAGCTGCTTTTGACTGAGGCTAACCGTGACCACTGCAGTTTATCGCCACAATTAAATTTGATGGTGTACATGATGGTATTAATTTAGTTTACTAATATTGATGTTATTTACTAATATTAAAACGTTTTAGCTTATAATGACAACCCAGGGCCTAAGTTTAAACGAAATTCTAAAGGATTTTAACGATGATTTTTTTGAATTAAATGATGATTTCAAGAACATCCGCGGCATTTTTAATTTAATTTCGGCGTGCTAACTTTTTAAACAAACGTTAACCTCGTTCAAACGCGAAAATAACACTAAAGAAAATAGAACAGAGCGCGGAGGTCCGAGGTTGTGACTCTTCCTTGAGATACGCCTATGCCAAATTCTCCCGTTTGGTGGCGTACGAGCGTTATTTTCGGGAAGAATGACATCATCAACTACAAATCTGATTGGCTGATACCCTTTTAAACACCTCTCTCGCGCTTGAGCGTCTCGAAATGCATGTCAAGCTAAGGCAAAGGCAGGAAAATATGGCAGTCCGACACTTTCCCCTATTTATTTTTGATTTTACCAATCATTTTATGCTTTTTGCAATCCCGTAAGTCAGAAATAGGCGGAAATAAATAGCTGGTCCTCGAATTTACAACTTAAGATTGATGAAGAGACACATATTGTTTTTAGAAAAAAGTTCCAATTTTTAGACGATTTCCCCCGATTTACGCTCGGATTGCGCGCTTTTCAATCGGGGATTTAAGCAAAACTTTATTGCCTGGAAAATTGTTTATGGTGACAGACATCGCGCCACGTTCTTTTTTATGACTTAATGTCACGTTTTACTTTGCACGTTTACAATGATCTTCCCGACAATTTAACAAAACAAAAATAACAAAATAACAATGCAGTCTTTAGCTTCACACACACTCGAAATCCATTAGCATGTAGCACCAAGTAGCCTGGTCTCCTGGTGTAAATGGTATCAGGTCTCCTAGTCTGAAAATTTTTTGTAGTTAATTCCCAAACAGACACATAAGAGTACAGAGACACTAGCACCCAAAAATGACCACCACAAAATTATAAGTAGTAGTAATTGAACAAAAAATTGTATACAATCTGAACGCGACTTAACTTTTAGATAGATGGTATCAGTATTCGACTTCCAACACTTCAGTAAAATTCAACTTTAAAATGGGTAAATCTCCACACGTTTTAAACCATCCTTTTCCGTGTTAAAAATACTCCATCCAAGACTGTATTGAACCTAAGAACTATCCGATACCTTCTACAATAATTACTTATTGATGATCATATATTTAATATATATTTCTTGAAAGCTACTTTGACAGTTCATTCATCATTTTGATGGTTTTTCGGTGCTCGATAGTGTAGGAGTTGATATACGAAATTTAGTCCTCCTAGATATTTTTTTTTTTTATAAACTAAACCGAAGTTCTGGGAAGAGATAACTTAAAGAGACAATGTAATGAACCTCTAATTTAGTCCCGACTATAATCCGAGCTGATTAATTTAGGAATAGACCCTTGTTTACTTCTTTGTTTACTGGGCAAACTTTGCTATTGGTTAATTATATAGGCTTATAAGAGATTCCCGGCGTCTTGTTTGATTATTGATTCGTAATTGAGCCACCGGCTTCATGTGATGTGATGTTAGTTCCTCGGTCCGTTTCCGTAAGCCTTATAATTAGTCCCTAAAGCTTTATTTTATTTATTATTCAATGCCTACCTGATCCGTAATCATTTATCTTTAATTAATTTAATCTCTAGGTCTCTTTCATTGACCTATGTATTATTATTATTAGCTCGGATTTAGGATTAATGTTTATATTTATATCGGGATTCAATTGAAATCAATATATATCGTACTCTTAATTACGCCGCGAAATTAACTTTGATCTTATACGGAGAGATAGAGCGAGTAGAATTAGATTTTCAAGCAATTGGTGTTTCATCTTAGTATTTTAATTATCTCGAGTTGTAGCGTTCGTAAACTCGTCTAAAATTTAGAAATAAGTAGAATCTGACCCAGTTACACTTGTCTAAGAACGTCAGGGAAAATCTTTAAAAAAAAAGGGGTCAGGAAAAACCTGGAAATGTTACGTAATTTGAGTTATTTCGTCGTGGCAACCCTGATGTTGTAATGCCGTAATGCCGAACTTCGTTTCTCCTAGAGATACATTTTCACGCTTTAATGAATACGGAAGAGCGTCAAAGCTTTCGGTTGCCGTTTATCTCGTTTAGGGGATTTTGGTTGGCGACGCACAAACCTACGGCTACCGAGTGGGGCTTAATTTCACCCCCTTAATCCTTCCCCAATTTCGCCCCCCCCAATCCCCTGAACTTTGATCCTCTTATATCTTACTTGATCTCCGTTGTTTAGTTTTAATGATTTTATTATTTACTTAATTGGCCAACCGTGTAACTTAGGATTTTCCTCTTAACCTAAGCCTTAACTTCCGGGTACGCAAAATTTAAGCTTTGAAGTAACAAAATTTAATTGTGTACTTTAAGTTTTAAACAAAGTTACTTTTAGGCTTAACGTTGCGTTATAGAAAATAATATTTAGAGACAAAAGTAGTGCGTACATTGAATAACAAATGAACTCTACTCTCCTAGGCTAGTAAGATTTGGTTTTTTGAAGTATTTAATTAATATAATAAATTAGTTTCATTTAAATGGGAAAAATAGCTTTGAAGGGGGTTAATTTCTTTATCTATTCTTTGCATTTATAAATCCTACAAAGTGAAGTATACATAGAAATATATATATCTTTTGCTAAACTATAGATTCGTTATAACTAGGTTTTCAATTAATTACATCTTCTAATTTCACGTTTACTCTAAATTATAAAAAAACAATTCCATTAAATGATTAAAATTTAAACCTTCATATCTATTTCAATCTAGCCTAGTTTAATATTTTGAATAATTTACCCAAACTTTTCAATAACTTTAAAAGCTTTTAGGTTGAAACTGCGTCTAATCTATTCCGAACCAACACGACATATAGAACAAAAGATTTTAGCAGATGCAGTGTCGATATATCGGATCCATCTTCTGGTATACTATTTGAGCCTTAATTGTCTCTCAAACAGTATAGGCCTAGCTCTAGCTCTTCCTTAGAAAATTTCAAAAGACGCTTGTATATTAACTATAAGGAAAGTGTTCTAGTTTAAATTTAACGGTCATTGGATTTTATCTCCGCCGATATCATAAGCTAGGATAATGAGTTTATAAAAGATAGCTAGATCTGCGATTGCCCATAGCTGTAGAAAACTACAATTTACATGGTTTTCAGCACGATCGAGCCAGGGAACAGCCTCGTTAGATTGGTTCCACGAGAGGTTCTACCCTTTGTTGATATTTTTCGAAGTTCTTATAGCATCATGAGTTTATAAGATATGTTCCATGAGTATGACCCTACCTGTACTTGCAATGCGAGACACTTATCGAGAGCTAGCTAGTTCGACTCAAAATGTATTTCCCACCGTACCTCGGTCCTACCACCAGGGTCCCTTTTTGGAACAGAACGGTATGATGCCATAATCTTTGAGCTATATAGTGTCGAACCCCTTTATTGTCACAGCCACACTTCCTGCCCACCCAATCCCGAAACGTTCCGAAACAAGGACCCGCAGAGCTCTATCTTTATCCTTTCCTATCTTGAAATCTGAACACGTTTAGCGTTCTAGTTTCTCTCGCTCGGAGCTTCGTTCCCCGGATCGGTTCTGAGTTCCTCTATCTCCCGTTGGCATCAAATTTGTAAGATCCTCTTTTATTTCTGGGCCCCGCGAAACACCGGAACTTATTAATATTGCAAACAAGCGCTCTCTCGGTCGACGATGAGGCTAGCAACAGCACTATCTGACGTGTGACTAAGCCTCCCGAGAACCTTACTGTTACCTAACACCTATCGCGCTCTTTCGTCAATTCCCCTTGGGGGTTAAACTGTTGCTCCTGTCAAGACTCGAGGAGTCTGTCTTGGGAATTTGATAGGGGTATCAAGGGTATCCACCTCCGGTAGCAATTTATTAGCGATGAATTCTATATTGGAACCTGACCTATAGTTACAAAGAATAATAATAATCATCAAGAATGTGTACAATTACTAGAAGAATATTGAAGATTAGATCTATTTGCTTGCGTGTCTTTGTCCATTTTTCCGTACAGTCAGTTATAGGAATTGTGAATTCGAGATGTCCAGAACAGGCCTGAGCTCTGTGACGTATGAAGTTTTATGTTCAGTGACTTATCTTCAATAGCTCCAACATTTTTGTTTTTGTGTGAGATATTTGGAGTTTGGGCATTGGAGAAGAGAGGTGAAATGGAGTAGCGATGTTCGTGGTTC
This sequence comes from Phalangium opilio, assembly GCA_019434445.1. NCBI lineage: Eukaryota > Metazoa > Arthropoda > Arachnida > Opiliones > Phalangiidae > Phalangium > Phalangium opilio. The sequence goes on along the minus strand of JAEQBA010001491.1, from coordinate 116,550 downwards.
ATGTCAGGCAATGAAAGTCACCCAGAATACCTTAAGTGCTGTCGTGTAGCGTCATTTAAAAATAAAAGCAAGTTCTCAGGAATTAGCTTCCATTTTTAAGACGCAGAGGGCCTCATCAAACGTTTACGCAGCGTACTACCCTACCAAAACGACACTGAGGGCTACGTTATAGGTTTGGAGAATACCACTCCATCTCACCTCTTTTCTCCGAATTTGAACAATCGAAAAGTCCCTGGCCAGAAGCGACGGCGTATAGTTATTAGGGTAAAACGTCCAAACCTTTCTCGAACAGTTCTTGGTGTCAATCAAGTTCTTTGTATAGATGTAAATTCCCGTGTCATACAAGACATCTCTTAGGGGATAATACAGCTTTCTCATTCAAATACAACCTTAATGAATTACCCACTCCCTCCCTGCATATGAGTACGGAATGTTTTATACCGATTTTCCATATTTATGTCCAAATTTCATAGCCCAAAAGAAAGAGTACAAGGATGACGCGACGCTTTATCTTTCTCCTTATTGACTTTGAGTCGTTAAACGGACAATATGAACCACCACGCTGTAAACCTTTTTTGAGGAAGGCTGCTAGGGTATATGAGAAGGCGGAAGAAAAGATATTTGAGGGGGTAATCCCCGTATCCTTGTTGGAGCGCCTTTTCCGTAATTTTATCCGCGCAACATTGATGAAGGATTGTTAGAGGCTGGGTTTTGGGTTGGATAGTGTGTAGGAAGATGAACTGGAAGAGTGAGAGAGAGAGAGAGAGAGAGAGAGGCGATAGTCTCTCGGGCTCTCTACTCATCCCTGTAAAGCGTTAACGGCGCATGCGTGGTGGATGCTGAGGGATAAGGATAGAGAGGAGTCCGAGAAGGGATGCTGGAGGAGAGGGAGGAGGGGGGATGTGAATCAACCGGACTCTCGTGAAAGAACCACTTAAAGGTTGGCGCGCGACTGATGTTTCGGGCACATATTCGCTTCTCCGTAAGGAGCACACGTCGACGTTTTACCACCACCTTCCGAACTTATTACCAGACTCCTGTCTTTTACCGATAAGTTTTAACTTCAACCCAAACTTTCTTCGGATCTTGACAGTTTCTACTTTGAATTTTATTTCAAAAACGTAGGCGATTTTATACAGTTTCTTTCGTATTCTTTAAAAAAAGAAGTCGCCAAATTTTATGGAAAAAGGGTTGAGTTATCTCCTCTTTTCCATTCGTTCTTACTGAATTTTCTCTTCAATCGCGAAGAATATGATTGAAGTGTGCGGTCGCAAAGGGCGGCCCTTACTTTTAGACTCTGTCGTCTACTTACTACTTCTATGTTATCTACCGTTTGTTCTGAATGAAGTTAGGTGAGCCCCAATATCTTTTACCATTTTCCATTGTGTCTAAAATGTATTTTTAATATGTGTATATTGTCAAATTATGCATATATATTTGGTTCTGTGTAATATTATACTCCATTTTAGTTCCATTTTGACGTGCGCAATATCGTTCTCTAAACGTTCTAATCGAGTGATTTTTGTTATCAAAAATAATTTATAAAACTTATCGTTTTAGTTTTAATTTCAAATAACCAAATTTTATTTATTTATTTATTTATTAAAATGTTTCCCGATGTTTTATTAGTATATCCTCTAATATAATTATCTCTGAACTCCCGCGCGAATTGTCTTAATTACTTCAATTAGTAATTTAATTAACGGAAATTGTTACTCTCTGCCTGGTTTAGTTAGGTTTGTAGAGGTATATAGTCAATTTGGACCAGATCCTCTGTTTCCTTAAACATACACAGTACTCGTACGAGACGTTTGCTAATTCATTAATATTAGATCACAAAGTTACTCCCTTATTTCCCGACCACAGTATTGCTCGCATTAGAGAACGCTATCTATAAATGTTAAGCATCCATTTATACCTAATGAGCCGTTTCATAATTAACAATTTTATGTATAGATTGATTTTTCGCAGTTTATACGGTTTTAAACCATTTTTGGAGGAATAATGGAAGTCCTGTTATCTTTTACGAGCGTATCGAACGCGTTGTCAAATTGTATGGACAACTTATATGGGTGGGAATTTTTAAAACGTCCAAATTAGTAATTACCCATATTAATGGATCTGCTAAATCAAATTTGCTTACTAGAAAATTTTCTGTTTATAACTTTAAACAATATAATATTTAAGGGATAAATTGTGGTAGTCCAAAAATTTTAGAAATAATATGTGATAGTCCAAACTTTTAGGGATAATATGTGATAGTCCAAAATTTTAGGGATAAGCTGTGATTGTTCAAAATTTTAGGGATAAGCTGTGATTGCTCAAAATTTTAGGGATAAGCTGTTATTGTTCAAAATTTTAGAGATAAGCTGTTATTGTTCAAAATTTTAGAGATAAGCTGTTATTGTTCAAAATTTTAGGGATAAGCTGTGATTGTTCAAAATTTTAGGGATAAGCTGTGATTGTTCAAAATTTTAGGGATAAGCTGTGACAGTCCAAAATTTTAGGGATAAGCTGTGATTGTTCAAAATTTTAGGGATAAGCTGTGACAGTCCAAAATTTTAGGGATAACATGTGATAGTCCAAAATTTTAGGGATAACATGTGATAGTCCAAAATTTTAGGGATAACATGTGATAGTCCAAAATTTTGGGGATACCCTGTGATCGTCAAAAGTTTAGGGATAACCTGTGATTGTTCAAAATTTCGGGGATAACCTGTGATAGTCCAAAATATCATGGATAACCGTGATAGTCCAAAATTCCATACAAACCCTGTAATATAATAAAATTTCAATAACTGATACGGTCCTTTTAAACATCCCAAGTGGCGCATGTAGGACCATTGGGAAATCGCAAATCGATAAACCTCACCAACGACATTAAGTCGTTGAAGGAGCCAATGTGAAAATAGATTTGTATTAAGTTAATAGACCATAACATTGTTGTTTGGCATATACCCCCCAATCCTCGCTGAAAGAATTGAAAAGATAAAAAAGGAATTTTAGTGTCTTCTAACCTTCCGAAATAACCCTTTTTATAGGGAAATCCGATTTTGGCGCGTGACTGTGTCGGCCCTGCATCGTTCCGTCCGTTATTAGATAGTTTTTCCCGTTTCTTTTACTCTCACGGGACTTCCCAAAGAGATTTAAGAACTGTTACAACCCCTTAGAGGAGAAAATAACTTTTTATATAAGCACAATAGTTTTTTGGATGTTTATTTTTTTTTTTTAGTGAAGTTCAGAATTTCTTAGAAGCTCCATATTTTCTAGCTTCGAAGTCTCTTTATAAAAGAATAATATAATATCGTGGAATTGACTGTGGTTTTTTGTTTTTGTCATTTTATCTGTTTCCTAACTCCTTTTTGGCCCACTTATTTTTTTGAGGGAGGATGGGGTTAGGTTACTGGGTGTTTGTTATTTTGTATGACCCTAGAGGTTTTTTGGCAAAGGAAAATAAGCTTCTTGTTGAAGGATAAAGGTCTACGTATTTGGTTTGTCTGCTGGATATGGCAATACGTAACGCAATCTTGAAAAAGAGATGAAACTAAATTTCATACCTTATACGCGAAACTAAATGTATGATATTGGGAATTTGCTACTTTAAAATGCCATATTCTTCTTCTTCTTTCATTGCGAATAACAAATTTGGTGATGCGGTACAGAAAGGCTGTTATTGGGATAGATCTATGGGAAATCAATTTTGAGTCTAAATTGTAACTTCTATAACACCAGGGATAGATTTAATTTTAGAAGTAGGAATGGAGAACTGAGTAATGTGGGTGCGCGTCAAAGTCCCGGACCCCCTTCCCCTGGACGGAGGGGTATGAAAGAAAAGGCGGGAGGGTCATAGCGACAGAGGTAAAAAGGAATTACGAATTTATTTTTCGCCGTCCCCGTCAGCAACGTCATCAAAACGTAGGTGTTTAAGTGAGCCAATAAGGTAATTTAACAATTTCGTTACGTGTTGGAGGGAGGGTCTCTATACTGGGCTATGAGTCGGACTGAAGTAAATACTAACAGTTCTCCATTCCTACTTCTAAAATTAAATCTATCCCTGATAGGATCAAAGTACAGTGCATGGGTTCATGGGAAATCAATTTTGAGTCGAAATTGTAACCGTTTACGAGTTATAATAAGATTGTTGTGGGGATGACCCCTTAATTAAGTTAGTATTGTCTTTCAAATTCTTAATTAAATTTACGGGTTCGTCCGTAAAACAATTGTTCTTTATAGCAAATTGTCATAGACGTTATACATTTTCGACTCAAAATAGGTAATAAAATCCACCGTCCTAACTTCCTGTATATGTATTTGAATAAACATATTTGACAGACGTGCTATTTTGAGAGAAATTAGGTGTTACAACTATACAGCCTGTGATTCATTTTATACATATCTAATTTAGGCCTAAAATAATCGGTACTAGGTCATTGACTGTTAATTCTTGGGTTCAAAACTTCAAAGCCAAAGTTACTATAACTCGGATTTTAATTATATAGTTATTATGTGTGATACGACATGCGAGAGGGTCTTAATTGTTATTATTATTATATAATATCAAGACGAATGGCTCAATATACAGCCATTGGTTTTCGGTACTGGTATTGTATTGTGTATTGTTCAGTATTAGAAAATGAGAGAATGAGGTTTTCATTTTCATGCTGCTCCGGCCATTGGGATCTATTTATCTCGTCTAAATCCTTCCTTTCTCCGCCGCTACCGAATCTCTAATGGTTTTAGGCATCGGCGGCTGAGCAATTTAGTACGCTAGTGCATGGCCGCCTAAACCAAGCTAGAAGCTGTGTTATGACGCCGAGAGATCGGATAGTTTGCCATCATTGCAGCGGTTGTTTTTGGTTTATGGAATTTTGAAACTTTGTAGATAATAGAAAGGGGTTTGAGAAATTTCCACTACCTCGTTTCTTATCTTTAACCGCACATGCGATGCAGGGCTGCCAGTATTTTGTTATTAGAGCAGGTTGGAACTGCATGATTATGATCTGAATCGAACAGAATTCTACAAGCTTTTTTTAGTCTGTTGTAGATAGCGGTTGAATTGCACCTATCACAAATGACTGGCAACATTTGTCCTCATATTATCGATTGTTATTTTATCATAGAAAAACCCGGTTTTTTCGTAATCAATGAATTTGGTGGTTTTTTTAACGTCAACATGAAAGACTTGGGAATATGACTGAAATTAGTTTTAATGAAAATAACACTCAAAGGAAATCACAATTATCTTGAATGAAAAAAAGATATGTAGGTTTTTCTGGGAAGTTTAAAAAAGTGAAGTGGCCCATCCCTCATCTATCAAAACTCTGGTCTGGTGGAACGGAGTGGGACGTTTTAACGCTTTCCAGACTCGAACCCCAATCCGGAATTCTTCTCCTCTATAGCGTTTAGCAAAGGGAGGAAGAATGGATCCGAAGTTTCCGGAAACCATCTTATTCTTGTAGAGCTCATTAATTGCGTGCAAGCCGTATAAATACTAAAAATGGTTCTTTCTTCCCCCTTTTTCTCTTCATTAACGCTTTCTCCAAGAATTTCTGTAGTTAGCCCGTACGTGCCTTAATTCTGGGGTCATTCCATAATGCACTCTCTCATTTTGCTCTCGTTAAAACTTTATTACCCCGTCTTCTATAATGTAATAGGGTTTTTGCACCATCGTCTGCTCTAGAGCAACCCGAGGTGCAACCTTGAACCTAGCACGAGACCTGCTGGAGCTCGTGGCGGTTTTTTCTTTTATGTATATTTTTATATATGCATATTTTAGTATATAAATATTTCTAAGAAACTAATATGGCGGTAGAACTGGTAGCTAATGTATTTATGTTTATTCTGTTTGTTTCTTCTTTTTTAATCTCGGCTCTGGGCAAAACTTACTAAGCTTATTTTGGTCTATTGAGGGTCAGATAAAGTTAAGTGTGATGTTGAATTTGTATTTGCACGTGGTCTTAATTACTTTTACACCGTAGATGTGGTTTGTTAGTTGGTCAAATCAGGCTAAATCATAATTTAATATAGGATTCATTGTGTAATAATCATTTTTCTTTACGTATCTAGGCGGGTTTTGTGGGAGGAGCTAGACTAATAGTTATACGTCATAATTATTAAGCCACCCTCATAAAACCCTCGTGGAGGTCATAATGATTCCTAGTAGATGTATGCATTCTTAGTCAAATATACGTGTAGTTTGTTATAAAATGGGTGGTTGGGATGGGAAATCAATTTTGAGTTTGTTTCTAAATATCCAACTTCCAATTTCGAAATATTTTTACTCAAATTATATTTTAATTCTATTTCATTTACCGAATTTCAACCAATAAAGGCAAAGGTAGGGGAACCTGAAACGAGATATAAACGTCTTTACGTTTCGCGCGAGTTGATTCAAATCAGTTTAACGACTTGACGTCGGTCGACGCACGTAAAGATTATATAGGCAAATTTCACGAGCCATCTTTTTAATTTTTACAGGTGCTAAAGATTACGCGTAGTTTTTATCGGTTGACTTTTTTTACGATTGGACGGCTATATCAATGTTTTATATGGGTTGACACCGTTACCAAAGGTGATGAACGATCTTTTCCTATATATTTTTAGTCGTAAAGTAACTATGTCCCAAATATCGTCTGGTTGTGGAGTCTCGTATGGATAAAACCAACCGTAAAAATATGTCCATAAACCATTTTTACATCCAAGGGTTTATCTTTATTGAGCCTAGAAGAGTTTTACCTTATCTTTTAACTGAATACAACAAGTATTTTTTTTTTATTACCAAATTTATAAATAATCTAAAATAATTTCATCTGAAGATGAAGTTTCTTTTTAAAATATTATTTTTAAAAGTTAGAGTACATCTTGATTGCCCTTACCCTTGCCCTTACTTTGATATAAAACAACATATACTACCAACCAATCAGAGCATGCACGTGTTGAATTAAATTTTTCGCGCTTTTTTACTTTTTATAGAATTTTTAGAGGGGTTAACCACTCTCAAATTCCTTGCATAGTTGCACGCGTTATTATAGCGCTGTTTAGTGAAGGAATTTTATACCTACTACGATGAGTGATTGACCCCTCTACCCCCTTTTTATCAGCACGAGATTTATACAGCTCGTGTGTTAGTTAAAGAAAGCGTTCTGATTGGTCGAGTTAAAATTTAAAGTAAAATTTTTCTCATGAAGATACAATTAACGTTCCTAGATAATGATAGATGAATCGCAGAATTTTTTATAATGAAGTTTTTTTCTTTATATAGGCGAGACGATTAGCCTATCAGCTCTACAAAAATAATAATTTAAAATAAAAATTGTCTGGTGTGATATATGGAAACTTAAGTGTCATTCCTGGAGATAAGCCTCGGTCTAATTGAGCTTCTGATGCCGAGGGGGAAAGGGGGTTAGTTATGCAAAGCTGTTTCGGAAACGGAATATTGTGTAAAGCTATTACAGTTAAGGGCTTATCTCGATACGTCTAGGAGCATTATCTGATCTCATCCTATAGCGAATTAGAGGATCAATAGGCGTTGATATATTAAGTTATTAAGTGGGTTAGGGTTCAGCGTCATCGGGTCAATGCGGTGCCCTAATTATCGGACCGTGTCTGTCTTTCTGTCTGTCTGTCTCTTTGGTTGGGTGGCTGGTTGCTTCCTTAGTTAATTGTTGAGTTGTTGTTTTCAAATTTAATAACAACCAGATAGGCCTATAATTAATTATTAAAGTTTCAAACTTTCCCATTCGTACATCGTCTGCTATAATACGGGAAGTGATGGCTAAGGGAGTATAAGTCTGGGAAATAAGGATGGTTTTAAAACTAGTCCTGGGACCATTGCCCGCCTCCTCTAGCATTATAGTCCTCCCTCCATCCGTCGTCTGCTACGGGATGCAGTGGCCAAAGGATTATATGTCTGTAAAATAAGGATGTTTTTA
>JAEQBA010001491.1:0-108595 GCA_019434445.1 Phalangium opilio | reverse complement strand
GCCACATCGTAGTATACGATAGGCTCTTAGTTTGAACCGAGCCGTCCGTAGTAGTAGTAGTAGTGGCCGGGGTTGTCGCTTCGTTATCGTCAGAATTTAGCTTAAAAGGAACTTTATATTACCACAACCCACCCATAGGGGTTACTGGGCTCGGTTAGAGATTTAATTTTAATTAAAATTTTTTCAAGTCAGACCCGGGATTCGAACCCGGGTCGATGGCGCAACAGGCAGACATTCTACCAACTGAACCATACAGACTTGATAGAAATCCGAGTTTTTTTTATTTATTCTTATCTCTAAAATGTCGGAGTGAAGTGGGGTGGGGTACCTCTTAATCTGTGGGGTCGGAAACTTTTGAATTTTTATCTGTGGGGTCGGATACTTGTGAATTTAAATGTTGGGGTTTTTATATTTATTTCCTTTTATTTATGTGCTAATTAAATAGATGTTTGGCGGTTAATTCGTTTGGCGGTCGGATACTTCTGAATTTGTCTCTTTGGGGTCGGATACTTCTGAATTTGTATCTTTGGGGTCGGATACTTCTGAATTTGTATCTTTGGGGTCGGATACTTCTGAATTTGTATTTTGGGGTCGGATACTTCTGAATTTGTATCTTTGGGGTCGGATACTTCTGAATTTGTATCTTTCGGGTCGGATACTTCTGAATTTGTATCTTTCGGGTCGGATACTTCTGAATTTGTATCTTTCGGGTCGGATACTTCTGAATTTGTATCTTTGGGGTCGTATACTCCACCAGACTTCATTAAAGTGGAAGTGGCGACTTTAATTCTTAAAATAACCATTAATAATCTAAATTTTTTAAAGCTAAATGGAAATAAAAGGTATAGCTTGTTATATTTCCCCTTCCCGCGGGCGCCGCCTTGACTGGCTGAGGCTCCGCGCTGCCTCTACCGATATTACGGCTTATAGGTAGTTAACATGCGGTGACACTACCCTGCCTCTACTTATATATATATATATTATGGCTTTTGGGCAAGTTAACATGGGATCACACTACTATATGTCTTTCATTTTCGTTAGCTTTTCGCCAAAAATGAAATCATTGTGAGAGTTGGGCCTATCTAAAGTGAGATAAGGTTTGCTTGCCTTGGTTCTCTAAGTTTTTTGAAAACTAAATGGAAATAAAAGGTATAGCTTGTTATATTTCCCCATCCCGCGGGCGCCGGTCTTGACTGCCGGAGGCTCCGCTCTGCCTCTGCCTGTATTACGGCTTATAGGTAGTTAACATGCGATGACACTACCCTGCCTCTACCTTTATTATGGCTTTTGGGCAAGTTAACATGGGATCACACTACTATATGTCTTTCGTTTTCGTTAGCTTTTCGCCAAAAATGAAACCATGCTGAGAGTTGGGGCTTATCTATAAAGTGAGATAAGGTTTGCTTGCTGGTATGTTAACCATTTCCTGCTTTTTACGTTGGCCGTTTTTTTAAATCCTCTTCATTTCTGGACTGAAGTTTCAATGTCAAGGTGTGTATTTTTCTGTCGGTGAACATTTTTGTGTATAAAAACGAGAGTTAAGTTACACCGTAAAGTTTTTCTACCTTTTAAAGTGAAAGACTGGCTTAGTGTTTGGTTAATCTGTGAAATATTGGTACAGTGTTTGGTTAATCTGTGAAAGACTGGCACAGTGTTTTGGTTAATCTGTGAAAGACGCATGGCACAGTGTTTTGGTTAATCTGTGAAAGACTGGCACAGTGTTTTGGTTAATCTGTGAAAGACTGGCACAGTGTTTTGGTTAATCTGTGAAAGACTGGCACAGTGTTTGGGTTAATCAGTGAAAGACTGGTACAGTGTTTGGTTAATCTGTGAAAGACTGGTACAGTGTTTGGTTAATCTGTGAAAGACTGGCACAGTGTTTTGGTTAATCTGTGAAAGACTGGTACAGTGTTTGGTTAATCTGTGAAATACTGGTACAGTGTTTGGTTAATCTGTGAAATACTGGTACAGTGTTTGGTTAATCTGTGAAATACTGGTACAGTGTTTGGTTAATCTGTGAAAGATTGATACAGTGTTTGGTTAATCTGTGAAAGATTGATACAGTGTTTGGTTAATCTTTGAAGATTTCAAGTAGGATATTTAACTTTCTTATTTCTTATATATCCCATATTCGAAAATAGTTCTTTGTCATAAGCTCATATAGAAGAATGTCTGGTAGCGAAAAAGGGGACGATGTAGATGATGGTGAGAGAAGTAAGAAGGCGAAAGTTAGTGATAAAAAGGGGAGAAATATTGTGGATCCTGAGGTTCGAGCAAAAACTAAATGCTAGGCGCAGAGAACTACATAAAATTAAGCGGGAAAAAGAGAAAAATAGCAAAGCAGATGGGCAAGGCCTAGGAGCGGAAACAATTGCGAATGCAGAGAGTAAAGCTAAATTAAATGCTAGACGCAGAGAATTATATAAAATTAAGCGAGAAAAAGAGACAATTGCCAAAGCCGAGGGAGGGCAAGACCCAAAAAATAGAGATAATATCGAGGGAGGGCAAAATGTAAAAAATAGAGAGAGAACTAGAATTTATATGGCGGAGCGAAGGCTAGAACCCGATTTCCGGGAAACAGACAAAGCCTACAAAACTAAAACAAGGCAAGAGGAAGGAAATAGGAAGAGGTATGCAGCTTATATGGCTGAGTGGAGGGAAGACCCTCAATTTCTTGAAAAGAAGAGGGCTAAGGTGGCGGAGCGAAGGGAAGACCCTGAATTTCGGGAGAAGGAGAGGGCCAATATGGCGGAACGAAGGGAAGACCCTGAATTTCGGGAGAAGGAGAGGGCCAATATGGCGGAACGAAGGGAAGACCCTGAATTTCGGGAGAAGGAGAGGGCCAATATGGCGGAACGAAGGGAAGCCCTGAATTTCGGGAGGAGGAGAGGGCCAATATGGCGGAACGAAGGCAAGACCCTGAATTTCGGGAGGAGGAGAGGGCCAATATGGCGGAACGTAGGGAAGACCCTGAATTTCGGGAGAAGGAGAGGGCCAATAAGGCGGAACGTAGGGATGACCCTGAATTTCGTCATAATGAAAATTTCGCTACCTGCTTTAGGAGGGCTATTAAAAAGGATGACCCATTATATCAAGAATTTTTATATTCTGAATCGATTAAAGATGTACCTACGCACAAGTGCGAAATATGTTCTAGACTTTGTTTTAAGAACAGTTCGACCTCAATAAGTTTAGAAACTTTTCAGGCGCGCGTCGGATTGGTTACCAGTGTTTTGACTCCCTTAGTGGAATTGTGCATGCCTTGTCACGCGGCCGTATCTAAAGGGTTGGTTCCAAAATACAGCCCCGTGAATGGCTTTTTTTTTCAGTCGTAAATGAGACTATTACAGGGTTATCTAATCTCGAGCAACGGCTTGTTAGCCCTAGAATTCCCTTCATTCAAATACGATCTCTTGGCTGTGATTCGCAAAAAGGGTTAAAGGGCACCGTTGTTAATGTTCCTTGTAACGTGGACACGTCCTGTTCCGTTTTACCAAGGCTGCCTGACAACACACATACAATACAAGTGAAATTAATGCGTCGCATGCAGTATAATAACCCATTTTTGTTTGAAACTGTGCGCCCTAAGCTTATTTTAGCCGCGCTTAAGGCTTTGCTACAATCACCACTTTATAAGAAACATTGCATCACTCTTTCGGAGGACCTCATGAACACGTTGGTACAAGAAACGGTTGATTTCGTCGTAAACGAAAACGACAGAAATATTGCTCAAAGTGAAGCCGCACAAGTGAACGAGACACCCTCAATCGAAGGAGATGGGCAAGTGGGCAAGAGTGTCAATGTGCAGGAAATTGATAGTGACGAAGAATGGGTTGAGGAAAAGGAAGAAGAAAGCGTCAATTGTGGAGCCAGAGATTCGTTGCTATTATCAGGTGATGATTTATTGAACACTAATATCACGATAACCTTTGCACCAGGAGAAGGTAGCCGTCCCGTGTCTTTGCTATACGATGAAGATTGCGAAGAACTGTCCTTTCCTCGAATTTATGGAGGGCAGAAAAGGGACATTAAGGTCAAATGCAGCTATCAAGATATTGTAAAATGGGAATTGCTGTCTTCAGACAGAAGGTGCGCTAGTGACGTCACCAATCTATTTTTCAAATGGTTAAAGATTGAGACTATGAAAGTCAGTCAAGCAATTCAAATTTGTTTACGCAAAACTAAGTCTGCTGACGGGCGTGGACTAACAGCGGGGACACTGAGGTTGGAAGGTGGAATTGAATCGCTGCTTCACCATGACGATGGTTTCAGAATACTGGAGCCCCTTCGCAACTCCCCCGCATTTTGGCAACGAAAATCGAGGGACCTTCTGGCCATGGTGAGACAACTCGGAATTCCTACGTTTTTCCTGACTGTAAGCGCGGCCGAAACCCGATGGCCTGAGTTAATAAATGCGTTGTTGGTAACTGCTGGCAAAAGGATAACGAATAACCAAGACATTGAAGCTATGGCTTTCAAAGATAAAGCCAAGTTGATTCAGGAGGACCCTATTACATGCGCGAGATATTTTGATTACAGATTTCAAGCATTATTAAAGTACCTCAGGAGCAAGGTTGGACCTCTGGGACTAGTGGTGGACTATTATTATCGAGTTGAGTTTCAACACCGTGGGTCGCCTCATGTGCACAGTGTAATTTGGGTTTCCGGCGCTCCAAAATTAAAACCGGATGGTTCAAACACTGAAGAAGTCGAGACTTTTGTTGAGCGCTTCATTTCTTGCGCCAAATCAGAAAATGAAGATTTGGTTAACCTGGTTCCTCTTCAAACGCACAAACACACAAGAACGTGCAAGGTGAAACGGGGAGAAGAAACGATTTGTCGTTTTGGAATTCCCTGGCCTCCAATGCCGAGAACATATGTTCACGATCCTGTTTTAAGAAATTGGACAGAGGAGTACGGTCAACATATCGCATTGGAATATAAGAAAGTGGAAAAAGCCATAGCGGCTCTGACATGTGAAAATTCTCCTAAAACATTTGAAGAGTTTTTGCGGCCTCTTCAAATGACGGAACGGGTCTATATTGATTGCGTTACGTTAAATCTTAAGAGAAAAACCATTCTCCTGAAGAGATCTCCTCTGGAAGTAAGAGTGAACGCCTACAACAAAGACATTCTTAGATTATGGAGAGCCAATATGGACATTCAATTTGTTCTCGATGCTTACGCGTGCATTATGTACGTCATCGCTTACATTGGAAAATCACAGCGTGGCATTTCCCAATTACTTATGGAAGCTATGAGAGCCGCTAGGCAGGCGGGCTCTACTGTTAAAGAAAGGCTTAAAGTTATCGCCAACAAGTTTCTCACTGGTCATGAAATTTCCGCCCAAGAAGCGGCGTACTTATGCCTGCAGATAACCGTGTCTAAGTCTAGTAGAGCTACCATCTTTATCAACACAAATATGCCAGAGAAACGAGTTCATATTCTCAAGCCAAAGAGTCAGCTTGATGATTTGCCAGAAGATAGTACAGATATTTTTTCGGAAGGCCTAATTGATCGTTACCCTTTAAGGCCAGATGATATGGAATCAGTCTGTTTGGGTGAATTTTCAGCTTGGTATGAATTCAATAAGAAAAAAGGCCGAGGTCGACAAGTTTCAAGTCTAAACGAAGATGAACGACCTGATAGCGAGCCCGAATCTAATGTAGCTTCGGTTTGGATCGCTTTGAAGCATGGCCATGGGTTTGTACGCAAACGTACACAGGCTAAAGTCCTCCGATACAGGAATTACAGTATCGAGAAAGATACATTGGATTTCTACAGAGAGCAAATTCTCTTGTTCTATCCTTGGCGCGACGAGGCCACAGATGTTTTGGAAAAAGATTTCAAAGAAGTCTACGAAGCAAATCTGGAACTGATTTCGCGGAAAAGAAAAGAATTTGTAAATGAAACTGGTGAAGCCGACTTTGAAAGAGCGAGGGTAGAATTCCTCGAAAGTGAAGCTCAAGTAGATTTGGCTAATGTGCAACCAATACTGGAGCATCAAGATGAAAGAGATCGCCAATACACGATGGATGACCCAGAATTCGCCGTTCTGGCTTGCGCACGAGATGCTACGGCGGACATCGGACGGGAAATCCCCGATTGCCGTGTCCCAGATTACACAGTCGTTCAAACTGTTCGTATAGTAGAGGACAGTGAGTATGCCAAAATGGTACAGGGTCTAAACGTAAAGCAGAGAGAAGTATTTGGCTACATTCTTGGGCATTTCAAAACTAAGCCCGACCAGTATCTCCGCCTATTTGTCACTGGAGGAGCCGGAGTAGGTAAAAGCGTCCTCATTAACGCCGTTTGCGAGGGCGTCACTAGGTACTTCCACAAACAACCTGGGGCTGACAACTCCAACATTATTGTCTTGAAGTGCGCTTTCACGGGAAAAGCCGGTTTTAACATTGGTGGAACCACTTTGCATACGGCTTTCTCGCTTCCAGTTAGCCAATACGGAGGGCCCATGTCGAGAATGGAATCAGAAACTCTGAACAAAATTAGGGTTGCCTGGAAGGATCTTAAACTGATAATTATTGACGAGATTTCAATGGCAGGAGTTGGGATACTCACGAAGGTCAATTCTAGGTGCCAAGAGGTTATGGGGTCACAAGAATCATTCGGTGGACTATCAGTTTTGGTTGTTGGCGATTTTAACCAACTGAAACCAGTAGGCGATAGTTACGCGTTTCAAATTCCTAAAGCTCGTGACACCCCTTATGCTGGATTGCTAGATAATAATCCGCAATGGAAAGAATTTAAGGTTTTTTTCTTGAATGAGATCATGCGTCAGAAGGAAGACAAGGAATTCGCCATGGCTCTGAATCGAATGGCAATAGGAAAAATGGAAGTCAGTGACGTATCACTAATCAAGAAACAGCAGGTGAATGTAAAAGGCGAGCCTCCTCTCGACGCCATACATCTGTATGCTACGAACAAAGGCGCGGCAGATTTCAATGAGATGCGTCTCAGTCAGTTAAATACTGAATTTTGCGATTCTTTGGCTTTCGATAACGTCAAAGGAGACTTTCAAGCGCTTGTGCGAAAAAATATCCTGGATAGAGCGAAACAACTGAAGCCCAGTTCCACTTACGGATTGAGTGAAAATATTCGCTTGCAAATCAGTGCTCGGTATATGGTTACCAACAACATTGACATTCAAGATGGAATTGTTAATGGAGCCACTGGTAGAATACGTCAAATTGACTACGGAGTGCGTCCAGATGGGGTTCGTGTTCCTATTAGAGTCTGGATTTCCTTTGACCACGAAAGGGTGGGTAAAGATATTAGAGTTAAAAGTGCCGCTTTGATTGTCGCTTCTAAGGCCGAGCCTTCGTGGACTCCCCTTGTAAAGACGGTGAGGTCATTCACGCTTCGACACTCGAATAAAAACGTCACTGTGTCTAGGAAACAATTTCCCTTACAAGTGGCAGAAGCAATAACCATTCATAAGAGTCAGGGTGATACCTACAAATGCGTGGTGGTTCATACCAACAAAAACCGAAAAATGCAAAGGTCAATGTTGTACGTTGCTTGTAGCCGAGCCACTTCCGCTCAGGGGCTTTATATCGATGGTGATTTTGTAGCACCCGAACCTCCAAAGGACAATGACGTTGTCAAAATAGAAATGGAGAGAATGGAAAGAGAAGCGCAGCTCTTTGTGTCCACATTGCTTTCACGGCCAGTTATGTTTTTCCATAACCCCGAGTCTTTAAGGGGTCATTTGCAGGACGTCAGACGTGATGATTTCATTGTCAGTGCTGACTTGCTTTTGTTTGTGGAAATTCGAGCGAAAGAGCAAGATGATTTAAGTATCGCTCAATTCGAGAATTTTGGAGGAATTTTCTTGCCCGAGAACGCTCCCGAAAGAAGATCTTATGGATCGACGATTTATGGAAATAGTAAAGTGACTGAACAGGTTTTGGACTGTAAAGTCACTCATGGTCGGCTTCCTAATGGGCAGCCATCGCCCATAGCCCGCCTTGAACGGATTTGGCTCGATTGTAAATTGGGAGGAGAGAAAATAGCGATAGTACTGTTGTACAAATCGCCTCAAGCCAGCTTGAAACTGGTGTTAGATGACTTGACTAGGCTATTTTCTAAAAAATACGATCCGACCGTACCTACTTTGGTCGTTGGAGATTTTAATGTTGACTTTTTACTAAGGAAACAGGCATTGACAAAGTTTTTTTTGCCTTGGCAAATTGAACTTATGCCAGGATTGAAGAACAAGGTTTCAACCAATAAAGGGAGTCAGCTTGACTTAGCCTTTGGAAACGTATTGCTAATCCAAAAATATAGTGCTGATTATAGAGAATCGACCTATTCTTTTCACAAATCGATTTATGTTTTTAGAAAAGTTTAAGACAAGACTTAAAATGCTTAGAAAATGGCATTCGATAAAAGCAAAGAGAATATACCAAGAGGAGCAGAAAATTTATAATAGGGACCGGCTCTGAATTTGGAGTAACTAGTTCCGGTTGTTCACGTGACCGTGTTGTCTACTTAAAAATTACCTTTTGTACGTCAACGGTCAACCCAGAGATCAACCCTTTACCAGCATTAAAAATTAAGCAGCCGACATAATTTAACCAATAAAAGGCGTCGCTGCTTAGCCAATCAATAAAAACCGGATTCAGATACTCCAAAACCATGGCCGGGCTTTTCAAAAGCCTCGTGAAAGACTAAACTTTCTGCTCCTCTTGGTATATTCTCTTTGATAAAAGTAAGGGAGATCACTCAGAGGGAGATAGCATATTCATTTGATTATGCTTTCTCGGCCTTTAGAGAGTGATGTGTATACACGTGAACGAGATCACTCAGAGGAAGAAAACATTTGCGATTGACTAAATTCTTCTAAATAAAGAATTTATTCATATTGTTCATGCTTTCTTGGCCTTTAGAGAGTGATAGATCACTCAGAGGGAGATAACATATCCATTTGATTAAATTCTTAAATAGAATTTAATCTTGTTGATCATGTTTTCTCGGCCTTTAGAGAGTGATGTGTATACACGTGATCGAGATCACTCAGAGGGAGAAAACATTTCCAATTGATTAAATTCTTCTAAATAAAGAATTCATTCATATTGTTCATGCTTTCTTGGCCTTTAGAGAGTGATGTGTATACATCTGATAGAGATCACTTTGAGAGAGACTTCATTACCTCTTATGTTTTCACCTATTTTGATACATTTTCAATTATAAACTTCCCATTATTATTAATTTCTCCCCGTAAACTTTTCTTTCTTATCTATAAGTATATATGTACATTCTAAGAAACTAATTTATCAAATATGTACATTCTAAGAAACTAATTTATCAAATATGTACATTCTAAGAAACTAATTTATCAAATATGTACATTCTAAGAAACTAATTTATCAAATATGTACATTCTAAGAAACTAATTTATCAAATATGTACATTCTAAGAAACTAATTTATCAAATATGTACATTCTAAGAAACTAATTTTATCAAATATGTACATTCTAAGAAACTAATTTTACCAAATATGTACATTCTAAGAAACTAATTTATCAAATATGTACATTCTAAGAAACTAATTTATCAAATATGTACATTCTAAGAAACTAATTTATCAAATATGTACACTCTAAGAAACTAATTTTATCAAATATGTACATTCTAAGAAACTAATTTTATCAAATATGTACATTCTAAGAAACTAATTTTATCAAATATGTACATTCTAAGAAACTAATTTATCAAATATGTACATTCTAAGAAACTAATTTATCAAATATGTACATTCTAAGAAACTAATTTATCAAATATGTACATTCTAAGAAACTAATTTATCAAATATGTACATTCTAAGAAACTAATTTATCAAATATGTACATTCTAAGAAACTAATTTATCAAATATGTACATTCTAAGAAACTAATTTATCAAATATGTACATTCTAAGAAACTAATTTATCAAATATGTACATTCTAAGAAACTAATTTATCAAATATGTACATTCTAAGAAACTAATTTATCAAATATGTACATTCTAAGAAACTAATTTATCAAATATGTACATTCTAAGAAACTAATTTATCAAATATGTACATTCTAAGAAACTAATTTATCAAATATGTACATTCTAAGAAACTAATTTATCAAATATGTACATTCTAAGAAACTAATTTATCAAATATGTACATTCTAAGAAACTAATTTATCAAATATGTACATTCTAAGAAACTAATTTATCAAATATGTACATTCTAAGAAACTAATTTATCAAATATGTACATTCTAAGAAACTAATTTATCAAATATGTACATTCTAAGAAACTAATTTATCAAATATGTACATTCTAAGAAACTAATTTATCAAATATCTACACTCTATAAATGCGAAATATATAATATTTCCAT
Organism: Phalangium opilio; assembly: GCA_019434445.1. NCBI lineage: Eukaryota > Metazoa > Arthropoda > Arachnida > Opiliones > Phalangiidae > Phalangium > Phalangium opilio. The sequence continues at coordinate 98,195 of JAEQBA010001491.1, read as the reverse complement.
ATTTAAATATTAAACCAAGTATATTGACACTATAATCAAACTATTTTATGAAATTAAGGAAATTGAATTACCTATCTAATCAAGATTTAAAATGCAAAAAAAACTAAATTGTTTTATTATTTTTTAAATTAAGGAGACCAGATATGTAGTTCTTTAGAAAACTATTCAAGTTCATCCCACATGTAAAGAATCCCCCCCTCGAAATGTTTTAATGCAATTAAAACCACATCCAAAAGCTTGGTTGAGACAAGATGAATAAAACTATATCAGCGAAACGGTGCTTCACAGCCGGGAGTGTGGCGCACTCCTGTAAGCCAAGCTTCAGGGCGGCAAAGTTTGAGGGAATAAGACACATGTCGGCGATCCTACCCTATAGGTGCCGACTGCCCCGTGTCCGCCGGAGGTGACTTGACCCCCACACCCCTTCCGTCACCTCCCAAGTAAACCTCATTTCCTTCCCTGCTTAAACACATACTGAACCCTGACTAATCGCATCCCTGTCGGTGACGTATGTGCCCTACTTACATTGAAACCTCCACAATACAAAAAAAACCGGTGCTTCACTGTCAGAAACAATGCCTGGGAAGCTGCTAAGACAATTCGAAATAATTCTATAGAGAAAAACATTACCCGAAGCGCCGTTAACTTAAAATTACAAAAAAAATTCAAGAGGCAAAAACCAATGAAGCCGTGTGTGCCGAATGAATAAAAAACTAAACCAACACAACTGGAGACCTGGAGATCAATGATTCACCAAAACCCATAAACCTTCCAATCAAGTAATCCAAAAAGCAGTCTAAACTATTGCTGTCTGAAAAGTGCGAGGGGAAGTCAATATTAAGAACAAGTTATAAAATTCCGTTATAACCCTTAAGGCCATATTAATTTCCCGTTAACCTTCACATCTGGTCCCTTGTTTTTTTGTGTCAGAAATATATATTTTTAAGTTTGTGTATAATTAAAAGTTCCTTAAAATTTGTTTTGATGTGCATATGGTACACTAACGCCCCAGGAAGATATTAAATTTATACGGGTAATAATTTTATCACTGTTTAGGGTAGGGCTTCGAGGGGCTATTCACTCGGATTTTGTGTACGGTAAATCATTTAAGCATTGTAAAATAGTAAAATATAGCGCTATTCACTCATTAGGGTAAGGTATAGAGGGGTTATCCACTCATTGGGGTAGGGTATAGAGGGGCTATTCACTCGTACGATGTGGCTACTATTACGAGCCCTTGGGCCGTCTTGTTACTAACCTCGTGGGTTTAATTCTAACAATTTTTAAATCTGCATTTTCACAATTTTGCGTGGCATTTGGGATTCATCCTCGATGAATGTAAGCCAGTATTTTGTTGACTAATACGGGGCCTATTATTGCGTACACTTCTTGCGTATGTGGCAAAGCTGAATTTATAGCATTGACCATTAATAAGAGATGATCAAGGAAATTTGCATCTTCTACGTTGAGGCTATTTAAAATGTTGGCAAATTCTGTGGCAATTTGTAAATATATGTGGTGAAATTCTTGTTGGGGATCCTATTTGAAAATGTCTTTTCTAAAACTTTTCGATTTATAGAAAATTGAATATGTCTCACCATTTTGAGTCCACAATAACTTTTGGTTTACTTAGTGTTTGGCAATTTCACGGGGCAATGTCACAACCGGCATTCCCCCTCCGATAGACACCCCTGGGGGGCGCCTATGAGGGTAGTCGCGCGTCACGATTGGTAAGTTAAATCATAGCCCACTCGATCCACGCTCACGGACGCTGCGCTGCTCGAGTAGGCTATGGTTAAATTCGGTGGAAAACAAATGCCCGCCAATTGGAATTTTGTCTGTCGAAGCATCCGCGCCATCATGGAATTTTATATTAAAGGGGCTCTCCGGAGCGGTTTGCGGGGAGACCGCCCTTAGTTCCGGGGAAAAACACCCAGCTCTTTGGCCATAAGGAATGGCGCCACCGTCGCGGTGGGCGGGTATGCAATACGCTAACCAACAGTTTGACCCCCCCCTTTCACCCCAACAGCTCGGGAGAGCCCCTTTAAGTAATTTAATTCAAATGTGCCAATTTTAAATTCAAAATTGTAAACTATCTTTCTTGGAAATTAAGTTTGAATATTATATGTTTATGATTTATCTCGTTAGAAGTTTATAAGATGAGATGTGCGTAAGTCTATGTTAGAAATTTATAAGATGAGGTGTGCTCAAGTTTTTTATATAGGTTTCTCCTGCTAGGACTGTAATAATGGTTAATTTCAAACCCTTCCATACACTCTAAGAAAAAAAGGTTCTACTTTGCCGAGAAAAGGGTTCTTAACGCTTGTCCCCTATTTTAAACCCTTTTTTGATCTACAAAGAACTCTTTGATATGAGTTCTCTATAAAGCCCTAAAGAGTTCATCTACGATCCGAGCTGGGGTTTTTCTTTGAACCAAGTTAGTTTCTTTTGGAACCGTATTAGGTTCCTCCCTGAATCATGTGGCGTGTGCATCAGAACCTTGTTCAGTTGTAATCGGAACCATGTGTAGTTTGACTGAGAACCGTGTTGAGTTCGACTCTGAACCCCGCTTCGTACGGCTAAGAATTGTATTGCGTTAAACCCAGAACCCGGTTTAGTTCGACCCAGAACCCTGTTTAGTTATAATCCGAACGCTGTGTAGTTCGACTCTGAACCCTGTCGAGTTTGCCTCTGAACCCTGTTTAGTTATAATCAGAACGCTGTGTAGTTCGACTCTGAACCCTATCGATTTTGCCTCTGAACCCTGTCGAGTTAGCCTAAGAACCGTGTTGCAGTCAACCCAGAACCCGTGTACATAGATATCTGCTAAGTGGTTGCATTTTTTGCTATGAGGACCCATAAAGCTAATTTTAATCAATGTCCCCATATTTTCTTTGTGTTTTGTGGACAGGGCATGTGTACTGTAAGGTTTACCGCGAGGCGAGATAATTCGTGACGTGCCTACATAATGATTCCTTTTAGCTGTATGGATTATTGTTACTATATATCGGCGACGCTAGAATAGCTACAGAGAAAGATACGATTTTTACCCACATCATACCTTAAGATGAGGCTCTTAGTTAATTTGACCCGAGCCGTAGTAGTAAAGGCAGAGTTTTCGCTATCGTTATCGTTATCCTTAGATTTTGGATAAAAACGAACTCTATGAATCCTAAAATCCAAGTATATCTGAAGCACATTTGATTTTAATTTAAATTTTTACAAAACACCCGGGATTCGAACCTACTCTACCACTTAAACATACATACTGGATACCTATGGAGTGGGATACTTCTACATTTGAATTTGGGTTTATTAATTTGTGTCATTGGGGTCGGATACTTGTGCATTTGATATTTTGGGGTCGAATACTTATGAACTTGTATGTTTGGGGTCCAATTTTTCTGAACTTGTATATTTGGGGTCGTATACTCCAACAGATTTCATTAAAATGAATGTGGTGAGTTTTAGTTTTAAAATAACCATTATAATCTGTAAAATGTTTAGCTACAACGTACGATATACATATACGGTGAGGCTATTACGCTTTGACTTGCCAAGTTGTACTCCTACTCGTACTAGTAGACGTGAAGGAGTAGCGCCTTGTCAGTATAAAAATTCCGTAGGTCATTCAAGGGTCAGTGAACGGGAGAGAATTGTATCCGGGTGATATTTTCCTTCGGTGTATTTTAAAAGGATGGGGATAATCATAGTATGTTTAAGCATTGCATTTAATTATACTCGTAAGTTAAGCACTTTGAATTGCCTCGTTGCGGCAAAGAGGCAAAGCTTGTTCAAGGTAGATATCAAGGTCAATTTTAAAGCGTAGTAATACACGTCTAAACAATCTCGTTTCGTCGCGAATCGCGATAGTGCGTTCATAAACACAAAAGAACGCAATCAGTGCCTTATCCATTTGAACTTATTAGTCTGTGAGACTAAGTGTCTTTAACTGTTTCGTGAAGAAAGTTAATTCCAAAATCGTTTGGACTGATATTAATCTTTTTTGCTCATACTTTACACTTAAGTAACCTAGTTTCTTATGTAACCGATAAAGGAACCTAGTTACTTAAGAAACCGAGAAAGTAACCTAGTTACTTACCTAAGTAATCGAGAAAGTAACCACTTAACAAAGCAACCGAGAAAATAACCTAGTTACTGAAGTAACAGAGAAAGTAACCTAGTTACTTGAGTGACCGATAAAGTAGCCCAGTTACTTGAGTAAGTACTCAGTTACTATCAATTTAATTTTTCACCAAAACTTGATAATTAAGTTTTAAATAAATAGGGGGCGGGAAAATATGGTCGCAAAGTAATTTCAAAAGGGGGAAAATGATAGGGAGGAGTTATCCTATTGGAAGCAGAGTCGACATAGGATATTATGTATAATTCTGGGGTTATGTAACGCGTTGTGCGATTGGCTTAGATGTAGACATGCCCAATATCGGATGAACTATAAATTGTTTATAAAGGATTGACAATTCTGTTATCAGTTCATTCTACAATTTGGCTTCACACGTCAGTAGTAGTTAAACCCTGTACTTTAAGAGAAAAGTAAACAACCACGCCCCCAAAATAAACAAGTGTCGTGTTAGCGAGCCGACCTCCCCGGGGTAGATATTTTTCCCGACTATAAAGTATGCACTCTATATGTAAAACAACAACACCGAGAGGATCTTAGTCGACTATCTATAATAACCTTTGCTCCTTCATGTTTATTTAAGCGACGTTCGAGATATATTTACTTCCTGAATTATGTAGCTTGTAAGATACGAGTCGAGTTAATTTTATTAGCCAATCAGTGATCAAAAAATGTCGTAGGTATTTGTACCACAATATCTTTACGTCTAAATATAATTACTTCAATTTCTTCTTCTTAACTATGTGATAAATAATACACAAATGTAATATTTTAGATTCATTTAAGAAAAATACGCATATAAGTTCAAATTTACTGTTAACATTATTCAACATGGGGGAGAAACCGCGCCGCAGCACGCCGCTGGGGGTGAAATGGTTAAATACTACTACCCCGACTATAAAACCTTCACTCTTTCACCATTCTGACTCAGTATTCTTCAAATCTCTTAATTATGGAAGACTCGTTTTACGTCACTTTGCCCAGTAATGCGTCTATGGACGATTTCCCCGAGAACAACCAATCATCTTTTAAGGTGAAGTTACCGCAACCTATTAAACTCTTATCAAACTGGAAGGTTGGTTTGGCTGAAGTGGTTTTACCACCAGTTTGGGATAATGTTACTCAGGGTTATGATAGATTTTTAACCATGGCACCCTCTATCGACGATGATGCTAATTGGTTTACTTACAAGTTAGAAATACCACCAGGTGATTATGAGTGCAAAAGAACGAAAAAAGGTCATACGGTTAAATATTCTTTACATAAAACTTTAATTGATATCCTGCGCGATCAAATAAAACCCAAATATAGAGATTTATTGCAAATGAAGGTGGATCGCCATCCGAATGTCGTTGGTCGAAAATCGGAAGAAAGGTTTCTTTTGATGAATATACACCCGGATGTGCAAGTAAGAATCCCGGAAGGACCTCTCTCTCTCGTGCTAGAGTTTCGAGAGAAAAATTTCGTCTCGGGTCGGTACGTTTCTCGGTTCCCCTTATCGCGTCACGCCAAAACTTTATCCATTTCTTACAAGGATAATTATATCGAAATAAGGTCCAGAAAAAAGGATTTCAAAGCCGTAAATCTACAAAGAACGGGAAGCGTAGACGATGAAGATGACAATCCGATTAATGCACCCAAAACTGTCGATGACGAGCTCAAAGCGATTGATATTAACGTAATACCGATTAGAAATAGAGGTCTTAGAGAAAAAGATGTAGCTCTTAACGATGCAAAAGGTGATCTACCTGATGATCATCCCTCTAATGATCAACCAGCTAAAGAGGGTGATACGTTTAAGGATGAATTACTTGACGATCAGCCTATGATGGATTCCAGCGACGACGATTTGCCAAATGATCAAGCCATCAAGCCAAAGATTAATCAATTGACGCATATCATACCCGCGGGTGTTTATCATGATATTGAAGATATTTTAAGAGCTATGAAAAAAACAATTCCCGATGCTTATAGAGAAAAATTTAGATTTTTCGTTAATGAAGACCAAACCGTTACTATTTGGTGCGACAAAGGGTATAGCCTGGCTTTTCCCACTGGTTTTCCGGGTCTTGGTTTAATGTTAGGCTTCGCGAAGAGTCAACTCGGGGTTCAGCTGAAAGATCATACTACCGGAGAATACATTGCGGATTTAAACAGAGGTATCGAAGCCCTGTTCGTGTATACGAATATTATTCAATACCAATTTGTGGGTGACGTCGCTGCTCCTCTTTTACGAATCGTTGCTAGACCGGATAACGCTGACAAGAAAACGTTCATTCAAACGTTTACTAATATTGATTACTACCCGCTAAGGCTTAACGAACTAGAAATTATCGAGGTAGAAATAAAAACCGACGCAAATTTACACGTACCATTTAAACTAGGTAAGACTATCCTCAAGCTACATTTCGTAAAAGATGGTTCAAAGGGATAGTTATCTACAGTATTACCTGCAGCAATCAGGTAGTGGAAGCTTTCCAGTATTTTCAGGACCTGTTTTCCAACGCGGGAGGGGTCTTGGAAATTTATTTCGCAAGCTAATTAAATTCATTACACCAATTGTAAAACCCGTGGCTAAGGCCGTCGGACGCGAGGCTTTAGGTATTGGTACCAGAATGTATACCGATATCCAGTCTGGAGAAGACCCGAAAAAGGCTTTTAAAAAGAATCTAAAACTAGCTGGAGGTAATCTTTTACATAAAGCTGGTGATCACGTAGCTAGTTCGCAGTTCGGTTCTGGTGCTCGTCGAAAAAGGAAAAGAAATTCACAAGGCGGAGCTAAAAAGAAAAGTAAACGCGTTAAGAAGAATCGCACTAAGAGAGATTTTCTACCATAATCAAAAACCATGGAGGTGAGAGAGGGGATGCGTAACGAGCTAGACATTTTTGAAATTCCAACGGAAAACAGCAATGTCATATCGTCTACCGAAGTAACCTATCAACCGATTAGCGCGATTACAGACTCTGGACCGATAACCTTTTACGTTAAATCGATCGAAGAAGAGTATATGGATCTTGCCGAGACAAAGCTTAAAGTCAAAGCTAGAATTCTTCACGAAGACGGAACGGTACTCGAACCTAACGAGGTTAACGTTGGACCAGTCAATCTGTTTTTATTCTCCCTATTCAGTCAAATCGATGTTTTGGCTCAAAATACACCGACTCAAGCATCGAGCAACTGCGCTCAATACGGACCGCTTATTGAAACAGTTTTAAGCTGTTCCGAAGATGCTAAAAAATCTCAACTCGGTTTACAATGTTATTACAAAGACTCGCCAACTTCCCCGGACGAAATGTTTACTCAACAAAACAAAACAAATGAAAACGGAATGTTGAAAAGAGCCGCTAGAACAAAATTATCAAATCAAATTGAAATGATTGGGCATTTACCGGCAGATTTATTTCGTACGAATAAGTACATGCTTCCTGGAGTTGACCTTATGATTCGACTTTTCCGATCTCCTAAACATTTCCCTATTATTTCCAAAGTACCCAATAAGACGTACCATGTTGTTATTGATGAAGCTGTTCTCATAGCTAAATTGGTTAAGGTACGCCCTGAAATTCTTTTGGCTCACGCTAAAGTTTTAGAGCAATACCCAGCTCGATATCCGATTAAGCAAACGGTTATTAAACATTTCCCAATATCTAAAGGCGAAGTCGATTGCACTAGGGAAAATGTTTTCATTGGGAGAATGCCCGATCTTATGATAGTTTTCTTCGTACCCACGAACGCTTTCAACGGTACGTTAGATACCAATCCTTACCATCTCACTCATAATGATTTGAGACATATGTCGGTCGCTATTGGCTCGACAAATTTTCCAGACATTCCTTTCGAACCCAACTTTGACAAAAGACAATATACCAGAGAGTATGCCTCACTGTTCGACGTGTTAGATATACTAGGTAAAAACAAAGGCAATTATATTTCTTACGAAGACTATGGTAACGGTTATACCATATTCGCGTACGATTTAACAGCTGCCGGCGATTGTCAAGGTGATTTTATCAACCCTCCCAAGCAGGGAAATCTTCGTCTTAGTATGAAGTTTGCTAAACCACTCAACACCAACACCACTTGCGTAATTTATGCTGTATTTAACAAAGAGTTCTACGTGACCAGAGACAGAAGCGTTATTTATCCACTTGATTAAAACACAGATGTCAGCATCTAATTAAGAAAATAGCGACTATAAATGGAAAAATATCTCGACCAACTCTTCATTAATCTTCAAGATGTTCGTCAGTCACAATCTTTCCAGCGATCTGGAGATCGTAGTAAGAAATATCGTCGATCCTTACGTTACCATTCGAAGACGAGACAACGACTCGGAAGTTTCGTTTCATCATTCTGTTTGGAACGATCTTTGGAAGGTGCAACCCGAAATTGATTCTCACTTCGATGGGGAATCTGAAAGGTTTCACACTTGGATGAGTAAAGATAATATTCTGCTAGAGTGTCTCACCGTTGGAAAAGAAAAGCAGTTGGACCTTAGACAATACGTTCGCGGCGCGAATCATAACTATCACATTATGTACTCTTCCGCTCGCGGATTCTCCCTGAATCAAGAATCGTGGAAAAGTTTAAAGTCTTTGAAAAGTACCATCGATCGCGAAGTCAAAGTTTTACTCGACGCTAAGGATGTTATGAAAAGGATCGTTTTGGAAAAATTGACGAATATACTTTATTCAATTACCATCAAATGCGAAAACAGTTGTTGTCATCACAAGTTAGCTCACGATATTTCCTGCGGAGCCGATAATATCAACTGGTGTCAAGCGGTGGAACAGAATATCGAACAAGCGCTTCCGCGGATGAATTACGACGAGGTTTTGGTTGAATTTTACGAAGAAATGGATGGAACGAAATTAGAAGACGTGTACATCCTTTATAGCGATATTATTAATAATTTAACCAATTTGAAAAATATGATTGTTTACGGATAAATGTTCTGAATAAAGAAATATAAATTTGACCTGATTGAAAGTTATTTACTCATTTTCCACACCAATGTCGAGACTCGATGAGTTGGCGAAGGTTTATTACAATCTCTCTCACCCGGCTGGGTTAGGAAGTATAAAGAAATTACAAAATAGTGTTAAAGGAATTTCGAAAAAGGAGACTAGAAATTGGTTGTTAGCTCAGAATACCTACATAACTCACCGACCTAGAAAACTCAAATTCCCCAGAAATCAAGTCTATGTAACTTCTACCCCAGTAGCACAAGCCTTCCGCATAACAGTCGGTTAAAGGTCGAATAGTCGGTTTACGGTCCAGTCAGCTGTACCATGCTTATTTCGATACTTTTCCGACTCATGAAGCCGACTACTTCTTTTAGTTGGCAATGCCGACATCTATCTGACAGTTGGAACAGAGATGGTTTAAAGTAGGCTTGCCTACCGTCTAGAAAATTTCAACTTATTTTTTGCCAATTGATTACCGACTCTCTCGCGCTAGTCGGTATTGTGACGTTTAAGAAGAGTAAAATTAAAAGCAAAGTTATGCTTAGGCCGTTTAGTAACCGACATTTATCCGACAGTTGGAACTGTGGTGGTTTGAAGTAGGCTTGCCTACCGTCCTAAACATGTAACCCACTTTTGCCAATTGATTACCAACTCCTTCCCGCTAGTCGGTATGGTCACGTTATAAAAGAGTAAAATGAAAAACGAAGTTGTTGTATAGGCCTTCTTTTTCCGTGGGACGGTTTTTTTGACTTTTACTATTCCGCATATGCCACCAAATTTTTTTGTTATATATTTAACTTATACTATATTTCGACCCACAAGCAGAAGTTGATAATACTATATTTTTGGCAACACTAGAAACATAACGTTACAAAAAACTGCAAAGCAAGAAAACACATCTGATTTTCTAGTTTGAATTTTCCCTCCTGTAATTTCTCGGGTCAGGTGACACGCCTCTGTTCTATTGGCGTAACTAAGATAACGCCATGCACGCCATCATCGAAGAGGGCGCTGCTAGTGCGAAAGCAAGTTAGCCTTTCCAGTATCTCTGACGCGGCTGGGTCGTTAGAATGTTTAAACGAGATTTTTGTGGTCGAAAATGATTAGTTCTTGGTTTGCTAACTTTTAATTTCATCGCTAAGGTTCTTTGTCACACTATATAAACTAGAAACGTCTTCGTTTGTCACGTAAGGTTTGAATTTTGTTATTGATTTATCAATTTATCTACTTTTTAGAGCCAGTTTTATGCATAAGCCTCTGCTTTTTTACCTATCTTCTCATCTGCTGGGAACCACACCCCTATAAAGTGAAACCAAAACTTAAACGTTTATGTATACCTTCAGTTTCTTTGTTTGAATATAAAAGAAGCAAGTGCTTTGGGGCGCTTGGAAATCAAAAACCTTATATATTAAAGATTTTTGGTTGTGAAAATAATACTGAATTCCAAAATAGATCTCAATTTGTTTTAGTTACAGAATTTTTTTGCGGTTTCAAACATTTTAAGAGAAAAATGTGTGAAATAATACCCTTTAGAATTGTATGTTTTTCTTTTTCCTTAAAAAAATCTGTAAGTGTATATCAGGGTTGCCACAGTACCTGGATATCCTGGAAAAGTCAGGGAATTTAAAAATGGGCCAAAAGGTCAGGGAAAAGTCGGGAAATTTTAAAAATTTTAGCAAATTCTGGGAACTTGATTTTAGTGGGTAAAAGTATTTATTGAAAGAGTAATGAAAGTTTCTCCTTATCCTCTCTTAACACAGAAAACTCCATGAGCAATCCTTAAAAATGTCTAGAATTGTTTTTATAAAGTAAATGCCTTCAAAAAAGCTCTTAAGACTGTTATTTATAGTTAAAATGATTCTTATTCATTTTGGTGCAACAAATACATTGGAAAACTTAATGTAGAGAGTTTATTTAATTATAAGCACTTAAAACGTGCTGTAAAAATTTACCCTACCGCCCTAAAAGGTCTGGGAAAATCTGAGAAAAAGGTCAGGGAAAACCTGGAAAAGTCCGGGAATTTTGTTCTGAAAATTCCGTGGCAACCCTGTATATTTTTCATAAAGATTTTTGTAATTTGAGAGATAGTAACTGGCCACATCGAAGATATTAACAATGAATATTAATAAATGCTTTAATTGATTTAAATATTATACTCGCCCTGAAAAATTTTACTTTTGGTTAAAACCAATTAGCTAGGCAGCTAATATTTCCATTCGACTAGTCGTGTAATATCGAATACATTGTTTAATATTTGAAATTGTTATAATTGATGCTCAACCTGTATGTTACTTGAAATAACCAAAGTACAAATTCTAAAGTGATTTTCATTGAAAATGTATTAAAGAAATTTCAATACTTGGTATCAGTATCCTTTACTATAAGCGAATGAAGCCTCGAGTTAAGGCTTGATCGTCGCAAAAGCGTCGGACCTCTTGCTGACAGGCGGTTAAGTCGACTCTCAAACGTGTTGGATGAGGGTCGTATTTCATTCGTGTCGTAACAGTCGGTAAACCAGTGGGCCGTCGTCCCACCGGGCGGACATTTCGACTCTCAAACCCTTACTCTACCAGCCCTTTACCGACGATTTACCGTTCCTATACTAAAAAGCCGCGAAATCGTCGGATTGAGCGCGGCTTTAGGTAGGCATAATGACGCCGACATATAGTCGGCCAACAGTCGTTTTATAGTAGCCTCAAAACAGTAGGAAAACCGGCGGGCCATCGTCCCTCCAGGCGGACATTTCGACTTTCAAACCATTACTCTCCCGACTTATTAGTGACTTTTTACCAACTCGTCGGTAACACACAAAGCCGACCATGTAGGCCCTGCGTCGGCAGTGCTACTGGGGGCTTTCGTGCGTTGGTGTGAATTTTTATAAAGCTGAGCAATGGATGTGCGATCTTATGGATTTCAACCGGTTTAAGCGGTATAATAATAAAAAACGCTACGTATTAACTATCATCGACGTGTTATCGCGCTTCGCTTGGGCTATCCCTCTTCGAGATAAAAAACCGGAAAGTATTGTTAAAGCTTTCTCTAGTATTTTTAAATCTCGCAAACCTTCCAAACTCACTTTCGATCAAGGCGGAGAATTTGTTAATAAAAGGTTTGACAATTTTTTAAAGAAACACAACGTCAGTTCATTCGCTTTAGTAAATGATACAAAAGCGTCCTTAGTAGAGAGATTCAATGCTACACTGTCGTCAAAGATATACAAATACTTTACCAGAAGCGGGAAGTATGATTACGTTAAAGTTTTGCCAAACTTGGTTAAAAGTTACAATTCGAGCGTCCATTCGACAACTGGTTTTAAACCAAAAGATGTTAATATCAATAACGAGCATTTAGTTTGGTTTAGATTATACGGAGATAAGAAGAAGGGAAAGAAACCCGCTCTCAAACCAGGCATGATAGTTAAATTAGCAACTTCGAAAACTAGATTCGAAAAGGGAGGAACTGCCAACTGGACCAAAGAGAATTTCATCATAGATAAAGTCCTGCATCGGAGTCCTCCAGCGTACAACGTTAAAGATGGTCAAGGTGTATCAATCAGAGGCGCTTTTTACGAACCACAATTATTACAAGTGAGGCCATGAATACGCAACAACTCTCCGAAGTCTTGCACTGCGATCCTCGAACTTCACCATTTTTTATCGGTGTTTTTCCTTCGGACAAGCTACCATCACCCCCTCTAGAGAAAAATGTTTATCTTTTCGTCGTTAATACTTCACCTTCTTATATCGCCGATGGACACTGGGTTGCTTTCTTCGTCAACCGAGAAAGAGCGGAATTCTTTTGCTCCTTTGGAAGGAATCCTACCCATTACGGATTTGATTTGACCCCCTACGCTTCAGAATGGATCTACAACGATTGTGTAATTCAGCCTATCGATAGCGATTTTTGCGGTTTGCATACTTTAATGTACTGTTTCGCCAAATGCGAGGGTTACAGTATGAAAGAAATAATCCAATTGCTTTATAAGAAAAACCTTTATTATAACGATAGCATATCATTGTTAAATTTGTGTACACATTTGTTAAATCACGAGTTTCGATATTGTAATGAATAAAATCAAAATTCTAGCCATTTGTTGGGTTTTTTTCCTTTCTCTCGCCTTAATTCATACGGGGATCTCTTGACAGTCCTTGGTGTTTTTATCTCTTTCAGAACAGGAGACGATTTTGCTGCTTCTAGAGATGGATTTGAAAGCTTAATTTTCTTTTTCTTCATCTTTTGAGAACGTCGAACTTGATAATTACTTCCAATGGTCTTTTTAACTAACACAATTTTTTTTCGAGGTTTCGTTTTGACAATTACTGGAACCGGTGGTTCGTACGATTGTCCGGTATATTGGTGAGATTTTAGATAGCTTGATGAAGGCATGGGTGTTGACGATACAGGCGTTGGCTGAGGAGCTATTCTAACTTCGGGAGGTTCAACCAAGTTTTTCATTGTAAGGTATTGTTGAAGAGATTTTAGATATTGTCTGGCTTTATCATCGGGATTCCCAGGTTGGTTGAGAATGGTGGTAATTTCATTATCCAACGAAGAAACCTGTTTTTCAACATCGGTCATAATCGAGGACGCCGGAACTAGAATCATTTTCTTCATTCTCCACCGGTTATAGCTGACAAAAGAGTTGGAATTATAGCACCAATCAGGCTAGGTAGAAAAAATCCTCCAGTCTGCTTGTACAACAACTGTCGAACCTGATTTGGGCTACGGCGTTTATTAGATAGCGATTTTATAATTTTTTCGTACCGCCTCAAATTTCTTTTTTTGCTTTGCGGAAGAGCGATGGCGTTTCTTTTCAAGTTGTAACATATAGTGCAAATAGATTTTAACTGATCTTTGCTAGATAACGATATTAAAGTTTTCCTTTGTTGAGGATTAATATCTCTCAGTAGTTTAAGGTAAGGATAATGTTTCCGAAATGACTTGGATGGCATCTTTCACTACAATGAATTGAATCTCCACCAGGGACTTTGTTTTAAATAAACTATTTGTTATTCCACAAAAAATATCATGTTTCCTTCATTGGGAAGTGCATTTGTTCTTAATCTCAAAGAGTCGTCGCAAGTTTGGCGCAAATCGCAAATTATGTAACTATACGGTTTGTCAGATGTAGCCATTTCATACGCTTTTGACATTATTTTTTTACCCGGAAATATCTGTCTTTCCAAGTGGGAAATCTGACTCCGAGACCTTAAATTTTTAAATATTACAAAATAAGAAGTATTCAAACTTATAACTCTAGATTCCTTCCCCATCGAGAATAGATTATGAGTAATTAAAATTAAACTTAAATTTAAATGATGACAGCCAACCGTAAAAAGGTAAGAAATGAACGAACTAGCATTAGCAACAGGGGCTAAATCGTCCAACACTAGCAGGTTATTAACTTTGGGGTTAAAGAAATCCGTATCATCAGGCGGCAATCCTTCCAGGAATTCAATTTCTGGTATTTCTTTGCGTATTTCGTGAAACTTTTCTTGAAATAGAGAGTAGCAATATACGATCCTGTGAGGGGGTGGGTCTATCATTTTTTGACGATTTTTCAATAACTCCAAAACAAAATTCGTCTTTCCGCTCATAGACGCGCCGGAAACAATCATTTGAAAGGGTGCTACGAATTTCAACCGACAGGACATTGTCGACTATGATTCTTTTAATTTTCGTTCAAAAATTGGTTTCAAAAGGGTGTTCAAAAGAAATACTCTATCTTTAAATCGCGCGGCGGTGTACAGCCACTCGTTCCTTCGATCTTCGCTATCGGGTAGCCAATGAACTTTAACAATGTGATGAAAGGTAACTCGCTTCTTCTTCTTGGCAATAACTTGCTTCTTCTTCTTGGCAATACCCAAAGGGTAATGTAGTAAAGTCATCTAGAAGAATCCTTTTAGAGAAGGTGACTCCAAATTGTTTTTTTAAGTTTCCTAAGAGTAAAGTTAAGTCCCGCTTGCGTCGAACAACGTTAAACGGGATATCTACCGTATACCGTTTTTCTGGATTTTGTAAGGAGTCTACCATAGATTCAAAATTTATAATTTTTTCATTTTCGCGAGAAAGCGTGATACCTTTCGACTTCACCACGCATTGATTGTCTGATGTTTTATAAGCGTACGATTTCGGTCCTGTACTAACAAATTCTGTTATATGCGAAGCGCCTATTTCTGATTTCCACTCTCCCAAACTACTTCCTTCGGGAGGGATCCAATCATCTTTCCCTCCTTCTAAAAATATGGCACCATCAGTATCGATATAAAGCAAACGTTTCCCAAGCTTGTGAATAACGTTAAATAGCTCTATTCGAGCGTAGGTTGTGATAAAACCTCCAATAACAGGACTGCCACTTCGTAAAGAAGGAACGAAAGGTTTCTTATGTTTGTAAGTTAGCAAAGCCAATGAATCGTTCAGAGGTCGAATATCTTCCAGATCTTTAGTCTCATCGGTTAATATAGCCACTAGTTCTTCGTATTTATCTATAATAACAGTCTTTCCTCTGTCCAGATTTTGACACATTTTACCGAAAAGCGAGTTTAACGTTAGCTTGCAAATATTCCTTAAAGCTGGATTGTTAGTCACTTCTTCGATTGATATCGAGATGCCTTCTTTTTCGTAAATGGATTGTAAATAATCCTTTTTCTGACTTTCAGTCTCTACATTGTCAGGCCAACCGCTATTACAAATTTTCAATTTCAAAAACTTGTCAATGTAATCCCCAAACAATCCAGAACTTTGGTTTTTCACGTATCTGAATCGCTCAGGGTAATGCCAAACTTCGGATATAGAAATCAGCTCGTAACCGAATTCCATTGCCAAATAAATTTCGGGAGTATTGAACACACCTTCGAATATACGCTGCTCTCTCGAATGCTGACAAGGGCTTGATAAGCTTTTTTCTGCGCAGGTGCGACATAGACTAAACAATAATTTTGAATTAGATTTAAATGCAAGAATCGGAATGTATAGTTTTTTGGGGGCTAAAACCTTGCATTTTAACACGCCAAAATATTTATCTTTTTCTAAACTACAATTTCGCGTAAATATAGTAGGGTGCCCTTTTGGGAAGTCTTTAAATTTCATGACGAAACTATAAAGACTGCAGACGTCTCGATACAGTATCTTTTCACCCGGTTGACAGATATGCAACAATTTGAAGTTTTCTACCCTACCCCCGACAATCATTTCTCTCGATCCTATAGAAGAAGGAAATGATACGGTATCGCAATAAGATTTATCTTCCTGATGGTTTCGAAGATATTCTTCAAAATCGCAACTCCACATGGTTTTAAATTCAGCATTCGGAGCGGCGTTTTTGATGTATTCTTCAATGTCTAGAGTTCTTTCGTATAACGCTTTGTTGGTTTTTCCAAGAAATGAATTGAAGCTAGACTGCTTTGTGTGTCTAACGCATCCGTGAAAAAAATCATTATGATATTGGAGAATAATTTCAGGATCGGGACAATAAGCATCGACTGGGAACTTTCCAAAGTATTTTTCACCCTGGATAGAAAAAGTAGTTTGGAAATTTACATTCCTTTGTTTAGCCTCGAGGGAGATCCATTTCATAGCTTCGCGACTTTGATTTTGATGTTGGTATAGGTACCCATTTTGCGGCACGATAGCTAAAGCGTATTCTTTCAAGTATGTGTGAAGGAAAAAACGTAGACAAGCACCCGAAATGGATATAGCGTTCATATTGAAAGGGTCGAAATTGGTAGCTTTTAGAAAAAGATTTTTAAATTTAACCATCGCTTCCTTTAAAACGGAAACATCCATTTGACAGTATTCCTCCAGCTCCTTGTTCATATCGTACTCGGTCTTACGCTTTTCTTCGTACCAAATTTCGAATTCTTTGTAATCCTTAGTCTTCATTTTTTCAGGTTGAAAATAAGATTTGTCAGGCAATTTTCCCTTATAATTCATCGTGTCGTGAGTCAAGAAAATATACGGGAAAAACTGTTTCTTACATTCCCCCAGTTCAAAGGTTTTATTCAAAGATCTAAGAGAGCCGGCGACGAAATTCATCGAGTCCAAAAACTTGATATTTTGGTTTTTGATAAAAACAGCTAAAGCGCGGCTGCCGTTGAAAATTACTTGAGGTTTAATAAAGTAGTGATTAACTAAAGTGTTTAAAATCCAATACGAGTCGAAACGGGAACCGTTATGAGAAAAAATGACGTAGTTCTCAAATCGCGGTTTAATTTTCTTCATTCTTTTGGTATCATGCTGAACAAACGATTCCTCTGTTTGAAACAAGTAGTCCAAGTACTGTTTACAACAATCTTGCCCTTTGAAAGTCTTAAATTCGTATGTTTCATCGTCCATCTCCATAGCACTGACAAGTAGGATGGCTACATGTTCTTTAGAGTCGGAAACGTAGCTTTCGCAATCGAAAAATCCATATTTCACGGGAGGATATTTTTCTTTTAAAGGCATAACGTAACACTGGTTCTTTTCATGCACAATCAAGCATTGCTTACATTTTTTTTCGCATTCGTGAATGCTATTGCTCAGAGTTTCAATTTCTTGACCGCATTGCTGACAACGTTTTAGTCGATCGCAAGTACCATTCGAAATATGTAACGATAAACACTCACTACCTTTAAAATAACGATTGCAAGATTTACACCTGATAACCTGAATTTCTTTAATCTCATGGAAGACGTTAAGTGATGAACATCTTTTACAATTTAATTCACCCTGCGAACAATGGTGGGCCCTTTTTTCGCTAGACTTATAAAAAACAACAAGGCATTTTGAACAATAACTTTCGCCGCCAAACATTCTCGAAATACTCTTTATCGCTACAGCGTGGTTTCGTAAAAGCAAAATAAAAATTTGTTTTCTACTCCATGGGCCGACGTAGTACTTTTGAAAGTTATCTTCCGCGTTGTATACAATAATTTGATATTCTCCTTGCAAATAATTTTGAAACCTTTGAATACCCGCTAAATTTACTGGACCGGGTAGTACACGAGCGTATGTAATCAGTTTAAGAGCTTCCACCTTCTGTAATGAACTCGTGGAGCTTTTCATTTTAACGAAATAGGTATAAAGATCCGATCTCTCTTTCGATTTACAACATCTCAAATCCGCCAAAACTTTCCCAATCACTAACGTCCTAGCAAAACAAAGATCGTCGCTATTTTGGAGAGTGATAAAATTTTTGTCAGCTTTAACAAATTTTTCCATTTCTACTATAGTTCTATTTCTAACACTTTTTCGGTTGGAAAGCCCGGATATCTCAAAATCGCAGTCGAGGAAAACAACATCAAATCTTAAAGAACTATCTAAAATAAAACCCCTTCTCGATTGTGCTACGTGCTCAATTGCAGCCAAAACACGTTCGCTAGTTAGCGAATTTAACGCCATTAATTTTAGATTTATAGGAGATTCGAGCTCCTCGGATTGAATGCATAAGCGAACTCTATCGTACGTTGGGTATTCATTTTTGATTTCCTTTAAAACACAATCGAGAATGTTTTGCAAATCTTCGTACATATGCGTTAATCTAATTTCGTCCGTGTTTTCGATATCAACGCGAAAATTAACCTGGTTACACTTGTATTTTCTAGAAGTTTTAACTGAAAGTTTCTCTATCTTGTAAAAATGTTTATAGTCTCGAATGGCTTCGTTTATCGAAACCATTCTGGGTAATGCGAAATATTAAATGCGCTCGAAAGAAAACAACGTAAGGTTAAATATTAAAAACCGTCACCATTTACCTATAATATTAATAATACGAAAAAATTATCTGGTAATGCAAAAAGTATTTAGTCGTGCGATTTTGCCTTTTTAGCTTTGACGATATTTAAGATTTTCTTATGGGGATTTTCTTTTATCTTTTCTCCGAGCTTTTTCATTAAAATTAGAATACCTTTTAAATCATTTTCGCTCAAATCGCCTATGTACTGTACGCGCTTTGAAGGCGCTGTCCAAACATCCTGCTTGGCACATCGTTTTAAATCTTTATATTTAGTAGCTTTAATATCTAGGTAATATTCACCCTTTTTCTGCGGTATTTTAACAATCGAAGCGCATTGGTTAGAGCTTCGAGTATATACGCTTTCTAAACCACCTTCGTCATCCACGCAACTAACTTCAAAACAGTCATCATCGGAAGATTCATACTTTTCATTATCTAAAGATAAATATTCAGACTTGCCAGATCGTTTTCCCTTGCTAGAATCCATTTGGTTTTCTTCCTTTTCTTGATCCAAACGCGGTAAAGACTTGATCCACTCGAAGTGAAGATTGGAATGGATTTTGGGTGTTATCCATACCAGCTTTTATACACCATTTTTTTTTCATACCCCATTTTCGGTATTATGAAATTTGATTTCATAAAATGGTTACCATAAATTTAAGAACAGAGATTAGGCAATAGAGGGAATTACCAACATAATTACTTGAAATACCATGTCAAGATAAATTGCGGAATATATGTCAAGGAGAAAATTCTTGCATAAATTTATGCCATGATGAAATACCAAAGAAGTACAAAAAAATTTCAAGAAAAAATTAATTAATTCTATACCATGATAAATTTTCGTGTCTAAAATTGAGTAATTATGTTGAAAAATTAAACTCGACTTGCGAAAATCATTTTAAAATTATTAAGCAAGAAATGCTAAGATTTTTTAAGATAATATACAGATGAATATATATTGAACAACGCTACACCCATTTGAGAAGAGTATATAAACGGAGGAGGAAAAATGGAGAAGTTCATCAAATTTTGAATCCCGATCAAGAAAGATCTGGTAAGTTAATGCTTTGTATATCGCGTATTTCTAAGTTAGCTAGTTTTAAACAGTTTAATGGCTTTTCAAGAGCGTATATTCGCTCATTTTCAATCAAATTTAATTAAAGTTAGCGTTGGTTTGAGAGGTGAAGACATTGTTCTTTATGCCGAGATAAAAGAATCTGGCGCTATTTTTGTTATTCCATTGGATGTATGGACAATTTTGCTAAGAAACGAAAACATCATTTTAACCCCTTACGATGAAAATAAACAATATTCGGTTATTTTTTTGCCAACTCATCCAGAATACTTTGAAAAAATGCTTGTAGATTTTAAATTGAAAATAGAGAAAGATGGAGTTCATCTTAGACACGAAGTCCTTCCTATGTCTCAAAAACGCGGACTATGGAACCACGTAAAAGAGTTTTTCATTGAGAGAAAATGTATGGAAGATTTGTTTGGTTTTCGAGAATTGATTAACAATCACATCGCGCTGCTTGAATCTCAAAGAGATGAAATAAAACAAGCGTACGAGATAGTGTATGAGAAATTATCAAACTTCAAAGATGGCATAAACTTTTTAGAAATTAAGTCCCTCTCCGATGCAAAACCATCTATGAGAGAAATTTTAGAAATATTTTTCAATATCAGCGAGTATGACAATCTAGTTAACGCTCTGTCGCATCTCAATCTCGTCTTCGATGTTAGAGATGTTATAGGTTTTATTTTAACTCAGATTGAGTATTTGCATTCAAAATGTAACTGTTCAATATATTATTAAATCTAAAATAAGAAAACTTTATACCGGTATATTAAATATTTTTTATTTCGATTTTAATTTTTTTATTTTCTATTCAACTACATACAACACACCATGCCTGATTTTATAAATAATACAACCGTATCTTGTACAATGGTTGTTTTTACAAAATACGATCGTTTTTCGTCTACATACTGTTACCCTGATGTGGCTCGCGTTGTTGCAGTAAACACACATCAAAATGTCGCCCATTTTTGGCACTCGGCAATACCCAATTTGGGCGACTTGGTTCCAGTTGTAGACACTGCAAAAGATAAAAACTAATCAATTTTTGAATCCAATGAAATTTTCTAATTGCTTTAACTTGGACTAGAAATATATCGTAAGCTAAACCACTGAACTAACACGAGAGTTTAAATTAAAGTGTTCGGAAAGTTAAAAATAGACTGTACTCAGGTCTTATAAGTGTAAGCGCTCCTGCATTAGTTCTCTCAGATCTCAAAAAGCCTCTTATTGCTTCCTCCCCATTGAATTCTTCAAATGCGTCCTCGCTAAATTATCATTAGTATCGCAATCAGTTATAGGTTTAATTGTAGAGATAAAGCAAACAATATACAATAGGGGGGACGGTGGAGATAAATTCTCCACAAACTCTCGAAGAAGTTCTTCATCTCGCAGAATAGGGCGTACAATCTGCGTTCTCCGCCTAATGTAGAAACAAAAACGGTGTTTATCATCTTATAGCTGTACTATTTTAAAACTTAAAATTTCTTTACTCACGCAGAATTGGATTGGGTGGAAGAGCTAACAGTGAAATAAATAAATAATAATTAAATATAGGGATATTTCTTAAAATAATTAGTCATAGATAATAATAAACCCTACACCTTCAGTACATAAGCTATCTCCTTACAAGATTTAGTAAATAATTGTTAGAAATATTTTAAACTTACCATTCATTTGATTGAGCATTAGACATTTTTTTTATTTATTTCGGATGTACTAGAGAAAGAATTTATGATGAAATATACTGATTTTCTTTAGCTTATATACCTTTTGAAAAAACCCCGAGGTATAATAAAATACTAGT
Organism: Phalangium opilio; assembly: GCA_019434445.1. Classification (NCBI taxonomy): domain Eukaryota; kingdom Metazoa; phylum Arthropoda; class Arachnida; order Opiliones; family Phalangiidae; genus Phalangium; species Phalangium opilio. Next base: position 76,483 of record JAEQBA010001491.1, on the reverse strand, counting down.
TTTAACTTAAATTAACTGGAGTTATTTCAGTTATTGCGAAAGTGTAGTTAAATTTTACTATAGTAAAAACGAATCCGCCCCTTGACACAAGAAAAGGCGGTTGGTTTTATGTAGATTACCAAATTAAAGAATTTATTTTGAAAGCTGAGAAGGTAAAAAAAAATTATTTGACCCTTGACATAAGAAAAGGCGGCTGGTTTTATGTAGAATACCAAATTAAAGAATTTATTTTGAAAGCTGAGAAGGTAAAAAAAAATTATTTGACCCTTGACATAAGAAAAGGCGGTTGATTTTATGGTAATAATAAATTAAAGAATTGATTTTGAAAGCTGACAAAGATAAATATTTTATAAAAGTAATTACATTGTTACAGTTATAATAAAGTTTTTATCATATTTTATATTCCAATTAAACTAAAAATATATAATTTAACACAGGTTTAGCGAAGTGTTTTAATAATATCTTTTGATTACAGATTTATACGAAAAAAAAAAAATGGATTTAATTCTAAACCAACCGCTAACATTGGCAGCTTTAGCCATGGACTATATCGAATCAAATAAAATCACACATTATGGTTATGCGCGAGAAGACGCTTTAAATATCCTATCTATAGGATATCACAACATATTGTTGAAATATTCGACAAAATATTCATCAATATCGAATATATTTTTTTTTGGTCGTCAATCGGTGTTAAAAATTGATTTGCGCGATTATGGAAGACATGTTTTAACATCAAAGTGTTACTCTCGCGCGCATCATAAAAACCAGATTTGTTGCGGACGACATGTGCTAATATACGAAAATATATTAGTACATGATCAGGAGATGGCTCAGGGAGCTATAAAATATTTTATCTTAAAAACTTTTTACAAAATTTACAACAAACATGCAATGCCAAATCATTTTGACATTGATTTATATTTGAGACAAATCAGCACTCATGTTGAATACATGAGATGCAATTATGAGCTCTGTTTTTCTCAGGAAATACAGCTTCCAGATGGGAAGCCTGTATTTCCTATACTACCTCAAAACAAGTTCGTCCATTTCGGTTTTTCTCAAAGTAAAGACAATGGGAGAAATATCTTCATAATAGCAAAAAAATAATTTTACGAAACATGTCCCATTTTTTTTAAAAAAACAAAATCTGTAATTTATCTGGTTAGGCGTTATTTAAATTAACACCCTGTTCCAAATAAAAAAGTTAGTTAACATAAGAACAACAGGGCAAATGCTAAACTTTAACCTCGCATATCTCCAGAATCGAATTAAAAAGGTAAATAACAGTATATTTTACGTTGGAGAGATTTAGTATAAATACCCCAAAAAATCATAGTTAAATCACTCATTCCTCGCTGAGAGTTTCACTGGGATCGACGAAATGATTTTCAACGTCATTGCTGTGATAATCAGCGCCAGTAAAATCGTTTTGGCAGTCTTTCTTGGTGCTGTTATCTTGGTAAGTCTCACTATATAATATTTTAATCACTACATTTGAATAAAATGTTCGGAGAATAATTAATATGGGTTTACAGCTAATCCACATTCATACCAAAGTTTGGAGAAGAGTAGCCTAACTTCTTGGTACCTCGGATCGGTAAGCCCACAGTCTTGAATGCATTATTTTAATCAGCTCATTTGAGTAAAATGTTCGGAGAAAAATAAATATCCAGGACTGTGGGTTTACAGATATCTATTCGATCATCGAGAAGAAACGCTACTGTTCAACATTTTCGAGATTTCTTCAGTCATTTTAGGAATAATCCACGTTGAAATTCCTGTTTGAAGACACTGAAACTCTACGTATACGGTAAACCAAACTTCTTAATTGTATTAATCTAATCTATTGTGTTCCGAAAAAACGCTTAGACGAACGTTAAATTAATTAAGAAGTTTGGTTTACAGAAACAACACTCACCGTGGCTTTCGAATTCTATTCTCCAGCGCGTTATAGCAAGTAATGCTATAGAGAATTACATTATAGACTACTTGAACTTAAATCTCGTCTCTTTTACAGAGCTTTCGCTATAAAAGTTCCGTGGCGCGTTGAAATTCCTGTTTGGAGACATTGAAACTCTACATATACGGTAAACCAAACTTCTTAATTGTATTAATCTAATCTATTGTGTTCCGAAAAAACGCTTAGACGAACGTTAAATTAATTAATAAGTTTGGCTTACAGAAAAAACACGCACCGTGGTTTTCGACTTCTATTCTCCAGCGCGTTATAGCAAGTAATGTTATTTAGAATTATATTATATTCTAGTTGAACACCTTTTTCTCCCTCTCTCACTGTTATACAGCGCGCCCGCCCTACACCTCCGCGGCGGCTAAACTGGTTTGGATGACTTTCACTTTCTCTCCGAGAGAGCGCGTGGGAGGATATTTCGGTTTAAAAGAAAATTCTTGAAACCATGTATAAATTATCAATAAAAAATGTTTTATTTTTACAAAATTACTTATTTGATTTCGGTACAGAGTAAAAATTCATACGGGTGACATATTTATAATACTCGTGACTTAAACAAAATAACGATTCGGCTAACCAATACGGTAACAAAATTACTTTCTTTAATATCTCGTAGATGATGCGACAAATAAATAATAATGGCGAAAAAAATACGAGTAGAAAATATATATCATTTGTTAGCAAGGCTATTACGAATGATATAGGGATAGTAATCGGCATTAACAATACCAAAAACACAGCGATAGGATACTTTGACGGTGTGTTTAAAAGCATAATTACTATAATACCCACGGATATTAATACATGCTCAAAACAAAAATAAATTGGAGCATCTGGTGAACCTTTCATCTTGTCCTGTTTTATCGATGAAATGAGGCTTTTCACCAAAATCCGTCATTTATAGTCAGGAAAAATATCTAGCCCGGGGAGGTGGGCTCGCTAACACGACACTTGTTTATTTTGGGGGCGTGGTTGTTTACTTTTCTCTTAAAGTACAGGGTTTAACTACTTTGGTCACCGATTTGACCACTGAAAGTTTCCTCATGTCTTTCATAAGATTTATAGCTGGCCGCGGCATAGTGCAAGTTATCTATAGTGACAATGCCGCGACCTTCAAAAGAGCGGATGAGGATTTAAAAATTTTGTTACACAATATAAGAAGTCCAAAAGTAACCGAATTTCTGGGAGGCCTAGAAATCTCTTGGAAATACATCGCAGAGCGCGGAGCATGGTGGGGAGGGTTTTGGGAGAGAATGGTAAAATCGGTCAAAACCTCCTTAAGAAAAGTCCTTGGACAAGCCCTTCTCACCTATGAAGAAATTGAGACTCTCCTCGTAGAGATAGAAGCAACTATAAACTCTAGACCGATTACGTTTGTTTATGATAGTCCTGGGGAGCCGCAACCCTTACGCCCTCCCATTTTTTGGTGGGCAAGCGCCTAACTGTACTTCCATCACAAGTATATTCCACTAGCGAGCTCCCACCGGCCGGCAAAAGGGAATTAATCAAGCGATTAAAATATCGCCAAGCGCTTTTAGACAGATTTTGGGTTAGATGGAAAGATAATTATCTTCTAGAACTTAGATCCGATCATCATCTCAAATTAAACAAAGGTCAACCGACCAAAGAACTCCAAACAGGAGATGTAGTTTAATTGAAGATACTAAAGTCCACGGTGTATGTGGAAGTAGCTGTTGTGCAAGAATAACGAAAGGGCGCGATGGCATGGTACGATCTTGTTTAGTAAGATTATCCAATGGTAACAAACTTGGGNAAATTAACGTATTCAAGGATTGATTACGATAATATCAAGGTATCAAACAAAAAGTATTTAATTATAATTTAGAATTTCTATTAATGTATCCCAGTTCTTAAATACCCATTGAGAGTCTGTCAGTCAATGTTGCACCTCCAGTCTCTGACAAGTGATTTAAATTCAGACCTTCTCTAATGAGGAACTCAACTAACGAGATTTACAAACTGACAACATCCTTAAATTAAGTTATCATTCTAAAAACTGTGCTACTCAAGTATGAATGTAAAGGTATTGAGGGTTAAATAACGTTATTATGAATGTATCAAATAAAAATCTAGAACTTAATCCTCTCCATAAAATGAACATTAAGATAATTAGGGATAATACATAGTTTACAGACTAAGAGGATTCATTGCATTTGCACATGGAGGCCTGGGCTTCAAGTGTAACACAAGGAGGCCTGACTCACTGCGTGAGTCTAAAGCTGGGTCTCCTTGCGTAAAGTTAAAATGAAAAATTTAAGGCTCCAAGAAGGGGTTAATTAGTCCGAATTTTATTTATTCTCGTAAGTTCAACTTTATTATAATTTAATACAAAAGAATTTACCCGATAATTTTTAAAAACGCGGATTTCACTAAGCCTCTGTCAAAAGTTCAAAACAGCTGATTGTAGACTAGAGACCAATTGGCCGTGTTGCGTTCGTTTTAAGGTGTTTCACCTGGTTCCATCGGCCAACGATAACCGCTAATTTGAACTAATTAGGTAATTTAAATTAAATAATATTTTGTTGTTTAAAGTAGATTAATGCAAACTACGCACAAGGGTTCGTTCCCTGGTTTCTCGAGTGGTGTCACCAGCCAACGATAACCGCTATGAAGATCAGTTTTTTATTTAAATTTCTTGTATAATAAATGATAGATTCAATCACACTTATCACTAAATCCTGTCACCAAATCAACCAATATTTTTAATTCAGGCTCTTCCAATCATTTTTACTTGGCAATAATTGAATTATTTATTATTTTGCGCCCACTCTAACGTTACCTAAGAGAACAATAAACAATGGGCAATTTGCCAACGGTAAACGCTACAGAGATTATATCAGGTGTAACCGACCAACGAAAACCACTACGTAGATCATTTTGTTTGTTTAAATTAGTGGTAAAATAATTGATAAATTGAAACACACGATCACTAAACCCGGTCAACAAACCAACCATTATTTTTTATTCCTGCTCTTGCAATCATTTTTATTAGGTAACAGTTACATTTTTAATTACTATTTATTAGTGCCACCAGCCAACGGTAACCGCTATAAAGAAAAGTTTTTGTTTAAATTGCTGGTAAAGTTAATGATAGATTGTGGTTCTTCCAATCATTTTTATTAGGTAACAATTAAAGTTTTATTATTATATAATGCTCATTTTAGTGCATATTCTAAAGTTACTTGAGAAAACATTTTACAGTGTGTTAATTAATATAAATTTTTGGATAAATTTGTAACACACTATCGTTATAAATTTCTGAAGATATGAAAAAATGGGTGAAATTATTTTTTTAATTAAAAGAACAAATTTGGAAAAGAAAAAAACCCAGCGCCAGAAGCCTGTCTTATAAAATGTTCACAAGATGATTCGTTCAAGAATATCAAGAATTAAGTCGCATAGAAATGATAAATATTTCACCTAAGTCAGCTGACTTGGCCAGGCATTGCACAGCCACTCGATCCATGCTTACGGACGCTGCTCTGCATCTTGCGTAGTGTTACGCGTGATCGAGTGGGCTATGGGCAGGGAGCACAAATTATATTTGTGCACTGCCTTCTCTAATACTAGGTCTTGCAATACGAATAAAAGAGGGTTGGCAGTTAGGATTTCACAAATGGCGCTAGATGTCGCTTTTCTAAGGTTTTAAACTGGCGGCAAATTCAAAACTTGTTGAAAGCTTGCAAGACAACGGTTAAAGTAAAAATATAGCAGCTGACTTAAATAAAAAGACCCATTAAAATGCAAACGACAAAAAGCTTGTTAAAACATAAAAAGGCATTTATCACAGTGTGGGTAAAATGTATTTACATTTTAAAGCCTTCGCAAAATATGGTAGAATGAAATGTACAAGTATCATCAATGAACAACGTTTCGCAATGGAGTGTACTGCTTCCCTAACAAAATCTGCAATATCAATTAAAATGTTCGTGAAATAATTTCTGGGATTCCTATATCCCGACGATCTAGCAAATGTATTAAACTCAAAGCTTTTGCGTTGGATCTAGGTTGAGAGACGATCCAAACATATTGATCTATCCATTGTAGTTGGGCTTCAGATTTAACTGAATTTGATGAAAAATACAATCATACATACCCGAGGATCATTTTAGCGACGAATTGCACCCATAGTCTGCCAGAGCGTGGGAAATAAGACTGTGGCACAGGGCAAATGACCAGTTTAAACATTTACTAGTCCAGTTTAAAAAATAAATCGGAGCGGGTCAGTGGTCCTTTGGACCACTAAGATAATTCAAGGATAACTAGAGTCCATACATTAACTCCAATATTTTAACGATATACTTCTCTAGTTTAGTTTAGTTTCCCACTCTGGTCCGATATAAGAGAAAGACGTCATGCGAGACTGCGCAGTACGAATTTACTTTCGTCATCGCAAAAATTTGCCCCAGAACGGTTACTAAGCGCAAATTCAAAATGTCACATAAAAAATGCTTCTGTTGTACATTTCAAGGCCTAGTATTAGAGAAGGCAGTGATGTGCGTGAGGATATTTGTTTTCACGCTTAGAGGATAGGCAACTCCCTATCTCCGATGGCAGCTTATTCGATATATAATTTTTTCCAGCGTTGGTTGTCAGCACACGCAAACCCAGATTTCTATGTATTTTAGATTTTTGTAGAACAAAGTTTCAGTACACACTCGAACACACACTATATCAGGCCAGGAATACATAGAGTAGATGGACGAAATACATGTATTCCTAACAATCGTGGTTGTCTGATTTTAATGAAATTACTAAATTACTTACAGGAACATGACGTTGAGGTTTTTAATGGAACCGGTACGTAAAATCCAGATCATAAGTAATAATAATTGGGCAGTGAAGCCCCAGAACAAGATCAGTTTTATTTCGAAGTATTATCACTAATAATTTTGATTGCTGTAAATTACCTAACCTAAATATTTCTGTTTAGAAGACTTTGGAGTCGAATCAGATAGGGATTAGAATGGCACTCTCATGTTCTCGGACATCATATCAAAAGAGAACTGGAAATGCTAAACAGTGTTCAAGGGTCTGCTCATTTTGAGCAACTTCCTTAATATGACGTTGAAGACCTTTATCAATTTAGATCTTTTGTTACACCGAAATAAAGAAATTTCCAAAATTATCGTTATTGAAAGTAAAGCTTATATTCGACCTCACTAATAGCATCTCGACTTAAACTCTGACGTATTGTAGTACTTTTTATGCTTCGTCTGAAGTGGGTGGAAAGCCCTTGCTTGGAGGCAAAATGTGAATTTGTAAGAACTTCTTAATTTGGCAATCACCAATGATATCTCATTTAAAACTTTTCTTTAGTTATCTTTACCTCTTGTTTAATACCCTCTTCAGACGACACGTTAAAACCAAAGCTGTTTGAGAAAGGTAGTGAGAGGCATTGTTAGATATCGTGAGTTTCTTCAGAAAACCTAAATTTCGTTATACTAAAATCGCATTACAATCTTTTTTTCGAAAGTAACAAGAGTATTAGACAAACTATGTCTTACTAGACCAAGATTTTACACACCGACGGAAGATGGTATTAGGGCCCAAATGGGCCCGGAGTTTAAGACCTTGTAACTCTGTAACGGTAGGTTTAGACCAAAACCGATGAGGAAATTTCGACTCCAAGTTTAGCAAGGAGTCTACTTTTACAAGGAACGCAAACATCTCTGAATCACCCTGTATATTGGATATATATATCCTTGGTATAATTTTCCCTATCAAGTACCGAATTGAATAGATTATTCCAAATCGAATACCGAATAGTTAGGCCTTGGTAATTTTTTTAATAACCGATTAATAGTTAAGCCTGGTATTCGAGAATAATTAACCGTAATACTCGCGAATACTAGGCTTAAATATCATTGTTCTTGTTCTGTGTTTGACGGCTTCAGGGCTAAATTTTTAATAAAATTATTACAATGACTTGACAATTGTTTCAAAATAATTTGATTAGTTTTTTAAATAGGAAGATGAAAATCTTTTTGAATATATTTCGAGCAACAAAGTTTCAATTCATGATCTAAGTTGGAAAACGCAATTTTCGTACATTTTATCAAATATTCCAAACGTGACGTGAGTTGAACTTTTAAGCGTTAGTTTATAGTGCGTGATCAGATACTTGAAATATATATGTTTAAATGTATCGTCATCTCTTTAATGCACTTGGAAAAACAAGCTACATTTCATAAAAAAAAAACATTCAAATTTAACAAGTAAAAATTGTGATTACGTAATATAAAAAACACGTAAAAACTGGTTCTAATGGATTTAAAACACTTCCGAAATTAAGCGTAAAAACTTTTTCCCCTCATTTAGCCCAATATTTGCCATTCAATTCTATTCAAAGTACCACCTAAGAGTCAAATAATTAAAATAATTTTTGACTGACTGAAACTTTAAAAGTGGTTAATGTATGATACAAACGCGTTTCATCAATGGAAGAAATCAGACTTCTGAACATATTTCAATTAACAACATACAATAGCTTGGTTTTAAACACAAAAATATTGACGGAGCGCATGACTTAGTCCAAACACAAAATCTAATATCAAGCACAAGAAGTAATAAGTTATTAAAAATAACAGGGTGTAAAACATAGGAAAAAAACACAGCTAAATTCAGTATACCATGCTAGAATTAAGCATTATAACATCATATATCCCCAACTCAATAAAAAAATTCCTTATCTAAGATGAAGGTCACCGTAAAAAAAATTATACTTCCCAATAAATAATAAAATCTTATTTCCGAACCATTGTTATAATTTTAATTTTAATTTATTTCTGTTATAGTGATGTAGATATTTTAGTAACTTAAACTTAAAATTTTAACTATTTTCTATTCATGTTAAAGTTTTCAAATTTAAGGAGGGCCATAAGTCGCCCTCAATAGAAATTGTAAACAAAACTATGAAAAATAAAATCGTTTTACTTATTTGATATGCGAAATGCGAAGAATTCTTGATACTAAGTTGGGATCGTTCACTAATTGGTGAAATCTCGAATTTCCCATGGTGCAGATCATGTAAGTGTGGACAAACGTTAATCGTGGAAGTGTGAACAAACATAGATTGTTAAAAGTGTGGGCAAACGTGGATCGTGGAAGTGTGGACAAACGTAGATCGTGGAAGTGTGGGCAAACGTGGATCGTGGAAGTGTGGACAAACGTAGATCGTGGAAGTGTGGGCAAACGTAGATCGTGGAAATGTGGACAAACGTTTCTCGTGGAAGTTTGGACATACGTTGATCGTGGAAGTTTGGACAAACGTGGATCGGGGAATTGTGGACAAACGTAGATCGTGAAAGTGTGGACATACGTAGATCGTGGGAGTGTGGACAAACGTAGATCGTGGAAGTGTGGACAAACTTGCATCCTAGAAGTGTGGACAAACTTGTAACGTAGAGGTGTTTATAAACTTATGTCAGAGACGTGTGCGCATACGTCTATAACACGAGTTTGTGCTCACTAGTGTCACAAACGTCTGCTAAAATTAGTGTCGTATGAGTGCCGAAAACTAGTGTCGTAGATGTGTGCGCAAAGTCGTGTCATAAACGTGATCGCAAAACTGTGTTCGTAGAAGTGTGGAAAACCTCGTGTCATAGACGTATGGACAAACTCCTGTCACAGACGTGTACGTTAACAAGTGTTACAGACATGCGCGCACATGTCTATAACACAAGTTTGTGCAAACTTTGTGTATCGTACGTCTGCGCAAAGTCGTGTCATAACAGTAACCCACAAGGCCCTCCCCCTAACATCTAATTGCGCGCGTCTGGAGGAGAAATATCGCGAAATATCTAAGGTTTTACTGTCGAGTTTTAAGCATAGAGAAGGATTTTCGATTTTGTTTTTCGTAAAATTACCTGAATTAAGGTATTTAATTGAGTGTCACACTTACTTTTGTTATGTTACTTATACTAATAGATCATTTCCTGTTTATTATGTTTTCAGCCTAGAACTGTTAAAGTTTAGCGAGGTTAAATCGATTGTCTGTGAAGACCATGGAGTACGAAAAGATGAATTTGACATCATGATTATAAGATTCGCCATAGAATTCGGGGTAATATTTTTCTATTCCAATATTGCTGTAGCAAGTATAAATAGTGTAAAATGTCAAATTTTGATGGTACATGAGAACAAGGATTATTTAAATAATCCTTGATGAGAAGGTGGCATGGAAATCGGCTACCATAACTCGGATATTGAATTATACAAAAATGCCACTTTCATGTACATCAATGTGACAAACATTGCCATTCAATATAATTAAATTCGTAAGGTTTCAAAAATAATATTTCGTTTAAATATAAAAAACTGGAATATCCCAGTATTTTTCGCTCGGCCCATCTCGAAGAACTCTTTCGAAGGTTTCACTTCGATATCAAAACATATATATTGTCAGATTTTAGTATCAACTGGCTAAGGTCCGTGCACACCAAGCCATTCTCCTAGATAATTTGGTCGCCATGCCGTACGTATAGTATTTGACGGAATCACATCCGCAACAGTAGTGGGATGTTTTCCGTTTGCGGAAATTGGGATAAGATCATTGTTGTCTACCTCCTATCTTGAGTAATCTCTTTACCGAGATAGATGCCCTGAAAGGAAGGGTATCTTCTTATTGCGCAGAATACCATTAGACCGAATCCCGCCAATGTTTTCAATGAATTTAGCCCAACGGCGGGTTTGGTATTTACAATTCAAACGACTCTATTTTTCGCAAACAGCGACCCCAAAATGCTATGTAGTTTAATTTCTATTAATGTCGTTTTTTTAATGAAAGCGTTTTAAATATATTTTTACTGACTTGGAAACGCCACCATTTGGTTAAGCTAGGTTAGTAATATTTTATAAATCAATAACAATGTTACGGCTTTTCCAAAATATTGATATTAGATTAGGTTTGGTTAGGAGGACGTCGCTTCCTCTTTGGAGCTGTTGTACACTTCAATTATATTAAAACGGCTTAAAGTATTTTCATGAAGAATATAACATAAAACGCTACTATTTGGTTAAGCTAGGCTAGTAATATTTTATAAATCACTTAACAATGTTACGCCTTTTCCAAAATAATGATGTTTATCTTCATTGACTTCTCAAATAATATGCCTTTTCCAAAAAATTACTGTTAAATTAGGTGTGGTTAGTAGGACGTCTCTTCCTCTTTTTAGAGGTTATACACTTCAAGTATATTAAAACGGCTGGCTTAAAGTATTTTCATGATGAATATAACATAAAAGAAATAAATAAATATTAGCAATTGGTTTTATTATGTCATATTTTGCTGATTTATTACTATTTGGTTCTTACAATCCTTAGTTTTAAAATAATTATTTAGAAAATGTTTGGATCTAGTGTTTATTTTACGTAGAACTTAAATTGTTTAAAGTTAATTTAATTTTTGCCAGCAAAGATAAAATCTTTGCGTTCCCGGGATTTTATTTATTTAAATTTTATCGGGAAAAACTCGAAGCGCGGGTTTTTCGGTGCAATGGGGTTGTCCCATTGGACCGAATCATAAATCCGCCAAAGTAAGGGTTTTTCGGTCGAATGGGATTGGGTTTGGTTGATTTGGATTCCGCGCAATGGAACTGAAGCGAAAGGAAGTCTCGGCAACCTCAAATGAATTTTTTTTGCTACGTAAAGATTATTTTTCGTACTTAAATTATAACCGTCATGTTCTTTAGGGATAAGCCAATAAATCTGGGGAGATTTACCGTAAATATAAGGGAGACCTTAATTTGCACTGTAAATGTTCCCGATTGAAAAACCACATAGTTAAGAAATTCGGATAAGTTTAAAACTGCACCCATTAGTAACAAAAAACAATACTTTAATGACAATCGTTAAGTCCAGTAGACCACCATACCCGCATTACTAGTTTTTTTTCGTTCCTTTCAAGTGACGCGCTAGGGCTGGGATAGCCTTACAGCTCCAAAAATATATATAAAATATTATTATTATTTTTTACCTCTCCGAGTGACGTATGTCACGGAGAGGTTCTAATTTCGACGTGTCTGTCTGTCTGTTGTTACACCCATTTAACCGCGTTCGCAGTTTTCAAATCGGAGCAAAGGTGTTTTCAATTTCCGGACCGCATTTACAGTTCCCGGAAATTATATTCCACTTCATTGCCTGTCTAACACCTCAAGCCTCTGGTCTTTGTCCATCCCACATGGACACCAGTCTGTACGCACTGGCTTCTAAACACCATCATCTTCTGGTCTTTTGTCCATCCCACATGGACACCAGTCTGTACATACTGGCTTCTAATCACCACCATCTTCTGGTCTTAGTTTTTGTCCATCCCACATGGACACCAGTCTGTACACCTGGCTTCTACTCCATCTTCATTAAGGTTAAGACGTACGCGGCGATCGGATAGGGTTACGAGAAACGTATAGCCTTCCAATGGCGGGGTCTTCCTCCAAAGGTTCACGCAATTGCGATATCCTTATCCACAGTTGCGATTCGAATCCTTTATATACTACCTATTTGAGTAAGACGAAGCAACAGGCGGATGCTTCATTTCAAACGTCAATATTAGTCAAGTCTCTTAAGAATGTTTAATTGCTCTTTTTTTAAACGATGTAACGCTCAATAAGGCGAACAAATAACGAAGAAAATATTAAATATAAATTATATTTATTTTAATATTTAAGATAATCTTGTTTCTCAATTCAAAATTAATACGGAAAGAGTTAAAAAGCTGTCTATGTTTTTGTCTAAAGTGTCCGTCCGTTGTTACTCTAGTGCGCTGCGTTAGCAGTTCGCTTTGTTTTGATGTGTAAACAAATCCTACAGAACCTTAATATTCACTTTTTTCATAATATAAGATGAATATGTTGAAATATTTTTCGTAGTTACGATGCATTTAGTACTTTTGCAGTTTTATAGCTTTGTTTCATTTTGATAATCCAAGGACGTTTTTTAATATTGTTATTTGAAATGGCTGTTTATATATTACTTAAGCAATACTACATCTGTATATAGAATAATCCTTGAATTAATGATTTCGACAAGAAAGGTAAGGCCTGGACCCTTATGGGTGAATCAATTGTTATTCGCAATAGTCTTAGTTAACAAAACGTAAATAATTGAGACCTGAGGTGAAGTAAACTTTGGGTTTCAATGTTCGTGTCTGTAATGAAGGGACATTAACGGTTCAGAGTGAGCCGAAAGTTAATTTACACGTTTAAATAATCAGGTTTAGATTTTATAATAGATAAAAGCATCATGGTGGCAATTAGATCAGTGAAAGGGCTAATCGTTATCGGGTTATAGCTTCGAAGTTTTCATTCTTATTATGGTGCGCATGGACTTTCAGTGCGTTTAACCACAAGACAGCTTTGGTGATATTTAACGTTTACACTCATGTTGGCACACTAAGAATATCATTGAGGTGAAACAAGACAGTAGTGTTTATACTGCTAACTAGTTATAAGAATATAGGGTTAACAGTTGAGGCGTAGACAATTGGGCCTTTTCAAACACATAAAGGTTATATCTCTGCAAAATTTATACACTTCATTTCCTGTTTTTCCCCATTTACTGATTTAAATGTGTCCAAGACATATCTTTTTTGGATGTAAATGTCGTCTGCTTAACTGTATATTCGCTATGCTTGGAATACTGCTTTAATAATTCGTAAATTTTACTTCAAAAAAGAGAAATAATTCTAAATCTAGGTTAATAAGTTTCTAGTTGCAGTCCTCTTGACTCGGAGAGGTAATATTTTGGTTTTTCCAACTTGTTTTAACAGTTGGTAACGGTAGCCAAATTCAAAAGGCCGATAAAAGGTTAGTTTCTATAGATCGATTGTCGAGTAAACCATGCTGGAAGGCGTTAAGAAGGGGTAGGACAAAATTAAGCAATGGAATGCGAAGACACTTTTCCATTACTTTGCTAATGGGACCGTAGTTACCGGCATCACCCCTACTACCCTTACCCTTTATATATCGGTGTTACATGTGCCACACACCAGTCCGATGGAAGGGCACCCTCTGAAAGAGAAGTAGTGAAAAGTGTAAGAAGGGGCTTTGCTAAGGAAAGAGCACAATTCTTCAAAAGTCTTTACCAGTAAAATTCTCTCGTGGTCACGCGTACGAGTTCTTAGTGAAAATTGAAGTAAAAATTGTCCCTGTTGTTCTTTCTTATATTTCTTAAGGCCTTCTACCTTTAGTTGTAAAAACCCTATGTCAGAAGCGGATAACATAGGAAGTGATTTACTTCACCTTACAGCTAGCGTGTCTGAAATGTAAAAGACTATAAGCATATAGGAATCGCTAGCCGTCTATAGAGATAATTTCTCTACGGTTTTAGGGTTGCCACCGTATGGGCAAAATAAAATAGAAAATAACACTAAGTGTCTATCAGGAAGCCCTACCAGCGACGTCCGTTTTGAAGGGGGTCAAACATTATCAAAAACACTTCCGACCCCCTTGCCTATTCACTCACAACGAATTATTGTGCTAATACGCGCGAGAAAAATAGTCCCGCGTCGTTTTTATCGGGTCGTGACGTCACCCAGAGCGTGTTAGTTAGCTGGCTTGGTTGCGTCTGCTTTCTTTCAGGCAATTTGGTTAAGGCTTAGCAGACTTATTGAAATACTGTGACAAATAATGGTAAGTAATAAATTTTTTTTGAAATTTGGCCAAATATAAATTTCATTTCTTACTAATTAAAATTAATTTACTTATTATGGCAACTCAAGGCATAAGTTCGAAAACCTTATTAAACGAATAGGAGGACGATTTCTTTAAAATAAATGATGATCACAAGAACATTACATCATTGAACAACTTAAGAACACTGGGAAATTAGAAACATTAGTGCATAATTTGTTCAAGAATTACTCTCTTCTAAAGAACAAGTATGAAAATGAAAAAAGCGGAACATCTCAATTCCTTTGGGCTAACAGATTCAACGTTGGAGAACTTGCAACAAATCCACTATCTTTGAGTAATTTTAATCAAGAATCGCTAAGCTCAGTTGTTCATTGGCTCAATTTCCGAATCATCGATGAATTGGCAATAGTTAGGAGGCAAAAAGAAGGGCTCAAATTTAATCCTCATATTTCCCAAACTTGGGTGGATGGTGGAAAAATGGATCCTAAAAAGTCTTCTTTGAGACATATTAAGACTGATCGTCTCTACAAATTTGGTGGTGGTCAGTTAGGAGAAATTTGGAAACTAAACAAAAACAATATGCAAATTCACGCCAAATAAAAACGAGGAAAAAGCCAGTAACTCAAAAACAAAGAGACGAACCTCATTTGTTATACAAAATGAGTTTGAGTGTCAGAAACACCGAGCTCCTACCAAAAGATATGACACCTGCGTTAGTTATGCTGAACAGCGGGAGTATGTGTTTACCAGCTACAGTTTTAATTCCATATGTAACTGAAATTAGCAGAATTGTCGTAGCAGAATACAAAAAGTGGATGCTCAGCAATAGTCCCTCAAAAAGCATTTGTAAGTAATTTATTGAGAATTAATGCTAGGATATTGACCTATTATATTAATATCTGCCCTAATTAATTGAACAATGGCCCGTGTCACTAGTGACGCGAGATTAAAACAAATGTTCTTTGAAGTGGTATTAACTATCCCGGCTGTTATACAAGGTTTTAAATGCGAAGTCTTAGAAAAGTTGAGAGTCATTTGGCCACGAACAATTGGCCATGATAAAATTGTAGATATGGTGAGGGGACAAATCAGTGGACGAAATGAAATAAGAGGCAAGAGAAGTAAAGGTGGCCACACGTTACCCTGCAAGCTGTATAACATCACGAAAAATGTAACCACAGTAGCTAAAAAAACCAAAAGAGTTTAAAAATAGAGGGAAAACAGTTATCCAGAAAAACAGCAAAGAAAACTCTTCCAAAATCTTGCCCAAAATAAGTGATAAAAAGGTTAGAGTAATAGGCAATACTAAAACACAAAAACAATGTGATAAAAAAGTGAATATAGCAAGCAAGAATTATCCTACAAAACAAAAATGTGATGAAAAAGTGATTGTAGCAAGGAAGAGTTATCCTGCAAAACAAAACTGTGACTAAAACGTGATAGTAGCAAGAAGTAATAATCATAAAAACTAAACTGTGGCGAGAAAGTAATAGTGGCAAGCAATAACAATCCTAAAAAAACAAAAAACCTGTGATAATAAAGTAATAGATGAATCCGTTCAAAACCACACTGCCACCTCTACGCTATCCAAAGTTACAGATGAAACTCTTCCAACTTCTAAACCAAAACCTTGCGTCTCCCCCATCATAAGTGCTGTAAACACCAAAATTTTAACTTTGGTTTAAGTAAACCTTTTTTTTAACGTTTGCAATTAGCATATTATTACTATCAAAAGAATAGAACATATTTATTGTTTTTTGCATTTGTTACTATTTATTTTCAGTTTTTTTAACTATTTATTACCAATAATTTAGAATTTGTTTTGTTTTTCACTATATATTACTAAGATTAATTCTCACGAACCGCGCGCGAATACATTAACTTTAATTTCCGCGAGCCGCGAAGCGCGCCTTTGGGGCCCCGCGCCTATATGTATATTCATAAAATATAATTTTCAATAATGCTATAAATAAATAAATAACCCACACACAACTTATTATGAAAACTGTATTGAAAATTTCTTTCGCATAAACTCAACAATCATTTAAATTCTTATCTTTAGAAAATTTACAAATAATATCATATATTTAAAGCAAAATATACACAAAATTCTCCTGTTATTACTCTGCAATTTTATAGAATTAAATGTTACAGTCACACCATTTCTATCGACAAAATTGTTGAATGCAAAATAATCTGGGTGTTTCCAAAACTATCCAAAAATTCACAGTTTTTCTTTCTTGAAAAATACATTACAGTCCAGTGTTCACCTTTGTTGTTAGACATGGCGGTATTGACTATATAGAGGGATGGTAATAATTTTACGTATTGAGGTAACTTGCCAGCCGCTAAGACCCCGAAATAAATTCCTGCTGGTATTGGTGTCATTTTCCATTAACAGGGCTAACTGCGATGTATCCATTACCTCGAATAGTCAAAGATGACGCATCGGTTTTTATCAATTTTGATTAAGTTCTGAAATTCCGAGTAGTACAAAACATTGAGAGTTGTGGTTAAAGAGTTTTCAAACATTAATTCCAATCGCGCACTACAGTTCCTTATCAAGTGAAAATGTTCGGCTGAAATGAACAGGTCAGCGGTTAGGTCAAATGCAAACAAAAAATTTCCGGCGGCGTATTCTTCTCTTTTTATCGAGTTTCCTTCGTCGATATTCCATTGACCAGTTTGAAAAAATAAATTCTATGAGAGCAGTTGCTCTCTTAGATAAGACTTCATATAAGGAGGGTTTTTTGTTTGGATGTAACTTTTTTCGTATTATGTTTACTGTTTTGAAAATATTCCACGGATCTACAATCCAGGACCTAAATATGTCGTGAAAATTTCAAATAGATCCATTAATTAGTTTACTTTATAAAAAATAAAGTTGCTAGGGGTGGTTTTCATTTCCATAAAATGATTCAGTCATTTTGGCAAAAAAAGGGAAAGTATCCTATATGAATAACATGAGAAATGTTTGCTGTGATAGCCAAAGTTTCTCGACCATTTTTTGAAGACTATTTGTTCGTTAGGTCTGAAAACGGTTTTAAATGAAAGGCCGAACATTAAACTGCCTTTTGAAGTTTCATTAAAAACAATTAAGTTGAAGTTTTGTTTTTCTTAATTTTAATTACATACTCTAAATTGCGTTGTTTACCCTGAAACTGTGGAACATACGTCTTTTTAGTGGTATGGGTTAGGTAGTCGTTTCACCCCAATTATAGCGCCTTTATAGACGATTATACTAGGTTAGCGATCGAGGGTGATTGAACTAGTTTAGCGATCAAGGGTAATTGAGTTAGGTTAGCGATCAAGGGTGATTGAACTAAGTTAGCGATCAAGGGTAATTGAACTGGGTTAGCGATCAAAGGTGATTGAACTGGGTTAGCGATGAAGGTTAATTGAATTAGGTTAGCGATCAAGGTTATTTGAATTAGGTTAGCGATCAAGGTTGATTGAACTAGGTTAGCGATCAAGGGCGATTGAACTAGGTTAGCGATCAAGGGCGATTGAACTAGGTTAGCGATCAAGGGCGATTGAACTAGGTTAGCGATCAAGGGTAATTGAACTGGGTTAGCGATCAAGGGTGATTGAACTGGGTTAGCGATCAAGGGTGATTGAACTAGGTTAGCGATCAAAGGTAATTGAACTAGGTTAGCGATCCAGGGTAATTGAACTAGTTAGCGATCAAGGGTGATTGAACTAGGTTAGCGATTAAGGGTAATTGAAACAGGTTAGCGATCAAGGGTAATTGAACTAGGTTACGATGAAGGGCAGTTGAACTAGGTTAACGATGAAGGGCAGTTGAACTAGGTTAACGATGAAGGGCAGTTGAACTAGGTTAACGATGAAGGGCAGTTGAACTAGGTTAACGATGAAGGGCAGTTGAACTAGGTTAACGATGAAGGGCAGTTGAACTAGGTTAGCGATTGATATCAACGTAAGATTCGTAGTTTCCGGGGACAACGAACGTTAACGTAGTGTTTTCATCTACGTTGGACACTGTATTGTATTTAAGCCATTCTCTTTCAAGAATACACCGAATAAGAGTGTGAGAGGGACGTCGAAAAGATTCAACACTCGATTAGTACATCTTCCTGAATTGGGGTGAACAAGTGACACTATATTTTCGTAAATATGTTAGAGTGCTTTGAAAACGATCTTCTCATCTTCTTGGTAACGACTGAACTGATGAGTTTACACCTTTTACGTTTCCCTTCCAGTCGTGGTGCCATGTGTTTTCAATGAGGGAACACCACTCGCGACGTAGGTGGCGACCTTAGCACTAGTTTTTAAAAGTTTCTTCCCCAGAAAAACTGCTCCTTTTTTAAAAAAGCGGAATGGCTCGTCTGAATGCTGATGCCTGAATATTTCCTAAACCATAACCACGTTGAACCGGTAATCCTTGATAAAAAAGGCATTGAAACTTAACCAACTTGAGATTTGTAGTAATTTTCATAGTCTGGTATATATTTTGAACCAAACTCAACCTGGATTAAGAAATACCTATCATAGTCCAACCCGTTCTAGGTTTTTGCATGCATCATATGTGCTGATCAATATCTTACTCTGAAATGATCGAAACGAACCCGGTGTACTTTTACTTATATAGTGACATCCAGGTTATCCGAGGTCTGAAATGTAACGTGACATGTACTTTGCCACGTTCAAAATGAACTGGTTCACCCAGTTCACTCATAATACATATTTCAATTGATTGAAATGAGTTACTGGCGACTGGAATGTAATGCGGTTGAATAAAATCTTTTTCCACTGTTTCACCATCTTTCCACTGAACACTCACAATTCGGAAGAGTGGGGCGTCAACATCGGTTTTCAGCTACGTCCGAGTATATGAATAAAGAATGTAATCCTATATCCAAATCAACTATATATACACTTTACTCAGTTAGTGTAATGTCTTTACTAATATCTCTGGTAAAACCGAGAATAACGGCTAAGATCCCTGGAATCGTAACAGAATAATTACTTGTTACAGTTACTGCCACCTTACGTCTATATTTAATATTTTGAAACTCTACAGGTATATCCATCGCACTCGAATAGTTCGATATACCCTTACTCATCGATTCCATTTCAGAACTAATCACATCTAGAAGATCAGGTACAGAGTCGTAATATCCTTTCGGTAACAAAATGTGTGATGAAAGATTACGTTCCGATTGAATCTCGGCATTACCACTCAATGATATGAAACAGTCTTCCCTACCACTCAATGATATGAAACAGTCTTCCCTAATGTTATTCCAGGTTCTAGGATAATTTATCTCCGCCAACCCAACTTCGTATGGTCCACTTAATTTAAAAATTTCGGGTAAATATGTTCGGAACCGGCTAACACTGTTGTTAGGTAAATATACCATCGAAGAGTCTTACGGTAATGTAATGTAGAAACTCATATTAGGACTATTTCTTGAACCCATCTATAAAACGATGATGGGTAACCTTTCCAGCGAACTAGTTTTTCAATAGTGCCGTCTGACTTACGTCTTTTCTTTAGTACCTTTTATATTTTGAAATGACAATTGTTAATGTCTTTACCAATTCCCTGTATTTCCTCACCATAGAAAATTCCTGTAATGGGCTCTGAATTTAAGTCATTGAGTTTATATACCGGGGGAGACCGTAGTAGCCTAGCCACAACCCGAAATAATTCTGTCCAATTGCGTAGGTAACCCTTTTCGAGAGTCTTCTTGGTTTTACTAATTCGAACAGTATCTCCAATTTCAAATGGATACGATGAAGGTGGAGAAAAGTCAATATCCCCGTATAGATTTTTCCAAACTTGTTTCGAATTACCAAACCTAACCTCTACTGGTTTACACTTTATTGATCTATGGTAACTGTTATTATAAGCGTGAATAATTTTCTTTTGAATGTCATTATATTTTAGGGTATTTTTCGGTGAAATAGCGGTGCATGCGTTCTTTCAAAGTACGATTAAATCGTTCGACTACTGCAGCCTTAGTTTCCGAATGGGTGGCGAAGAAGTCTATACCCAGACGTTTAAGATATCATTTTGTATCACTGTATCACAGAGCATACGAATTCATTCCCATGATCACTTTGCACCCTTTTTGGTTTCCGTCCGGATTCCAGAATAATATCAAAGGCTCTAACCATTGTTTTACACTTCTTGTCTTTAACCGCAACAGCGAATGCATATTTAATAAATACATCGATGCAACACAAGATGTATCGATATCCTCGATTGAAACTACATATGTTTTGCACGTCCACCAGGTCTACTTGCCATTGTTCGTCTATTCCATAGACTATAGTGCAATTTCTCTTGAAACGTCGTCTAACATTCTTGTGTAGGGTATATGTATCTTGATTTTTGAGGAAATCCAAAACATTTTTAAAATTCACTTTAAGACCTTTCGCCCGTGCCGCTCTATAAAGGTTACGGGGTCCCCGTTATGATCCTGACTCGCTTATAATGAAGTAGAGGTTTTTAAACTCATCCATAGTGTGTACAGTTGGTTAGCATATATAAATTCTCCGACAGAAATATCGAAACTTCAAATATAAGTATTAAGATAATGATCAGAACGGCTGTTAGTAATTTAGGAGATATAAAAACGATTGTGTTACACCAGCTATAGCTAACAACTCAATAGAACCTTCTTCCATGGTGAAGTTAGGTGAAATAATGATTAAAACCAGTTACACCAATCTTTATTGATTTCAAAATTTAAAGTAAAATCCAGTTTTTAAAACCCTCACCAGTCATATTTTCATGTACAGTTTCATATCCGGTAACATTCTTATAATCATCGGTTTCAACTCCACTGTTGTATGTGTTATCATTTCTTTTACGACCCTCGGATTTTGTCCCATGACGTTACTTTTACGTTTAACAGGGACAGTTTCGGAAATATTTTTCGTTTTAGCAATCACACGTTGTCTGTCTTTCTATAGCGAATGCGGAACATTTTCGTTATGTGAATATTCATAAAACTGAACCGAACCTATCACCGGTTTTAACTTCCTGGAACCCTGCGTGGAATATGTTAGGAGATCTATAATATGAGATCCAGCTTTGATAGATAAGCTCGCCTTGATCAGTAAACCTTATAACAGGTGATTGTTCGATCCACTTATAAAACTTCCTTTAAAATATATGAGGGGACACTTGTTGTAAACTCATTATACGATGTTTTACTTTGCAACTTTACACTATTTCTTTTCTCCCCTTGATTAATATGTTGTTGGAGTTTATGATTGTAAATCTTTATTTTTTCCGAATCACTTAAAGTTCGCTTCGTTATCACATCTATTGTATCACTCTGAAGTTCTAACGTAGTATCCACATTGATTGGTGACTCCATTGACTTGTTTGGGTTTGATTGCAACCTATTTAGAACCTCTTCGGGAACTAGAATCATCTTCCTGGCCATCACTTAATAGCTTTACTTATAGCAGCACCCGCCACTGAACTTAATATTGACAGAATCGGTGCAAGCAAAATTGGTAAACAGCCTCCTTTTTCGTTAAGAATTTTTCTTCGTTTTGAGGTTGGTAGTTTACATGAAACTTTTCTTAAAGCTGAACTATGTTTCCTCAGTCGTGTCTTCTCCTCCTCTGATACTTTAACATTACCACGCAATATATTTATACAACATTCCACTAAAGCTTTTATTTCGTCTTTACTGGTGTATTTAATGTCGGCTTTTCTCTGACTTGGGTTACACGTGGACAGAATCTTTAAGAAATTTACATATTCACACAATCTAGATGGAGGAACCATACTGAAGATTTATAGGCTTTTACAGATGCACATCGACTTGGATACAAGTGAAACGAGCAAGTCTTTATGTTTTTGCAGACTATTGATGATAATTTTGGACAACCAAGATCTTCGATATTGATAGCCTGAACGCGTCTGTGACGTACTTACTATTTCGCTGTGATAATTGTTTTGCAAGTTGCTAAATTGCTGATTGATCACGAGTTGATTTGAATATAACGAGGTAATGTGCATTTAAATTCATGGTTCTAATTTCTTTTCCGGGGTAATAGAGGTTTGCATTAAAATTATGACCAAAGTATTTCTGTGGTGAGAACCTCTAATTTAGAGGTTAGTAACATCTTTATTATTCGCTATCTCGCATAATAAATCGTCCAATATGACAAAGTTTTTTTAGATTGGGATGAAGGGTTGTAACATCTAAAAGGCCTTTATGAAACTCTACGAATGATGTATGTTGTAGTACACGGTTAAATAAATCTGGTTGATATTCGGAATAACACCAATTAATTCTTTCGGGTGGTGGGAACAAACAGATATTATGCTTAATTAAATTAGATGTAAATACTGACTTCCCCGATTGAGTCGCCCCTGCAATAATTCCATTGAATGGGTGATTTAGGCGTAAATATACGGACATGATTAAATAATTAACTGCTATGTTCAGATCTAAATTGACGAATGATGTTACTCGTCTTTTGCTTTTATTTATAATAATTGTTAACATTTGCTTGCAAAATTCAGAACTAAGAAAAGTACTATTAAAAATACACTATGAATATTTATGGTTTTCACTGCGTCTGTGTAATTGTCCTCGACACGTGATGACAAATCATGGAATAGACACTCGTGTTGGAGTTGAGATGGATGATCAATCATACATCCCTTGCAAGATTTTCTAATTATTTCCTGCAGTTGGGTTACGAACTTAACGATGTTTTATTTTATAACATCATAAACACGTTTAGCTTCATTCAGGTATACGATAAAATGATCGTACTGTTCCACCAGGGCTTTCCAAATATAGCCTCAGATTAATAACCCCTGGATATGAAAGGCAAGAAAAACCGTGCGTTTTCAAATAGTATCGCCATGTGGCGCCATCAGACGGAAAAACGTAGAACTTTGTCACCCCATGCAGACGACGCAGTTTGAATTGTACTGTTGTACCGGCAAGGCCTAGTAAAAGTAAACGGTTTTTTTTTGTGTCTTCGAAGACCCTCATTGCTTTTTTGTCATTTGATTTAGCAAATTTATAGTTTAATCTAACTTTGACATAAATAAAAAACCAAAAACCAACCTAATTTAGTGAGCAAAACCTCCGGACCAGGTTATGGGATGAGAAGAGAAAAAAAAACGGGAACCGCGGATAAAAAGTAGCCGTGGCTTAAAAAATCATGAAGTAGCAAACGCGGTCACACGCTTACTGAGTCTGTTTGGGGTAACCTTTTTCCAAGTTTTCACTATAGGGGCGCTAGAGATGCCGATGCCCTATTCAAGTATGCCTCCCTATTTCCTTTCATATCCAGGGGGATATTAATCTGAGACATAACCGTTCGCGTTAAATCCTTTATTAGTGGGGATGTATGTTCCGAAGCTTTTTCCAGATCCTTGGGTCATTTCCCTGATGTCTAACACACCTTTTTCTTGGTATATTGTCATATCAACACGAATATTTGTTGAATCTTCTATGAACCACGGCTGGGCTGGGATAGTTCCACTTTCCATGAAAATTGTAATTTCTTCTCGTCTATCCCATATTTTTTTAAATTCTGACTCCGTCAGGATAATACTTGATGTACCATCAGAAAACCCAAGTCTAATTTTACAGTCCGGGGTAACAGTAATTGATTTTCGTTGTGAGAGATATAATACATTGGATCCCATCCTACAATAGAACAATAACCAAAATATACATTATTTTAAAGATTTCCCACAAAACATTTAGACTATTCTGAAAGAACAAAAAGATATTGGTACTTACATTTTGCTTCTCTTGATGATAATCTTCGATGTCTTTTCTGTTAAAATGTAGGAGCAGAATGATCTTTCTGTTTCTTGAAGAGGCTATTAGTTCAATTTTATCAGTAGAAATGATAATATAAACAGAGCACACTAAACTAGAATTTCGCAATTTTACTTGGGAAAGACAATGTTTACAAATGACCGTACTGATATAAAGCGATAGTTTACCCTGTCTTCATATGGTATCGTGTTTATGATAGAGCTACCATATCTCACATTAACATCTTTCATATTTCCAGTCGTTAAGACGAAAGATGAGAAAATAATTCATTCCATCAAAACTGAAAGAGAATTGAGGGGGCGAGCACGTTATTAATGACCGAGAAATGGCTTCACTTTAGAATAGGAGGAGAAAATAGTTCAACTTTAATAAAAATGTGCTGTTATAAAAATATTTTAAACTGAACCACGTGGTCATCTTTAACTCTGAACAAACATGGATGCAGAATTATATATTTTACTATGAACAAATATAAACAAAATATCGGGGTTGGACCCTTGCCAGAAATTAAATCATCAGGGTCGATCCAAGATGGAGTCAGGGTGGATCGAAGATGGATCCAGGGTGGATCCAGGGGGCATCTACTTGTGCCAAGTATGGCCAAATGCCACTACTAACACAGTTTCTATCGCAGATCCATTTATTCTGACAGGGAAGATAAATACAGTTCTGTGTCTACTGCAAAAGTCATTAATCCGACAAACCCATTAACGGAGATACGGAAAAGTTTCCGCGTCTGCCAGGCTAAAAAACTTTTACTCTTGCCAATATTGTCATCGCAACAGATAACTTCACTAGCCCAATCTTCAAAATATCTGAGGCCCTTAAACATAGACTGAATTGGGGCAGAATCAATTGAATCGGCTCGCTTGTGGCATAATAATCCCTCTTCAAAAATTTCGTTGCAAGATTTTAGATAGAAAAAACATTCCATTACAGCATCTCCGTCTTCAGGCTTATCTTCAAACTTCGGATTGGCATAATTCTACAATTCTCCAAGAACTGGACGCTGCTGCATTATATAAGCAGGTGTCATATTTAACTTCGTCCACGAATCTCTATCTATATGCGACTGTAGTACACCTTTAACTACGAGCATCTTCGCGTTTCTTCAAATCAACAATATGATCCCAGTCGAAATGAGTTCCGTTTCTAACAAAGTACCTGGTTCCTTTGGCTGTTGAATGCGCTAGCGCATTAATGAGATTCTTCATTTCATGACTTGGACAAACTATCCAATAAACCCATAATGCCGGATTAAAGGGGTTTCTAAATTTAACCTCGATGGAGAAATCTGTTTTCAACTCGTGTGTTTGGAACTTTTGCACACCCAGACTTTGCCCTAATGCAGCTATGTTGTTGCTTCCGCCATCACATACAAGTCCAATTCAGTGGTGTAGCTACAGGGGAGCAGAGCCCGCTACTGCAGGCAGGCCCGTGGCTTTTGGGGCCCTTTCGACATTTTCTTTATACAGTATGGTTCGAATTTTTTACCTGACACTACTGTCAGAGCTAGAAGGCCCACAACGAGCTTCATAAACTAAAAAGTCAAAAATTGGGCCAAAATGCGTAATAGCCGTACAGAAAAACGACACGTTGAAGCGTGGGAATATAGTAAATAAACGAAATTCCAATCAGTAGATTGCAGATATCTTGTTCCTGCCACGTGACCTGTGAGTTGAGACGTAGACTAATACTTACAGCCTAGTCAGCTACAGTGGGTGAATACTGTCTGCTTAATGCTTATGATGCCCCAAACTACCACTCTAGTGATGTCAATGGTTAGTGGAAGAATACATTGCTAGGGCCCCAGAGGTCCTAATATTCCTATAATTTCCCAAATCGTCTTATATTTTTGGGATTTCGAAGAAATATTTTATATTTCCAGCTGTATGACATTTTAAACGCAGAATTGGTGAGATTGCATTTTGTCAGAGCAAAATATCTCGGAGCTCCCTTCGCTCGCTCAGGAATTTTTTATATACAATTATCACTTAATTGAATTTATACGATTTGTTTTATGGTTTTTATATGAAACGATAACAATTACTTTGCATTCTGAGCTCCGCTCCAAAATAACACAATTGAATTTCACCTTAGACCTTTCATTTAAATATCTAAGCTCACAGATTGAGGTCGACAGACCATTAAAATATATTTGATTATAAAAAGAATGAGGAAAATCTGTCACCTCTGAAAAGCATCTCTTCCTAACTGACCCTCTCAAACAACTTGATTTGGTCATTTTCATTAACTTTTAGGTCCCTTTTGCTTACAATTTTTTAATTATTAGTCTTTTTTCAAAGTAAATCTAAATGTGAGTTTGTGTGAGCCCTTCAGTATTTCATTAGATCAAGGTGCGATGTAACACAATTTAAAGAATCTGACGTTTTCAATAAAATATTATTATCCACACTCTAAATCTAATCATTTATGAGTACTATATAATCCTGTAATTTGATGAATCTGGTCCTATATAATGGTATAATTTTGCGAAGGGTATTCTATTTTTCGTATTAACAAATCTCGGAATGAGTATTCGCCCTGCATTGCTGTTAAGGGGAGTGAGCCATGTATGTGCGAGAAATCTTAGTAGAGAGCAGCGATAAGGCTCATTTACTATGAAATGTGAAAGGGAAAAGTACTACTAATATTGAACGTTCGTGATGCTACCCATACTTTTTGAACGCTCAACACTCGAGAAGGAGCCCTAACTGTCGGGCTGCGGGCGGGCCCAACAAAGGTCGTTACGCCACTGGTCCAATTGTGGTAAGAACAACAGTGTGAAATGCCCACATCACTCACTGAAGGGTAGACGTTATCGAGGCGTTGGAAACTGGTTTGGATGAAGGACCAATTATGTCAAAGTTCGTGCAAATACATCTCCACAAATATTGAAGGGCGTATTCCCCTTCTAAAAAGTGAAGAAATCGTTATAGGCTCACGGTTAGAGGCGAGAGAAAGCAAATATTCCTACACTTTATTTCATGTAAAGCCCACATCACTCTCTGAAGGGTAGACGGTATCGAGGCGTTCGAAACTGGTTTGGATGTCATAAAGTAAGTAAGTCACCTCATCGCTTATGACTGATCCGGATACCGAAATCTACAAACTACCGCCCTTAATTGTTATCCTCGTCCTTTCAAATACAACCCCGCTGTTTAATCTGTTGAGTCAGCTAGTATATCAGAAAATAGAAGATTATACAGTCGGCACCAAAATCTTTAGCCCTAATTTTCGAGCCCATGTGTTGTTGCACGGAGAACTATTTCCGCTCATAGATAATTTTTAAGAAGCCGGTGGACGCAATTGCTGGCATTTCTGGCAGCAACTTTCCAAGATGGTGGCGAAAGCTGACGCTCTAGAGCAGGATATTTTTTATTAAATTTTTCGGATTGTAAACATTGTCTGCAAATCCAAATAAATTTGGAAATGGCTCGTGCCAACATCAGTAATTACCCCACTCCCTGAATTATCCAAACAGGTTTAATAATTTGTTTTCTTAATTTTTTTCTATTGTTATCTGATTATCAAAACATCTGCAGCACAAATCCTTCTTGAACGTCGTTTAAGTTTTTGGTCTCGGGAATGGAAAATACCCTAAATTACTTCTATTAAGCCTGAGTTTCATATAATTTTCCCTATTCTAACACAAAACCACTCCCATTGTTTTTAAACCATCATGACACGAGTAGAATAGGTTAATTGAATGTATAGTTATAAATAGAAATTTAAAAGTAAATCAAAGAAAAACATTTACTTAGTTCTTTGATATATAACCGAGATTTTAAGACTCGATTTTAGGCGCCATTTCTACCGGAAATAGGATCATACTGATGGGACTATGAATCAAAATTACTATTCGGCATATCGAAAATTCAAGGACTATTGTGGTAATAATATTAGCAACATAAATCATCAACTGCATTTTCGTCTGCTACCAACCAAACTATTGGCTTCCTACCTTACGATTTGCGATTTATTTTATAGATTGCGGATGCCTCTTCGACATATTACCTGCCATATCCAGAAGCTCCTCAACTAGTTCACCTACCAACTCCCGCTCAGTATGGAGATCATTATATAATAACGACCTTCAACGCTCTCAACAACCACGATGATGAACGTTTATTGATACAAGGCTTCGATTCAACTACTTGGCTAATTACGATCCTGTTAATCGTGGCAGTGGCTTTCGTATCACATCTTGAAGAAAACCTCAAAACAATGGTCTGTTCTCAGTTGACAGCCTTTTATGAAAATCTGTGGGAACTCACCTGTTGTTTCTTCGAAAACTGTTAAGTACTGCATTGAACATTCCACCCTCTAATTGCCGGTTGGCACAGCTCCTCGAGTTAAGTCAGAATGTTGAATTTTAACCAAGTTCAAATCTTTACAGTTCCAACGAACTTCGACAAGCGGTCAGTCGTTTTAAGATGTTCCTGGTTATTCTTCTCTTTTGCTTTCTTAAAATTGTATTCCTCCGCACTCAAGAGCGAAATGACAATTGACAAATCGGTATTCGTGGATAATATCGACGACCTTCTACAGAATCCTCGACTAAGACCCATAGTACAAGAACACTATGCGGTTGGCGTGGCAATTAGAGTAATAAATATTTATTTTAGCTATTTAAATTCTTTTTGTTATGGGCATGGTTACGGTATCGCTAACACAATAACCGTGACGTCACGCTTTACACCGGACGTATATGTCCGTGTCTGTCTGGCGGGAACCGTGTTCGCAGTTAGCGAATCAGAGCAAAGGTGTTCCCAAGATCAAATATATATCGCACTAAATCATGTCATATCCACTGACAGCTTAATTAGTCGTCCATTTCACAGAGACACCACCATCTATTCTTATTGGCACCAATCTGTACTTAGCGGCTTCATACAACAGCATCTTCTGGTCTTTGACTATACCACATATAGTATCGTTGGGGATAAGATATACGCGGCGATCAGTAGCCTCGCATGGCGAGGCTTCCTCCAAAGGTTACACAGAATGTGCTTTTTACAATCAGGTTTTTGGAATAAGCCGCTTTATATACACCAATTTTCAAACAATCGCAAATAAAGCACACGCTAGATGTCGAACATCCAAAATAGCAAAGTTTCAATTGATGTTAGGACTAAAGTTTCTTAAAAAGATTTAACTACAAATAATTTAAAAGAAGGATGAAAATAATATTTATTATATTTATTAAGTTGTTGAAGAAAAACCTCTTTTAACAGAAAGTTCCCTAATCGGACGAGTAATGAAGATTTTAAGTAGTGATAAAATGTTAATTTTAGCACTTCAACGGGTGCAACGGCTAATATGTGAAACCTTTATAACCTTTTCTATAACATTAGAATATTTCATTATTTCACTTTTAACATCAATGCAGAACCACTTAACGTCGATAAATAGCAAAAATCACACACTTAACACCTTAAATAGGAAGTCTTAAAAGCCTATTTGTTTCTCATTGATGTTGTCAAGAATAAAACAAATGCGAAGATTTCTCGCCTTGCAAAATGAATGGAGAAAAACGGAATTTTCCTAAAAGATTTTAAAGAGCAAACAAGACTTTTCGCCAGTGGAGTTGGAGCATTGATCATAGGCGACTACATTATGTTTGATTTTCTCTTGGACCAAATAGATGAAATAGAAAAATTTAACAGGAAAGTTTACATTGGGAAAGAGAATGTTTTACCAACAATCGGTTATGCCCTATTCAACAAAGGACTTCCTTTGATTGTTCGTGAACGAATGAATTACTTGTGAGTTAAAAATAACCTTGCATACTAGAGCCAATAGGATACAGTTAAATTTACTCGAAAAATTCCTCAAAGGAGGTGTTGAATACTTTTTTAAAGATAATGGTTGCGGTGTAGTCCTGGATTAGCTTAAAGTAACAGGCGGCTCCATTATCGCCCCTAGCATGCTGGCTAATCTTCTGGACACGAATTTTACCTTGCCAAAGGCAGGAACCAATCAGACCTAATGCACTAGGTCCCATTGGTTCCTGCCTTTGGTTTAACTAGCCTTTGCCAAGCTTAGCCAACGTGTAGCAGAAAAGGCATCTTTCAGGGGCATCAACGGAGCCGCCCTTTGCTTTAACAATTTCCTGCTTAAAATAACGAGCGGAACATATATATGTACGCGATCGTTTGAAATTTTAATCAAAATCAACCTTTTTAATCGATTCTTATTTCAAGTCTAAAAAGAGTTTACAAATGCGACAGATTCTAATATCATTTTATAATAACAGAATTATTCTCTATTTCAAATATCAAACGTTTCCATCATATTATGCGAAATTAGGGCTTAAATATCCAGAAAAGTCAATTCCTATTTTGCGGTGACCTCGTTCCTATTGTTCCGTTCTATTGTTAATTTTATTTTAAAAAAATTACTAAAGTGGCTCAAACCAGGGATAGATTTAATTTTAGAAGTAGGAATGGAGAACAGAGTAATTTGGGTGCGCATCAAAGTCCCGGACCCCATTCCGCGGTACGGGGTGGGGAATGAAAGAAGAGGCAGGTCATAGCGACAGAGGCAAAAAGGAATTTCGTATTTTTCGCGGTCCCTGTCAGCAACGTCATCAAAACATAGTTTAAGTGAGCAGCCAATAAGACAATTTAAACTTTTCGTTTCGTGTTGGAGGGAGGAGCTCCATACTGGTCTATAAGTCTCAATGAAGTAATTACTAACCGTTCTCCATTCCTACTTCTAAAATTAAATCTATCCCTGCTCAAACTTTATTTCGGGAAACATTGAATATCTCAATTCATAAAACTATCAAGGGTGCATGAACCATTTTCATATTGTTTCAGAATTTTACTGTTTGACGAGACGAGACAATCCGAACCGAGGAAAAGACGTGATGCTTTGAGATTTAGAAAAATACTGCTTTTAGGAAAGTCTTCTCTTCAGGAGGTTGGACCGCTGTCCGTTCAATTTCTTGCCAACGTTTTTGGGATCATTGCATGGGGACTTCCTTTGTCATTGCTGGTGTTGTTTTGCGAAATTATCGTTAACGCAATTTACTTGTCGAAGCAGAAGAAAACAATCCCTAGCCTTTTCGTACGTCGATAAAAGTTGCACCAGTTTTTCTTTTTAAATATTCTTGCCAGATCCTGGCTCAACGCCATTAAACAATTTATGGACCTCGATAATATAATGCACAATGAATTTGACGAATGTTTTCAGAAAAATATCTCATGAACCTTTTCTCATTGTAAATCGCAGTTATATAATTTATCAACGTAAGTATTTAATCATATATTGTACAGTAATTTTCCCCTGTTCTACATGCAGTATCCACGTAAACATAATGGAAATAACCTCTAAGTACCTATGTCTGCCTACACTCCATTTCACCCCAAAACCTGCAGCCGTATTCAGCTGAAAACTCACTAATACGACCACGCCCCCTCGGCGTATTAGTGGGTCACATGATATCCTGGCAATGTTAATCCAACGGCAATGATTGGAGACCTGCTCTAGTCGCCGCCAGGCGCCGCACGAGGTGGTGCGAAGTGCGCATGCGTAGTACTCAAGATTAGTGTTGACGATAATGTAATTTTTTTCCTAAACCCGTCACGTGTTGTGCACGTAGACGAACACTGATAACAAGGAAGATGTTATTGGTGGATTTTGTAAACCTCTCTTCAGCAACGGCAGTGCCAACAGCGGGGAGGTTAAGAGCACCATACGCCGGAATATGACGAATATGGAGGTAAAATATATGAGAAATGGTGCCGTTGGCCTCTCCGTCGTGGCAACATCTCCACAAGCGTCTGCTCTTAACATTCTCATATTAGTGAGTCGTGAGTTCGTTTAAGCACGTGGTTTAAGCGCGGTTAATCGGATTTCGGTAATAAAATAAAATTGAAACAAATTCATAATAACAACGAATGCTTTTTATTGAATTATATCCCTTTAAAGTCAACTTAAATTGTACAACTCGTGTAATGACATTACTATGGGTTACCACTACAGTATGGCTACTAAGGGCTTGCTTTGTGCAAAGGAACAAAAGCTCGAGGCAGATAAGAACTATTTTATGAACCTTGATCAGAAACGACGTATAATGAGAATAACAATATTTAATTCGCAACAACATTCTCCAGTAAGCACAGATGCGATCAAACTCGGGGAACTGATATATTAAATAGTGTAACGCCACTGAACCCCTTCACATCGTCACGTTTCAACAAATGAGGAAGGGTCATAGAGTGCCATGGTTTGTGATGACAGCGGTTATGTTCGTAAGCCGAACTCGATGAAGTGTGGTCCGTGGCGAAACAGATACAAGTAGAAGCATTGCATGGCCAAACTGTGCAATTGCTACTCTGTCGAGAAACATTTATCAGCCAAACACAAGTACATATACACATGTCAAAAGCATGTCCGTAAGATAAGTGTAGTTACCTTCTTTGCGTCCTCTGCTGACACCAGTTATGGACATACGTTGAATATGTCGCTAATTGCGTTACTACAATGGGAAGCTAAAATATATTTTGTGAAGAAGGCGTGAAATGTGTTGGTTTCTTGTTATTACAATGTCTAACCATAATGAGAGCGTCATACCGATTTGTCTCAGGAGTAGTAGTACACGCCATGTGTGGCACTTAGCGTCACCCGAGAAACACCACTTGGAGGTGGCCACACGTTGTTTCCCATGGGGAGTTTTGTTGATGCAGGTCCCCTTGCCTATTGCAGTCGCTGATTAAGTAGGGGAGTTTTGATGACGCACTTCCCTTTGCCTACTGCGGTCGCAATCGGGTCGGGGAGTTTTGATGACGCAGGTCCCGTTGCCTACTGCGGTCGCAATCGAGTCGGGGAGTTTTGATGGCAGGCCCCCTTTCCTACTGCACAGCTCAATGCCTACAAAATATGGGTGTCAGTATCTTACAAACACATCCATTTAATTTAATTAGACGTAGATAAAGCTTCACGTTGAATCACACCTTCCTGTTAAAATGAATTATAACTGGTTTTCGCAGATGTTTATGAGGTGTTGCGGAACACGATAACCAGCCGCTGAAGCCTGCCCATTCGCAGGGGCATCATCGTCGACCTGCATTGCGACAACTGCGTCATTCTCGACAGCATCATCTTCTACGAAAGAGGTACATATTGTTGTACTGATGAGGAGTATGCAAAGAAAGTAACAAGCAATCTCACATACCATTATCCTCAGGCAAGGGTATCTTATTTGCCAAACACATGTTGTGAAGAATGCAACAAGCTGTTATAATGCGGCACACTTTGTCCGGATGGTAGCATAATTTGCCTCCTGAGCCAGCAAGGCAACGAAACCGTGACTTGAGGACGCCGTTAAGGCGCTCGATGACGTTTCGTCCTACATAAACAAACATAAATTTCACAGAAAAAACTATTACCGGCCACACAAGGAAATAATGCACAACCTACCACGAATATGCCGGGTGTTAAATTCCACCTCTGCCGGCGTTTGTGGGCGGTATACTGGCACCATGAGCCACGGTTGTAAGGGGTAGCCTCCATCACCAAGAAGGTAACCATGGGACATGTCCCCTTCAACAAATGCCTCAAACAGCCTGCTATTTCGCCAGATGAATGAGTCATGACCGCTACCAGGCCACCGAGCTGCCACATTCATGATGCGCAATTCGTTGTCGCTGACCTATTGAAAACGAAACATTTTAATGAAAACGTATTTGTTATGAATAAAGCAAAATGTCTCACAAGTTGAACGTTAATGGAGAATGTCCCCTTTCTGTTCCTGTACGCATTACTGTTTGGTGAAAGGCCTTTGATTGGAACATGCGTACAATCAATTGCTCCAATAACGTTTGGTAAGCTGCAGGTGGCCATAAAAGACGCCTATGATCGTAACAATTACAATAAATAAACGTTCCGTTGGAAAGCTAATATCTGAGTAAATTCATACCTTCATAGACCTTACTGACGCCTCATCTGTTGGAAACGATATCAAATCACTTTTGACATTAATTATGGCATTTGTGACCCGTTCAATGCTACGACTGACTGACGCCTGACTCATGCCGTGTTCGTAGTTGCTGGCCAGAGCGTGCTGAAAGGTCCCCGAGCCATAAAACAGCAGTGTTACGAGCACTTTATTCTCCACCCTAATAACATCCACACCACGGTCATGGTCTTTTTCCTATTGCGGCCTAAGAGCTACGCATAAGGCGCGCACAATTAAAATATCCAAACGATACTGTGAAAGAAATAACTCCTCTAGTAACAAGAACGCATTACGCCTCTGTCGGAGATATTGCTCGTCATCGAAAACGACAGCAATCGCTATGTAGTTAGCTATCTGCGCCATAATTACTACTCTTAACTGATATGAAAGAGTGTACTTTTAATATGTATATGCGACAAAAAATAAATCTTACTGTTCCCGCTGTAAACTCAATGTAATATGCTTCCCAGAGCTAAGATGAAACCTATATTTTTTTTTGGAGGTTTCATTGCGAGTGGGTCAGTGGACCGCGGCAAGGATGTGATTATTCAGGTATCAGGATGTGTATAAGCAGGTGAAGGAAATGAGGTTTACTTGGGAGGTGACGGACGGGGTCTGGGGGTCAAATCACCTCCGGCGGACACGGGGCAGTCGGCACCTATAGGGTAGGATCGCCGACATGTGTCTTATTCCCTCAAACTTTGCCGCCCAGACGCTTGGCTTACAGGAGTGCGCCACACTCCCGGCTCCAGATGAAACCTATAGCGCCACAAGCGTCAAGTTTTCACTGTTTTCAAAATTCCCGCTATTTTGGGTGCTGCTATCCTCACCGCTTGTGGCGCTGCGATTGCTCAAGGTTGAGTTCAAAACTTCAAATATCCCGCCATTTATGGTGCTGTTCTACTCTCCGTTTTGGCGCTAGTGAGCCTAACATGATAGCCGGATATCACGTGACCCACTAATACGCCGAGGGGGCGTGGTCGTATTAGTGAGTTTTCAGCTGAATACGGCTGCTGAAATTGAATTATAAGAGACTTTTATTGCACTTTAGTTTAGCGTACTTTAATTTCGAAATTCGAGTTGAATAAAGAAATACTCCTGATAGGGCCGTTCCGTAATTTTCTGTCACATAATTGTCTATACAAGATCGCGTGTCTGATTTGATGGCCCTTAGACGCTGTTAGGGTTATTGCATGCTATCTTAAAAAGTATTTTTAAACCTGTAAGTGCTTCGCCGTGTTTGTCTATCGAAACGAAAAACATCGGTAGAGCAAGGAATGGGAAATTAACGCGTGATCCTAGAAAAAATACAGCTCGGAGCTAGTGGGAGGAAAACACTACTATGAAAATTCCACAAAAGGTTGTCAGGCCACGCCCACTTATATTTATTTATTAATAACAAATTAACAAGCGACGAGATTTGGTGAATAAAAATCTCTCATTCGCCTGTCCTCTTGTAAGCGCTGACTTTAAAGGAAACAAGGAATAATGATCTACCTAACAGCCACTGATGGGTTCATGGAGCGTATGTATTTTACGATACATTCACTAGTGTAGCTTTTAGATTTAAGTAGTCAATACTATTATTTTTACTGGCTTGGTCAGATAACTGTACCGTATAATTTCATAGAGTATACTCTAGGTGGCGGTGCCACAACCTTATATCGAAATTTAACAACAATTACACTGCAATAAAATCTACGTTTCTATGTAAAGATGTTGAAAAATCTTCGAATATGTCTTGTTCTAATAAGCTTCGATGCTTTATATATTTTTAGCTCGTTGATTTTCTAATTGATGCCTTATAATATCGTATTATGAGAAAAACAACTTTGGCCGCTATAAAGAGAACTTTAATTAAATTACATCGACCTTGTTGAAATCTTCCTCATCAACTTCGCTTTTTTACGAGGGCCACGTATTTCTGAATTTTCTTCATCGTCAATTGGTGAAAGACAATTACTCACGATCAAGAAATTACGGCTTTTCGTTCAAAACGTTTCTATATTCTGACAAAAGGTGACCCTGGCAGTAAAAAAAATAACTCATTTCCCTTGGTCTTAAAATGCCACAGCTTGCTGTTCCCTTGTCTACACACTCAAAAATGGATATGTTTTAACACCTTTAAAGAAGTTTTAATGGGTCCAAATTTGAGACAGTTTCAAGTGTCTGAAAGCATTTAGTCACACTTATTTGAACTATGCGTTTCAAAAATAAGAAAAGAAATTGTGCAAATGAGGTGCAGCTTATCACCTTTTTAAGTCTTATATTGCAGTAAAAGTTAATTGTTACTATTTTGTGAGTGTTGTTCAATTCCTTACGGGGTGAGGCATAGCACCTTTGCGAGTTTAAAATAACACTTTAAGAGAGTGCCATATCACTGTTAAGAGTGTCTCATAACACCTTTAAGACTGTCTCATAACACCTTTAGCAATGTTTTAAAAAGGTACCTTACCACCTTTTGGCCAATTTCTTAGTTTTATTGAAGGGATAAAAATATTTTATTTCATGAATACCATAAATAAAATAGGCGTTAATTTTCATTTAATTGAAACAATTAAGTTTTTTCATTGATTTTTTATTGTGTGGATTGACTTTAATACTAAATCAATTAATATTATAAAAATGGTAGACCTCATTCTGGAAACAAGTTATTGAATTTGTAACCCGCAGTATTGTAATTGTCCATGTTTAATTTCAAACGGTGTTTTAAGGGTTAAACACATTTTTAACACTTCTATTTCTTTGGGTGTACGCAGAAAGGTTTGTCCCTAATTTTAACCCGGTGCCCCAAAAGTCCGGAATTGAACCCGGGACCCTCTTTCTGCGAGGCAATGGCGATAATCGCTACGCCACCCCACACAAGGGATAAGGGACGTCCAGTCACGCCCTTACAGTCCCTTGTTTAAAGGTACTGTAATAGGGTTGGCGTAAAATTGAATTTTTTTTAGAAAATGTAATCCGACGTCAGCAGCTGATGTAAAATGCGTTAAAGAGGAATTATTTGAATCGGTTCCTCACCTCCGGCTAATTTTTCTTGTGATTGGTTGTGAGCCTCCCCTCTCCGGTGTTTCTCCAAACCCCACCCCGAGAGTCCGAGACCCGTTAGCTGCGTTTGCTAGAACCGTCGACCGTAAACTAATAGAAAAGGCGCTGTGATTGGCCCAAGTGTATCACCTGCCGGATAAGACTGAATAATCCTAAAATACAAAAATACCTCAACACTATTTTCGCGGAAAGAAGGAAAGCCTTTCGTTTTGCTTACCCCCAGGGGCTGTGACGTTAATATCGACTTTTTCTAAAAAATAAAAACCAACACCTTATATTCGCCGCAAAGTAATGGGTGTTTTTACGGTGTAAAAAAACTTTCTTGGAATAAATATTCTATGCCTGTTCACGAGTCGAGCTGAGCGAGCCTTTAAAAAAAAATGATCGAGCCGCGAGCCGAGCTGGTTCGGTTAACATATATATGTATAACAAAAATTGCTACTACCAATGTAAGACTTGAGAACGACTAGAAATGCTATTCCATGTTTAGGAATGTGTGGTTCAGTAAAACCCGCTCGATGAAAAGTGAAGAAATCGTTATATGCCCACGGTGTTTTTAGAGGCGAGAGAAAGCAAATTTTCCCACGCTTTATTTCATGTAAAAATACAACGGAACGCTATTGGTGGAGAGAACCAGAACAAAAAGGAAAGCACTATTTCCGTGACTAAGCTCGCGAGTCGTAGTAGCTCGATGCCTATCGACTCGGCTCGACCTTGAAAAAGCTCGCCCGTTAATTATTCGAGCCGCCAAAGTGTCGGCTCGGCTCGAACTCGGCTCACTCGTCACGAGCTCGTGAACAGTCCTAGATATTCTCACCTTAAGAAAACGGATAATTCTTGAATTACACATTCTATTCTGGTACATTCTGACACTGCAAACAATGACTGACATCTCGGGAGCCCCTCAGTTTATTGAATTTTTTTGTGATATTTAATTTTCATCATGGATTGCATTTAGTCAGTCGTCACAACCGATAATTTAGTTATAGATTTAAAGCAGTTCAGGAACACTCATTTTAAGTGTCCAGTGGGCATGTCACTAGCGTTCGCTAATTTAATCTGACGATGACTTAATAAAATTAAATGATCCTTAACTTCAAACTTGTACATCATAACACGTACAGGCATTAAAAACTGTCTCTCGTTCAAGAAAACCCAAGAAGAAATGTGACGCGTGCCACGGCTAGCGCCACAACTGCTTTATTGTGCCCTGTGAAATGTTAAATTTAAAAACAAATTTAAGACTCAGACAAGATTAGTTCAAATATAGTTAGGATTAACCATTTGAGTTTCGCCACAATTATATTTATTCCTAAATAAAATGAGCAATGTTTTAGGCATATGATAACAGTACTCACCAATAATACATTTTCTCACTATCCATAATTATAAAATATATATATTTTGAGAGTTAAAGAGTTTGTTTTGACCATAAGGG
Organism: Phalangium opilio; assembly: GCA_019434445.1. NCBI lineage: Eukaryota > Metazoa > Arthropoda > Arachnida > Opiliones > Phalangiidae > Phalangium > Phalangium opilio. The sequence continues at coordinate 37,605 of JAEQBA010001491.1, read as the reverse complement.
AATTGCCAAATGAAAGTTTCTAAACAAAATGTTGTCATAAGCACCTTCCAAAAAGCCCATTTCAAATTAGTTTATCATTACCAAAAATTAAAATATTTTATCTAAAAAAGTAAAAATTCTATAAATATTGGAATGGGGTTTAGGTTCATTCATTCGTCTAAACATTTCTGAATTGCTTCATTCAGATTAGTTTACAGAATTTCCAAAATATAAAATCAGATCGAAATATGCTGAAAATAAGTGTGAGGTTTAAATTAATGTGCATTATTGCATGAATGTTTTTTAAGATTTAAGCCTAATTCACGCGTGCAAAATATTCATGTTTTTTCTGTTTGTATTCATTTGTTTTATATTTTTTGTAAAGTTTGTATTATTAATGTTCCTTGGAAAAACAGTATAGATAGCTTTAGTCGGGTATTGTGTATGAGAAAAATAAGTTTAACTGCTTTAAATAGAATCTTTGACGGATGGGATCGGTTCGCTTGAAAAACAAAGTAATAAAACTAGTTTGTTTGGATAGGACAGTTCAAAGATTCAGGGTATCATATGACTGGCCCGTGCACTGGTAAAACGTTAAAGTTAAGAAAAATAAAAGAGAAAATGAGGGGACAGAATAATAAGGGTAAAGGCCGATGCTCTGGCCATAAATGCAATTTGGTAAAAACAAAACTGAACATTGAACATGGGAGTGGAAAATATAAATGGATCTTTGAGATCTTGCAAAAAGCTAGGAGTCCTCACTTGGACATAAGAGAAAAATCAGTTGGTTATGGGCTATCAAAGAAGCTAGAAGTCCTTAGATGGACATAAGAAAATAAAAAGTTGGTTATGGGCTAGCGAAGAAGCTAGAAGTCCTTAGATGGACATAAGAAAAAAAAAGTTGGTTATGGGCTTGCAAAGAAGCTAGAAGCCCTTATTAGATGGATATAAGAAAATTGAATGTTGTTAGCTAGCAACGAAGCAAGAATCTTCGGACATAATAATTAAAGAGTAGTCTTAGGACATAATTTGAAACGATTGTCTTCTGACATAATTAGTAACGGTAGGCTTCGGACATAATTTGAAACGGTAGTCTTCGGACATAATTTGAAACGGTAGTCTTCGGACATAATAAGGAAAGAATAGAAAATAAGAATAAATATGGAGAAGGTTTAGAGACCACGAAAAGAATAATGCAAAAGGAAAGTTGAAGTAAAGGAACAGTTTGAAATAAAAGATATTGAGTTGAATGAAATAAATAAAGCGTTGATTCGTCTAAAGCAAAACTGAGTGACTTTATTATTGATTGGAGTGATTTTTATAAGTTACGCGACGAACGGGGACTTATGGTTTCGATTTTTCAGTCGGTCGGAACACTTACAAAAATTTTAGCCTTTTCATTGAAAAATCCAAAATAAAAAGAAGAAAGTGTTTGATAAAAAGTATCGATAAGACTGAGGTTATCACTTGAGTTAAGGTTCAGGTATTAATTTTTCTTTTTAATTGAAACTTAAAGGCATGCTTAAGAAAAAAACCACGTTCCATTACCGTTTTCCGTTGAAATAACTTATTTTTCTGGCAATAAATTTCAAAAATTTATTTATCTCGGCGTTTCGACCACAATTCCATTCCCCGAAAACATTTTATCATTAGATTAATTACTTTTGAAAGAGTACGTGTATGACATTTCATTTTAAAAGGTGCCTAAAAACGTTACATGCTCAATCGTGCCCCGCACGGTTCTCAGTGGAACATTTTGATTATTCTAAAACCAATGGCAGCAAATTCAATAGACACAGTAAGATTTTTACTCGTGGTTATGCAATATGATGTAATATCAAGTGTACTTAGTCAACAGTTATACTGTTCTTTCTCATAGTTCAGGGCATGAACAGTGTTACTCCCCTTAGTCTTAAAAATAGAAGGTAGTTCTCATAGAATCGGACTACGTAGCAGCATTTAGCAATAGCCTTCGGTAGAGGCGTTACAAGGTACACTGGGAGAGTTCAGTGCCGCAGGTCGCACATGATGATATTGCAACTCCAGCATACATCAATTATCCCTGGTCGTACTAGTACTGGGTTAAGCTCTAGTTTGTTCAGGACTTGTTAGTCTCGAAAGGATTATATAATGAATGGTGCTTGTAACTGGTTTTGGTCATGGCTAAACAAACCGCTATAGGAAGCTAACAACTGGCTACGCGGAAGATATAGCCTGACGTCACGCAGCGCCCCTGGTATTTTTGCGCGTAGAATACTGTTTACAACCAATAGGGGGGATGACACCCCAGTAAGAGATAGAAGGGTTTGACGTTTCAGGGTCAGAACTGTTAGCTCCCTATTAGAGTTTTTATTGTTTTAAAGCTTAGTTTGATACGTTATCTCTCGAAAGTAATTAATGTGATCATAAAATGTTTTCGAGGAATGGAATAGACCATAAAAACTAATCGTTCAAAAATCCCAACGGTTTTTCCAGTAGCCGCAGAGCTTGCTGGGAAAAGACAACCCGTATGACGAACCTGATTGGTTCCTTAAACTGCGTTCAGTCAACTGTAATCGATAAAACCGAAGTCTTATAGTATACGGCGTTGACATTTATGGTTAATATTCCTGAACGCAGGTTACAATATTCAGTGCTGAACATAACACAGCACTGTTTTTTGTCTTTGGTTGATGCTTGATGGTGGGTTTGTGGGAATGCGTACGAGAGAAACTATTGCAGTTGTTGATGCAACATTTCGAACCACGTCTTAAGTTCCCCATTTACAAAATATCTCAAATATAATATACAATATTACGAGGGTAAACTCGGCATTAAGTTAAGATCGCTAAATCAACAAGCTTAAGCCTAATGTTTGGATTTTGGTCGAGCAGACGATATTATGATTTGGGAAATTGGGAGTGGGACTCGGGAGGTGAAAAATGACGTATTTCATTGGTCAAAGAACTGAACTGAACCGAATTGCCCTCCCTTTTCATCCCCCCTTTCGTGGCGGTTGCTCCTCTCAGCTTTTGACTGCCCAGCTTGTTTTTTTTTATTTTAGGGTCTATTGTGGTCGAAAAGCCGAGATAAGTTATTTCAAAGGAAAACAGTAATGGAACGTTGTTTTTTCTTAAGTATGCCATTAAGTTTCAATGAAAAAGAAAAATTAATATCTGAACCTTCAATCAAGTGATAAACTCAGTCTTATCGATACTTTTTTAAGACTTGGTTCTAGTCAAGACATTTTTTATTAAATATATCTGCTACTTCAATCTTAATTGTTTATTAATTTATTTTTATGTTAACTAGGCGCTGAATTTTACCCATTATTTCATCGCGTATTCCCCTATAAAATATAATCAGCGATATTATTTAATTTCAGATGGAGGCTCACCAGAAATTAATAAAAACTGTCTTTGTAGACAAAGACGGAAAAAGTAAGAGATAAGTGTTGAAAATTAATTGCCTGAAGTAACAGATACTGAATTTTCACTTTGAACACATGATTATAAAACATCAATTATTTGAAAAAATTCTTATCTTAGTTTTTTTCACCAAAATTACTTTAGTAAAAATATTTTAACATGACACATATATCATTTTAAAATAATACGCGTTTTCCATTTATTTTCTCTCAAATATTTACAATTTGGTTCAGCCCTATAAGGGGAATAAAATGGACAGAAAAATGTTAATAGCTGATAAATAAAAAACCCTATCAAAACAAAAAGTGTTCGTTAATTTGAAAGTTTTTAAAGTTTCAAAAATTCACATAATGTATTGCTCTCAAAAGATCACGATCAATCTACAGATCTTTTCGACACAACATCACAGTCAAACTGCCTCCATTACTTTCCGCTTCGCAATATTTCCCATTTAAAAATATAAAAATTAAACTCATAAATCTCATTTTTTTTCTTCAGATATGCAAGTATTTGAACCTTCTTAAAGACCATGTCAGTCGAAAGTAAAACGTAGTATCAAGCTAGTATCCCTTAAAAAATTCTGAAAGAAGCCTTTTTCTAGAGCTAATATTGAGATAAAAATACTACGGTCAATAATGTTGAAAAATATTTTTCGCAAATGAAATTTTGGTGAAAAAAACTAAGATAAGAAATTTTTCAAATAATTGATGTTTTATAATCATGCGTTCAAAGTGAAAATTGAATATCTGTTACTTCGGGCAACTAATTTTCTACACTTATCTCATACTTTTTCCGTCTTTGTCCACAAAGACAGTTTTTATTAATATCTGTTACTTTAGTCTTAATATTAATTAAAATAGTTTAGAAACCTTAGGAGAGAAAACGTTTTAGGGCGTTGCACTTTCATTAGTTAAAGCTTTTGAACTGACCAAGCATCTATTACATAACTTCAAACCTCACTGCTTGACTTGACAATCAACGTCCAGTCAAACTAAAATTGCTTTCCCGTCATTTTCACTTGCAAATCACAGAGCAAGCGGTAGTTATACCACAAAAAGATTAAGTAGACCTGAGCATTCCATAGATCTGAGCACCAACAGATATCAAAGAATTTTCCACCAACACAAGTCATATGCTTATCGGTAATCTAGCTTAATTACGAGCCATCGGTAATCTAGCTTAATTACCTGTCATCGGTAATCTAGCTTAATTACCTGCCACCGGTAATCTAGCTTTATTACCTGCCATCGGTAATCAAGCTTAATTATCTGCCATCCGTAATCTAGCTTAATTACCTGTTATCGGTAATCTAGGTTAATTACCTGTCATCGGTAATCTAGCTTAATTACCTGCCACCGGTAATCTAGCTTTATTACCTGCCATCGGTTATCTAGCTTAATTACCTGCCATCGGTAATCTAGCTTAATTACCTGCCATCGGTAATCTAGCTTAATTACCTGCCATCGGTAATCTAGCTTAATTACCTGCCATCGGTAATCAAGCTTAATTATCTGCCATCCGTAATCTAGCTTAATTACCTGTTATCGGTAATCTAGGTTAATTACCTGCCATCGGTAATCTAGCTTAATTACCTGCCATCGGTAATCTAGCTTAATTACCGGCCATCATTAATCTAGCTCAATTACGGGCCATCGGTAATTTAGCTTAATTGCCGGCCATCGGTAATCTACCTTAATTAGGGACCATCGGCAATATAGCTTAATTACCTGTCATCGGTAATGTAGCTTAATTACCGGCCATCGGTTATCTGGCTTAATTACCTTTCATCGGTAATCTAGCTCAATTACGGGCCATCGGTAATTTAGCTTAATTACGGGCCATCGGTAATCTAGCTTAATTACCGGCCATCGGTAATCTACCATAATTACGGACCATCGGTAATCTAGCTTAATTACCTGTCATCGGCAATGTAGCTTAATTACCTGCCATCGGTAATCTAGCTTAATTACCTGCCATCCGTAATGTAGCTTAATTACTTGCTATCGGTAATCTAGGTTAATTACCTGCCATCGGTAATCTAGCTTAATTACCTGCTATCGGTAAACTAGGTTAATTACCTGCCATCGGTAATCTAGCTTAATTACCTGCCATCGGTAATCTAGCTTAATTACCAGCCATCGGTAATCTAGCTTAATTACCTGCCATCGGTAATCAAGCTTAATTACCTGCCACCGGTATTGGTATTTGGCCCATCAAACCATACTAAAAACGTAGGGCTACGACAAACAGGAGTCGAGTAATTAAGCAAAACGTAAACAAACAGCCCCGTCCATCGGAATAGCATTACACTAAATTCTGAAGGCTCGAAACTCTGGTTCTACCAGAGATACGGAAATGTAAATAATGTAACTTTGACACAAATGTTCGGATAATTATAAAGGTCTTTACATATCCCAAGCAAAAAAAAAAAAATAAATAAAAAACATTGCGGTTTCGAACCTGTGGCCTTCCGGTTGTGAGGCGGAGGTGTTAACCACTACACTACAGATATGTTTGTATTGGTGACCGAGAAAAAAGAGCTGAGTATTTAAGGAAAACGAATTCAAACAAACCCCGCCTAAAGAATAGCTTTAGACTATACTTTGCAGGCTCGTAACTCTGTTTCTACTAGAGATACGGGGATGTCCTTTGGATATGTTATAGTGCAATTTGTCTCCCATCTAACCATATTAAAAACGTAGGGCTACGACAAGCAGGGGTCAAGTAATTAAGCAAAACGTAAACAATCAAACCCCTCCATTGGAATTGCATTAGACTATACTTTGTGATTGTTCGGAATGGTACATTTAAAAAAGTCCCGGATGGTTTTTGCAAATTTATGTTATTCATGTAAGATTGGGAGGTAGATCAATAGCCGCGGTGTATGCCTTATTAGAGAAAAAAATGCTAAAACATATTGTGAATTGTTCGTTGCCTTAGATAAAATTTGCCGGGATCGTAATATAATTCTTGCTCCCCAAACCGATGTAATTGATTTTGAGAAAGCAGTATTTTCTGCCTTAAAAGAGGTTTTTGGTTATCATGTGAAAGTTCGATATTGTTTCTTTCATTTATCTCAGAGTGTTTTACGTAAGGTTCAGGAGCTTGGGTTTATTGTTAAATATAGACATGACAGAAACTTTCGTAACTTTGTTCATTCAGTAGTTGCTTTGGCATTCTTGCCAACAGATCGTGTATATGAAGGAATATTGCATTTGTATTATATATCCGATGAGTCAGGTATGGAGCTGCTTGACTAATTCGATGCTGTCTATGTAAGAGGCCCATTTAAAAAGAAAGTTACGGTTAGTGGCCTAAAATTAAAACGGACAAGTCCGCAATTTGAACCCGAGACCTGGAACGTTCATGATGTAACCCTCAATGACGGATCAAGAACGAATAATATTTCTGAGGGATGGAACAGAAAATTTTCATTCCTACTTAAGGGGAATAAAATTAATATTTGGTCTTTTATTGAGGGTTTACGCTTGGACGTTGCTATTGCCTTGGGTCTGTTACATGACGAACGAAATGGCGTTGAAATTAAAGCCAAAAATTGTAAAAAATATTTCGAAAAGCAAAAAATTCTAAAAAATATATGCGTGAAATATGATAAAGGGCTTGTAAGTTTGGAAAATTTTCTAAGCTGTGTCGCCAAAAAATGTGAAATGTGAAATAAAACAAACTACTTACATTTGAAACTTCTGTTATATATTTCTCAGAGGATTTTCGTTGGGGGATTTTGTCTTGTTATAATGATTTGGGGGGATTTTGTCTTGTTATAATGATTTGGGGGGATTTTGTCTTGTTATAATGATTTGGGGGGATTTTGTCTTGTTATAATGATTTGGGGGGATTTTGTCTTGTTATAATGATTTGGGGGATTTTGTCTTGTTATAATGATTTGGGGGGATTTTGTCTTGTTATATAGATTTGGGGGGATTTTGTCCTACATTGGGGGGATTTTGTCGCATTGGGTTAAATGGGGGATTTTGGTATACAATCTCGTAACTCTGTTTCTACTAGAGATACGGGGATGTCCTTTGGTTATGTTATAGTGCAATTTGTCTCCCATCTAACCATACTAAAAACGTAGGTCTACGACAAACCGGGGTAAAGTAATTAAGCAAAACGTAAACAATCAAACCCCTCCATAGGAAATGCATTAGACTATAATTTGCAGGCTCGTAACTCTGTTTCTACTAGAGATACGGGGATGACCTTTGGATATGTTATAGTGGTATTTGGCCCCCATCAAACCATACTAAAAACGTAGGGCTACGACAAACCGGGGTCAAGTAATTAAGCAAAACGTAAACAATCAAACCCCTCCATAGGAATTGCATTAGACTATAATTTGCAGGCTCGTAACTCTGTTTCTACTAGAGATACGGGGATGTCCTTTGGATATGTTATAGTGCAATTTGTCTCCCATCTAACCATACTAAAAACGTAGGGCTACGACAAACCGGGGTCAAGTAATTAAGCAAAACGTAAACAATCAAACCCCTCCATAGGAATTGCATTAGACTATACTTTGCAGGCTCGTAACTCTGTTTCTACTAGAGATACGGGGATGTCTTTTGAGTATGTTATAGTGCAATTTGTCCCCCATCTAACCACACTAAAAACTTAGGTCTACGACAAACAGGGGCCGAGATATTAAACAAAATGTTCGTCAGCTTTGGTATCGTCTCACTTATTGTTATTATGTTACTTATGATTTTTGCACTAAACTTTGGAGGCTCATAACTCTTGTTCTACTAGAGATACGTGGATCTCCTCTGTATATGTTATAGTCCTCTTTGCTCCCCATACAAGGATACTTTAAACTTGAGGCTACCTCAATATCGTCGTCAACTTATTTTTTGTCTCACTTATTGTTATTATGTTACTTATGATTTATGAAAATAAACTTTGGAGGCTCGTAACTCTGTTTCTACTAAAGATACGATGATGTCATTTGAGTATGTTATTGTCCAATTTCTCCCCCATCTTACCATACTAACAACTTAGGCTAATTAAGCAAAACTTAAACAAACAACCTCGTCCATAGGAATAGCATTACACTAAATTTTGGAGGCTCGTAACTCTGGTTCTACCAGAGATACGGGAATGTAAATAATGTCACCTTGAAAATGTTCGGATAATTATAAAGGTCATTAAATCTCCCAAGCAAAAAAAAAAAAAAAACTTCGCGGTGGTTTCGCGGTTTCGAACCCTTGCCCTTCCGAGTGTGAGGCGGATGCGTTAACCACTACACTACATATATGTTACTGTTGACGATCGAGAAAACAGGCTGAGTAATTAAGGAACACGTAAACAAAAAAAAACCCCGCCATAGGAATAGCATTAGACTATACTTTGCAGGCTCGTAACTCTGATTCTGCTAGAGATACGGGGATGTCCTTTGGATATGTTATAGTGCAATTTGCTCGCCATCCAACGATACCAAAAACCTGGGGATCGAGTAAACAGGGGCCGAGTAATTGAGAAAAATGTTCCCCCCAAAAGGAATAGCCTCGCACCCAATTTTGAAGCATTGTACCTCTTGTCCTACTATAGATACAGGGATGTCCTTTGAATATGTCATAGTCCCATTTGCTCCCCATCCAACGATACCAAAAACCTGGGGATCGAGTAAACAGGGGCCGAGTAATTGAGCAAAATGTTCCCCCCAATAGGAATAGCCTCGCACCCAATTTTGAAGCATTGTACCTCTTGTCCTACTATAGATACAGGGATGTCCATTGAATATGTTATATTCCCATTTGCTTCCCATCCAAAGATACCAAAAACCTGGGGATCGAGTAAACAGGGGCCGAGTAATTGAGCAAAAAATTCTCCCCAATGGGAATAGCCTCAAATAACATCCCCCTTTATTTTTGGCAGACTTATCAGAAACACCCAGTATATATATATCCCTTCACCCATTTTCGTATTTAAAAGCCGCGGTCGAGTCTCTAATCTATAATCTAATCTATTTAGAATCGGGATGGGTTGCCCAAATCGGGCCAAAATTAGGGAACTAGGTCTAAATGAAGCGGAAAATGCGTCTCCAATGAAAAGATAAATGCTAGACTCAACCTTAATGAAAAGATGACCGAAGATGACAGTTAGTCATAAAGACTTGGTTTTCTTTTCCTCTTTTTCGGTTTCAAGAAAGCTCAAAAATTTTAACAAAAGTTCATTAAGTGAGGGAGTTAGTTAAGGAAGGCGGTATGATTTCAAGGAGGATTATAAACAACTAAGGAGTCTTAAGACTCATTCAGACTAGAGTAAAAACTAAAATTCCCGTCGGTCGTACGTAGCTACGTTCATTTCTCCGTTCAGACGCCAAACAGACGTCATAAAACGAGTCACATATATATTGTGATTTTTGAGCCTCTATTTACTCACATTAAAATGTTTCAAGGTGACTTTCAGATGTACACGTTGTAGGCAAAGGGACTACGGGACGCTGCGCTTTGACCTGAAAGTTTGTTATTGCGTGCACAATATTTTGGTACTGCCCGCTAGTAGCAATTGGCCTTGCGGATTAGGGACAGGGACTATGGAACGCGGCGCACTAGCTTGACAGCTCGGAAAAGGACTACGGAATGCCGCGCACTGGCTTGACAGCTGGAAAAGGGACTATGGGACGCAGCACTCCGACCTTAAAGTATGCTTATTAGCGCGCCAACTCATGTACTCACCCACTATTTTTGGCATCCCGATGAACTCGTAGATAACCGTAATTCGCGTCGAGTTCAAATGTAACCGCACCTCAAAAGTCAAAGTTCACGTAATGTTTAAGCAACCCGATATAAAAATACGACGAAAAACAAACACGTTCGGGATCAATAGTGACGTCATTTTAGATGTTTAGAATAGTATGGTTTGGTTCTTGCGAACCTCCGTGCAGCTCAATTGTGCACTAGACCGCCCGAATCTTTATCCTTCGTTGATGGGCAAACGTGATCCTTCCAAGGAATGTCCATCGTGACGTCATTCAGACAGAAAGAAAAGGATCTGAAATTAAAATAAATTCCTTGATTAGAATAAGACTAAAATAAAATTTTATTAAAAATTCTAAAAATCCCTGTGCTTTTGAAAACCATTTATTTCCCTGTTTTTGAAAGCAACTTATTTCCCCTGTGTTTTTGAAAACAATTTATTTTTCCAAGTTTGTATGAACCCTGATAAAGCTAGAACTTTCTACAATATATATATGACTCCTTGGGTTCCTTATGGGATATTGTTTATGCTGCTCCTAGGTAGTAGAAATCTTTAGAAATTTGGGTTCGCGCCGAGTGGTCGGTGCTCGGTGTCAAAAATTGAAGGTTTTCTCTTGAATTTCCCTTTTGCATTTTAAAAAGAGCGTACCTATAAGGTTGCTTGGTACTATTTTCCATAAGAACCTCATTAACCGTTCGAAAAGACTCCACTATGGAAGCGTCCCTTAAATTTTCCCGTAATTGCTTGCCATAGATGATAATGGAAAGCACAAAAGGCGGGAAACTATAGCTCGGGCGCGGAAAAAAAAAGTGGGTGAAGATTGAGCGATGTTCACATTCCGAATTTTAATTTCACCCCGTTTTGTTCGAGTTAAAAAGAAGAACCTTAAGATGTATGTTAAATTGTTAATTTACCCCAAGAACGCGGTTCAAATGAGACACGTTTATTTATATTTGAAACAAGTACTTCTAAGATGTAAACACGAAAATGTTTCCATAGACAGGATGACCTTTAACCTCAAATGGAATAGACTTTTTCGACGTAAATAAAGGTGCTATGCAATCCAACCCTCAGAATTCAATCGAGACATTGCCGCGTCTCTGCGCAATTTCATGATACAAAACGACTACAGCGTAGGCGCCAAAAGCCAGATGGAAGGCAACATTTTATCCCCCTTGTCTTTTTCCTTCACTAAGTTACATCAAGAAGTGATATCTAGTTTATTAGGGAGAAGGTATAAATTCGCCCCATTTCCAGCTTTATCTCCAGTGCAAACGTATAGTAGGTCCGGAGTTAATCCCCGCCGCCTAAAAATTACAACCAGCATCTCATTGGTTCTTGAAAACTCACGTCAGCGCGACGCGAATGACGAAAATTACGTAGTTTCCGACTGAGGAAAGGCGGCGAAATAGCCCGGCCTCCTTTTACGTCTCCCCCCCTTTGTATTTTGAAAGGGTGACTGGGAATATGGCGCGCGAATACTTTGGCAACTTATACCTTCTCCCTAATAAACTAGATATCATTCCTTCGTTACATTGAAATGGTCTCTTTCTGAAATTCGGCTTCACCACGACACATACAGCTTTAAATTATAATAAAACCAAAATTTTATCGAAATCGCTTAGTCATTGCTAATAACGACATTAAAACATTTGACCTCTGACCCCAGATATCGCTACATTCGGATAAGCAATTTAATTTAACTTAATCCATTAATTTTAAATTTGTTTCAACTCCAGTATATGGTATCTCCATCAATATTTAAAATTAAAACTCAAGTCCAACAATAATTTTCATTCTTTTAATTGAAATTATTAAATTAAAAGAAACATCTCGCCTCTCTCTAATATAGAAAAACGATTAAATCGCTACTTATCAATTTCTGACAATTTATGTCTGGCGGTCGCGAAGACTTTCCAAGTATTTGAGGAAAAGACACAGTTATGGAAGAATGACATTTATATCCAATCAAAAAGGGCGAAAAACTCCATCAACCAATGAGAACTCGGACACATTATACGTCTTTAGTCTCTGATACAAGTTTTCCAAGCGTGCCTAACTGGGCAAATTAGAAAAGACAGACAGAAAGTCTGTGAAAGAGAACTTGGGTGAAAGATGAGTGAAGAATAATGGACATCGGAAATAAACACTGTTTATTATAATACATCAGGGCTTCATAAATTATTCTGGTCACGAAGCAGTATTTTAGTAGCTTATCTGCATGGCCACCATTTTACAAGATGGCCACTGGCAAGTTTTTAAAGTAAGCATCCAGTAATATTACATCAACTAGGAATACATACAGCTACTAGGAATCATTTTGTACGTGCCATTTTCACTCAACGTATCTAAGAATTACAGCATTAAAATTTATTTTATATATCTATGAGTTATGGAGGAGCTGGATTCGGCAAAGATCCTTTAATTTGCGGTTAGTCTCCGTTTTGGGCTTTTGGCCTCAACGCTATTGTTACTTCATTCTTATCCAACGTTAGGTGGTGCAACCGACCACTGACTTCGTAAGCCTAACGCCTTCAAAAGGAAGGATAACACCTCTCTCGCTCTCTCTCTTTACGCGTCGGTCCAACTGAGTCAGACCATCGGAACAAAAGCTAGACAAAGACTCAATATATATATATATACAGTATATGCTCAAGTACTATACTTTTGCTTTTGGGTAAATGCCTTAACTCCTACGCAGGCTGCACGTGTCAAAGTCAGACGATGTCAGCGCAGGCCGCGTTTCATTCCATACTAATAAAGGAAAACTCTTTAGGACGTTAAGCCTTGTACGCCTGCCAAGGCCCGCACGCGTACATGCATGTATGTGCCGCGATGAACCAAAAGTATCATACCCCTTTTATTCATTTTAGGTTTTTCCATAAGTCACATTATAAGTTAAAGAGATATTCCTGGGACAAGAAATGTTTATTTTTTAATAGAAAAAGCGTATAAAATAATGAATATATCAATTGGAATCATGTTTCTACTTACAATATTAAAAAAGATACGAGTGCAATTAAGTTTCCGTAATGGATGGCACCATTGTTTTGGAAAAGGTGGAAACGAATTATTGGGACCATTGCTTTGGAAAAGGAGGCAACTAATTAGGTGACCAAATAATCACGAAAACAAACCGTCTCGGGACCAAATAGTCCCGAGACCAAATAGTCCCGAGACCAAACAGTCCCGAGACCAAATAGTCCCGAGACCAAATAGTCCCGATACCAAATAGTCCCGATAGCAAATAGTCCCGATACCAAATAGTCCCGATACCAAATAGTCCCGATACAAATAGTCCCGATAACAAATAGTCCCGATACCAAATAGTCCCGAGACCAAACAGTACCGAGACCAAATAGTCCCGAGACCAAATAGTCCCGATACCAAATAGTCCCGAGACCAAATAGTCCCGAGACCAAATAGTCCCGAGACCAAATAATCACGATACCAAATAGTCCCGAAACCAAATAGTCCCGAGACCAAATAGTCCCGATACCAAATAGTCCCGATACCAAATAGTCCCGAGACCAAATAGTCCCGAGACCAAATAACCACGATACCAAATAGTCCCGAGATCAAATCAGTGAGACCAATTAGTCCCGCGACCAAATCGACGAGACCAATTCGGCGAGACCAAAATGGCGAGACCAAAATGGCGAGACCAATTCGGCGAGACCAAATTGTCCTGCTCCGTTAAGAGTAACATGCACCTTTGCTAAATTCTACTTAGCTCTTTTTATACTGAAAATGTGCTTGTCATACAATGAAAACGTTCAGTAGAAAGCCCATAGGATTGTTGACGAACTAATGTTTAAAAAATACTGTTCGCTGGTGCGCCTTTTTTAGCCACATTGTATGATGGCAATCTATGATGTGGGTATTATGAGACACATCGTATGATAAACATCTACGATGAGGGTATTATGAAACACATCGTACGACGAACGTCTACGATGTGGCTATTAGTTTGACCTGCCCTGTTGTCGACGTCATCGTTGCCGTCGTTGTCAGCGTGCCAAAGTCCAAGTACCCTATTTGGCAGTTTAAAATCTTCATTCGTCATTGAAGGGAGCTTGATTGGGAGAGGATTGTGGTAAGGTGATATTTTTCGTTCGTGTATTTTAAATGGATGGGGATTATAAAAGTAAGTTGCTTAAGCATTGCATTTAATTGTACTAGAACGTTAAGCATTGTCACAAGGTGAATAATCTAACACCAAGGACATAGCTTTCCAGCCTGCGAATGAGGGTAATGTGTGTCAGGTTATCTCTAACGAACGTCTCATCTCGAGTGTTCCTAAAACTTGATATCCCAAGGCCGAATGTATTTACTGTAGAGTAAATAGTTGTTGAACACCCAAAGTTTTTACCTCTCCGTGTGACGTAGTCCAGGAGAGGTTCTGTAACGGCCGTGTCTGTGTGTGTGTCTGTCTGTGTGTGTGTCTGTCTGTGTGTCTGTCTGTCTGTCCGTTGTTACACCCACGTGACCGCGTTCGCAGTTTGCGTATCGGAGCAAACGTGTTCGCCATTTCCGAACTGCTTTCACAGTCACGGAAATGGCTCCTCTACTTGAGTTCTCACACCACCATCTTCTGGTCTTTGTCCATCCCACACGGACACCAGTCTGTTCTTACTGGCTTCTAATCACCACCATCTTCTGCTCTTTGTCAATCCCACATTGACACCAGTCTGCACTTACACTGGCTTCTAACACCACCATCCACTGGTCTTCCGTCTATTCCACATAGACACCAATCTGTATCATTGGCTTCTACTCCATTATCATCGTTTGGTTTTAGGATATACGCGGCGATCAGCTAGGGTTACGAGAAACGTCTAGCCTCCCTAAGGTGGGATCGCCACCAAAGGTTTTCGCAATTGCGCTTTTTCCTTACTATTATAATGGAAACGAATCGTATATATACCCCAAATTTGAAAAAAGCGGGCAAGAGGGGTACCCTTAACTTTAAACGTCAATATTAGCAAAGTTTGAGAAGATAATAGGTATAACTTTATTTTAAACGATTTAACTATTATTAATGTTAATTATTGAAGATTAAAATAATTAAAAATAATTATATTTATTTAAATATTAAAGATAAACCTCTGGTGCAAAGAGAGAGATTATCATTGCCTCCTATATCTACCAAGGCCCGTGCATGCGATATATTTCCTTCATTGCCTCTTATATCTATCAAGGCCCGTGCATTGTGATATATTTCATTCATTGCCTCCTATATCTATCAAGGCCCGTGCATTGCGATATATTTTTCAAAACAACAACAAAAATGGGAAACCCCAACTCAGAAACATAATAACGTTTTCATTGGATACTTTAAGTTTATATAATCTTCTTGACACGGAGAGGTAATATTTTGGTTTTCCCAACTTGTTCTCTCCTAACATTTTTTATCGGCGCCAACAAACATCAGCCGCGGAAAGCTGGGTCTCACTGAAAAAACTCCACCCCCCCCTTAAAAAATGTACCATCTTCAATTTTTGGATTGGAGGTTGGGTCCGCTTGTGATGAGCTTGTCGGCCAATAGAGATACGGATATCTTATAAGACGATCGGAGTTTACGTTTTGGCGGAGCAAGTTAAGAATATCGATTCGGGTGTAAATGAATTAATTTAGAAATGGATAAAAGGCTCTCAAAACAAACTCAGAGTATTTCCGCGCCAGAAAAATATATTTCTGTCGGCTTCTAATTTATCCATTATGTCGAATAAATCACCCTCTTTAAAAGCCTTAAACACCGTGCACATGGATGAAACCTCCATGACTAGGCGAGTCTCGAACTTACTCAGATAAAAAAAAATTAGACCCGCCTGTTTTACTTCACTCTCCACTGCTGTGGATCTCTGCTTCAAAACCTCGATCGCGGCCGTGGCCGAGATTTTACAAATTTTATCTCTCCATTCACGTGAGCTCCGTTGGGAGCGTAAAAAAGCTTAACGTCACAACTTTCAGAAGTAGATGCTACGGCAAAAAATCTTATTTAAGAACTTGGTGTTAGATTATTCTCCTTGTGGCATTGTGAATTGTGTTAACGTTTGCTCGATATTTTTAAAGCAAGAGAAATGATTATGGTATTGTCTTATTTTAATAAAATGATTGTCAGCCGTCGAAAATAAGGATTTCACGGTTTCAATCCCGCTCCCCTATTTCAAAATTCAAGAAATCGTGACGAATTTGAAATATCAAAAGCAAGTATATACTGAAGTTGTTTTTAGATGGTATTAAGGTAGTGTTTATTACGATCCCAGAAGTTACGTGTATTTCTCCAGCAAAAGATAAGAGTTTTAAGATCAAAATTAAGTATATACTAGCTTGTGGCTCCATTCAATTTTACTCATAACATAAGTAAAATTATTGAATACTTGTGGCCCCAATATATTACAATTATAGCATTTGCAAATTTATTGAAGTAAGGATTACGGGTAATCATTTTATCGCTGTCATACAATTACAATTATTAATAATATTGTACCAAGGGTTACTTGCTTCTCGCGTAAAACGAATTTTGTACCTTATAATTATTTTAAAATTTTAAGTTGTTTTGGTCGCTCGTTACTTTTGTGACAAAACATTTCATACTGTTTAACATAATTTCTGTGCGTGGTAATTACGTTTGTGGTGAATTAACGTTTATTGCGTGAACCGGTGCCTCCGAAATGATCTAGGCCCGTGCGTGTCGCTTTTTAAGTGGGGTAATATCCAGTTTCATAAAGGAAATATTTTCACCCTATATGTGTGCTAGATGGCGCTTCTATTACCGTTGCGATCGGGGTCTTTGTTGGAAGCCCTGCCATTGGGATGCTATAGACGTTGTTGAGATTTATTGTCTCTGTTTTTCGACAAAACGACGTAGCAAGCAAAAACGATGCACCAGATATCAGTATTTTATTAAAATTATTTCTCAAAAACTCCTATGGGCTGTTAGCCTTATTCTTTGCTCTCATAGAAAGGGCCACTCGATCATTCGGTGATCTTTTAACTTCTATAAATTTTAACCATAATTAAAGTATACGTCTCTTTTACCAAACTGTTCTTTTTTTGTAGATCAGTACACTTTCAAACAAGTTGGGAAACCAAAATGAACCTCTCCGAGCCGAGACGAGTTTACTTTCTAAACACAGGTCCACCAGCCAATGAGATAAACCGGAAGTACATAGTTCAAATTGGCGAAATATTGCCAAGGTCTTTAGCAAAGGCTTAAGCGTTTAACAATTTCCTTTGTATCCTCAATAATTCTAATGAGGACCTAAAATGTATCAGTGAAGGGTGTATTTAACTTTCGGCTCACTCTGAACCGTTAACACCTCCTATAAGATGAGGTGAAACAAGGTCATTTCTAGTATAAATCTAGGGTATCTTATTTCACAGACCCAATCGTTTCAACACTTGTGGATAGATGAAGAATTAACATCCATATTATCTATTGAATATAAAAATGCGTTTACACTATATATAAATGTAGTAAAGCTGAATTAAAAAGTAAACACCAAATTTGAAATGTTAATATCAAAAGATGTTATTGGAATATAAAGATGAAACAGAGCTTTATAGCTACACAACTACTTAAAGAATCGTAATGCCGAAAAATATTTAAAATATTTCCATTTAATATTCTGCAAAAAGGAAATGTTATCGTTTTGTAAGAGATCTTATCATCCTACTCGCTTTATATTAACTTTGATGTGCTTGTAGTGTTTCGATTCGGATGCAATCTTCATTACTCGTTCTATATAAACTCTCACTTGTGTCATTACATAGAAATAAGTTTATCTTAAATAATTAATTAAATATTAATGATATTAATTATTTTAATTGCCAGTAAATAACTTTAAAAATAGTTAAATCGTTTTAAATAAAGTTGTTCCCATTATCTTTCGAAACTTTGCTAATATTGACGTTTAAAGTGAAGGGTACCCCTCTTGCCCGCTTTCTTCAAATTTTGGGGTATATATACGATTCGTTTCCATTATAATAATAGATAAAAACGCATTCGCGTGAACCGATGGTGGAAGCCCTGCCATTGGGAGGCTAGACGTTTCTCGTAACCCTAGCCGATCGCCGCGTATATCTTGAAACCAATAATAGATAAAAACGCATTCGCGTGAACCGATGGTGGAAGCCCTGCCATTGGGAGGCTAGACGTTTCTCGTAACCCTAGCCGATCGCCGCGTATATCTTGAAACCAAACGATGACGAAGGCAAAGAAGCCAGAATGGACTGACTGGCGTCCATGTGGAATGGACAAAGACCTGAAGATGGTGGTGCATAGAAGCTGGTGTCAATGTGGAATTGACGAAGAACAGAAGATCGTGGTGCATAGAAGCTGGTGTCAATGTGGAATTGACGAAGAACAGAAGATGGTGGTGCTAGGAAGCCAGCAAATACAGACTAGTGTCCATGTGGGATGGACAAAGAACAGAAGATGGTGGTGCATAGAAGCTGGAGTCAAGGTGAAATTGACGAAGAACAGAAGTTGGTGGTGCTTGGAAGCAAGCACGTACAGACTAGTGTCCATGTGGGATGGACAAAGACTAGCAGATTGTGGTCCTTAGAAGCCAGTTAGTAAAGACTGGTGTTGGTAGATCAATGACCAAATTTCCGTGAACCGCGAACGCGTTTCGGAAATCGGGTATTTGTTTGCTCCGATTTGTAAACTGCGAACGCGGTCACGTGGGGTCTGACAGACAGACACACAGACAGACACACAGACAGACACACACACAGACACCCACACAGACAGACACGGCCGGTGTAATACCTCTCCGTGACATACGTCACTCGGAGAGGTAAAAAGGTTCTTGTCTGGTGATCGTCAGTAATACAACAAGCTATTATTAGTCTGAGAAGTAAAGAGAGAAAATTTAAACCGGTTTGGAAACCAAAATATTGTTATTTGCTGCCTGGTCGGAATGCCTTCAAAACCGTTTGGCAAAAAGTTGATTATTTTTGTCAACTGCGTTAGTAATATCAAATTATTATCTAAGCTGAGCAAAGATTCTGACCTTCTATGAAATTTGCCATTCGTGTTCAGCACAAAGTTAACCTTAACTAACCCCTCTTTTCAAGTATTAAAAGATACCAGAAGTAAGATAAGGGACTAGAAGTATCGAGGTAACCAAATTCTTCACTCGGCGAAAGTGAATACTTTTGATAACACACCAACGGTTGGCCCTCTGGTAGCGGTTTCTGAATTTTCCCTCCAAAACGTGAGACGCTCGCGGTGGTAGACGGCCGAACTAGATTCAAGTACCCGCGTCCGTGTTCCCACGCTGTAGGTTGAGGGGAAGGAGGTTGGAAATATTTTTGGAACTCGACCAATTTTGTTCTCTCTAGGGTAGGCGCGATGGAAGAAGCATAAAATCCTCAAATTTGTTCACTAGTGCCAGGATCTATTACCAACGGTAGAGCACTTCACTTCTAGTCCCTTATTTTACTTCTGAGTCGTTAGATTCAAATTGCACTAGATACTGGAGTTCAATATCAACTATATAGTTTCATATATTTTTCGTCAGAATCAAGCATTCTTTACTAGCTCAGCTTTAAATATGCATTACTTCAGAGGGCAGAACTAAAGCTCTGAGTCTTGGAGGGGTGAGTTTTAAACTACTAATTTCTGTGTTCTATCTCAATCACAAGGTTACGAGTCATATTGTTTTCTGTCCTCGACGCCCAATCGAAACGCCCGAATTGTTGAAGGTTAGAGATGCAAATCCATATTATGTATTACTTATACCAGAAGTAAAATAAGGGACTAGAAGTGAAGTGAACTAGCATTGGTAATAGGATCCTGGCACTAGTGAACAAATTTGAGGATTTTATGCTTCTTCCATCGCGCCTACCCTAGAGATAAAAAAATGGTCGAGTTCCAAAAATATTTCCAACCTCCTTCCCCTCAACCTACAGCGGCGGGTGCTTGAATCTAGTTCAGCCGTCTACCACCGCGAGCGTCTCATGTTTTGGAAGGAAAATTCAGAAACCGCTACCAGAGGGCCAACCGTTGGTGTGTTATCAAGAATATTCACTTTCGCCAAGTGAAGAATTTGGTTACCTCGATACTTCTAGTCCCTTATCTTACTTCTGCTTATACAACTTCATGGTTAAATGGTGTTAAGTTGACCTCATTAATACTTTCCAATCTTTACTGATCAAAAATTATCTGAGAAACAATTTTCAATTATAAAAAACTGGAAATTATACCTATTATGTTTGTTATAAGGTAATTAACTCTTAGTTTTGAGTTGAACTGAGAGTTATTTAGCTACATGTAATAAATATAACGTTTCACTTGATACAGTCTCAATTATCCTTTGGCATAAACAATGAGCATTTTTACTTATCTACCGAGAAAGAAACTTCCATATGGTCGTAATTTTCATCCGGGATGTCATGTCCTTGACCAAATGGATTGCATTGTTTTAACGATATATTCAAAAGATCATCCCAGTATTTAGCTTTTTTAAACGCACAAATCGCCGAAAATCTTAATCTGGAATGTTTTAAGATATTCAAATTTTAGACTTTCTCGTAACCTGTAATAGATCTTAAAAATGTTTTTGGTATATCGATTCCAATCCTCTAGCAATTGGAACATAAAATTAGTTTTTGACAACTCATTTTTACCTCTCCGAGTGACGTATGTCACGGAGAGGTTCTGTAACGATCGTGTGTGTGTGTCTGTTGTTACGCCCACGTGACCGCGTTCGCAGTTTCCAAATCGGAGCAAACGTGTTCGCCATTTCCGAACTGCTTTCACAGTCACGGAAATGACTCCTATACTTGAGTTCTCACACCATCATCTTCTGGTCATTGTCCATCCCACACGGACACCAGTCTGTACTTACTGGCTTCTAATCAGCAACATCTTTTGGTCTTCGTCCATTCCACTTGGACACCAGTCTGTACATACTGGCTTCTTATCACCACCATCATCTGCCTTTGTCCATCCCACATGAACACCAGTCTTTAGACCTGGCTTCTAACACCACCATCTTCTGGTCTTTGTTTTTTTCCATCAAATATGGACACCAGTCTGTACGCCTGGCTTCTAACACCACCATCTTCTGGTCTTTGTTCATCCCACATGGACACCAGTCTGTACACCTGGCTTCTAACACCATCATCTTCTGGTCTTTGTCCATCCCACATGGACACCAGTCTGTACATACTGGCTTCTTATCACCACCATCTTCGGGGCGTACTATTAGCGTCGAAAAGATTAGCATCGAATGAGAATAGTGCCGAAATTTTTTGTTGTAGGAATAGCACCGAATGGAATTGAATCGAAAATCTTAGCATCGAATAGAATAGTATCGAAAGGAATAGCATCGGGGGCGTCAAGACCGCCATTGGAATAGTGTCGAAAATATTTTAGAAAATTTGGATTAATGGCGAAAGGTATATCGTCGAAATTATATGAATGTGAATAGTATCGAAAAGATTTGTTAGTAAACTATACCACATAGAATAGTAAGATTGTCTTTAAAAACGTTAGCAAGATGCCCAGAAAAGCAAGCACATGGAGATTTATCTGTCTGCTGACGGAACAGTACTCGCATGAAAAGCGCAACTTCGTTCGAAGTGAACCAAGTAGGTTGATTGTCAACCAACTTTGCGCTGTAACTCTCGCGAAGGATTTATGGGTTAAATCCCGAAAGATCGCAAAATACGAATATAGTTATACTACTCTGTTAATTTATACACACGCAGGATATAGTTTAAGAGCAGTATTTACCAACATTTGGGTTCAAATTAAGATTAGGATCCGGTTGTTTTTAATGCAAGTAAGTAAAACACAATTAACGTAACCTAGCTCAAGTCTCTTTTACGAATATCTTGCATTTTGTACTCTAAAGACATTCAAATTTTCATGGATGTCGTTTCATTGAATGTAGTAAGATCGGTGAAAGTATGTTAATAAATTCATTTCAAAAAGTACAACGAAAATACTTCATTCTAAAGTTCATTGAAATACAATTGTTTCAACCCCCTCTCCCCAAAGAAAAACGAGACACAAGTTTCCGTTACGAGAATCTTTTTTTTTCATCCTCTTTGCGCTGCTCAATTTCAACTTGAAATGGTTGAGTAGCGGTGAATTTTCCAAAATCATTAGTGACTGCTACGTCAGAGCTTTCGCCAAATACGGTAGAACCAATTGTTGAACTCCGTCCAGCAGCGACGCTTAGAGCACAAGCACGACCATGTACGGCGCCTTTACCTTGACCTCTAACATGACCTCTTTCAGTCCCTCTACGTCGACCTCTAACATGACCACGTCCAGCCCCTCTACCTCGAACAGAAACACGTGCAAAACCAACAACCTGACCGGCGATAGCTAGATCCCCACCAGCCCGACTGACGTCAGTTCCATCCTCAACATCCCGACGGACGTCAGCTGCATCCCAAAAAATCTGATCGACGTTTGCTCCACAAACTTGACCTTGAACAAGTCCACCATTTTCGTGAGCTACGTTGTCTGCTTTACGTCCTCTGTTTGAAAAATCTGGCAAAAGATAAGCAACTCGGACCAAAAAGTTTGAAATTGGGTAGCGTCCATCAGCAAGCCTAGCCTCTGCGTCCCTTAAGTTCTTATCATTGAGAACATATTTAGGCTTTCTATTTCTGGTTATTTGTCTTCCTGCCATAGCTGCGTTATAATCTATTCCTTTTGCGTTCTCCACCCATCGAAGTTTATCTATTAAAATTAGAATTTCGATATGACGGATCTACTGTTCTTATTTCTAGAGTGGCCTTAACATCAAACTATTAGTGAGAATTACCCGAAAAAATCTAGATGTTAGCGTGCGATATATTGATTCTTTTATTAAGCCAGTTATTGAACGACTCCACGTCGTTGTTCGTCCTCCTAGAATTACCATGAACGCAAAAGTTTTCTGGCCCGACTAGTTCAAGCCTTTGTGTCCGAAAGTAGTTCATCAGGATCATAAGTTGGTATAATTCAGGTTCCTTTTCTACAATTTGTGTCATTTCGTGGCGCACAAGCTTCGCACCTTCTGGAATATCATTCAAGGGTAGCAAAGGAATTGCCATGAGCTTCCTTATGGCAAACTTGGTTATTTCATGACTACGATATTTATCGACCAGACCGAGATTTTGAGTTTTTCTCCATATGGCCTATACATAAATTTTGAAAATCATTACCCATGAACCATTACTTGAAAACTATCTAAATTTGATGCGAATACAATACCTGCGTGAAATGATAGACACATCCTCTTGTTTGAATGGGAAGAGGGAAAACATTCCGAGCCGCATTCATGAGAGCCGTTTCGAAATCTGTAATTACTAAATTTGGTCGAAGGCTTGGGAAACGATCACGTAATGTATGGAAAATTCTTTCGTAAGAATTTTGAGCACAGTCACTCATTAGAACGTAAACAAAGGGAAATACCTGAAATATTAAAATTAACATGAAAAATTTAATCCCAATTGGAAAATATATTTTGAATTACATGACCAAAATTGACTAAATGAATAGTCAAGAGCTGGTAAAACATCCTCGGAACCACTTTAAACGTTCCATCAGCATGAATCTCGCGAATACCTGACATTTGCTCATCATTGAAATTAGGTGATATGAAAAGTATGCTTTCACGACCACTGTCTGATTCAATTTTCCCAACGTAAAAATCCTCTCCGTGCAGGGTTTTCGAATACCTTGGGCTAATTCGTAATTCCTGGTCTAATTCAGTCACACTTTGAGGTAATTTTGGCAAGCTTTTTTTGTTTAATGAAGACTCGACGTCATTAAAAGCGACGTTGTTGTTATCCATCCTAATATATAATTGAATATAAATAACCTGAACCAAACCAAACCTAACCTAACACTAATGATTTGGAAAAGGCATATTATTTGAGAAGTCAATGAAGCTAAACATCAATATTTTGGAAAAGGCGTAGCATAGTTAAATGATTTTTAAAATAATACTAACCTAACTTAACCAACCCAAAACTAACGTAACATAACACTAATGATTTGGAAAAGGCATATTATTTGAGAAGTCAATGAAGCTAAACATCAATATTTTGGAAAAGGCGTAACATTGTTAAATGATTTATAAAATATTACTAACTTAACTTAACCAAACCTAACCTAACATAACAGTAATTATTTCGAAAAGGCATATTATTTGAGAAGTCAATGAAGCTAAACATCAATATTTTGGAAAAGGCGTAACATTGTTAAATGATTTATAAAATATTACTAACATATCTTAACCACACCTAACCTAACCTAACCAAACCTAACCAAACCAAACCAAACCTAACCTAACCAAACCAAACCAAACCTAACCTAAACAAAATCTTACGTTCTTGACATATAGTCAAATGAGTCCCTCGTAGATCCTGGATGTTCTTCCACATGGCGTTTTAAAGCTGCTTTGAACTTCCTATCCCGAAGATCTTGGTCATCAGGCAGATGATTATGCGATTGGGTCAAACCAAACTCATTGTCCGACATAATTCGCCGGCCCCGGCAATCAGAAACAACACATTGCACGTACTATACGTTTTATCTTTTACGGTCTTATTCTTTTTATAAACGAAGCGGTTACACACAATAACTTTGGCGTCAGACCTTAATCCCTCAATTTCTTCAATCTCGTCCATGATGATAACAATACTGATAAGCAACACCTTAGAGTTCTTCATTTTAGAGAAATTTGCCATTCCGTTTTATAGTTTTTTAACGGTGCTCTTTTCAATTATATTTTTAAACGTATCCTCCCTATTAAAATGTATGCCATTATCACTTCAATTTGCGCTATAGTTCTTTAAAATAAGAGTTTTTTATTGAAAGTTCGAACCATGGTCTTTTCAATTATTTTTTTAAACTCATCCTCCCCATTAAAATTGATGTCCTTTTTGGAAGTCAAAAATATCTGAAAAATTGGGTGCTGTCGATGTCTGTCTATTCCTCCCCCTTCCAGTGAAAGATATTTTTCCTACGTTATTTTCATGTAGATTTTTGAATTTAAACACCGGTAATCCTGGTATATCGATATCAATTTGACAATTCTTGAAAAACCTCAATAGTAGACAATTTATCATTGGGTAGAATAAGAAAATTGTACAATGCAACACGAAAAAACTTTCACCCTTCACAAACTATGTTTTCGACTCTAATGACGTTCGACATAGTTCCGTGTCGACCGTATTCCGATTTTGTTATTTTCAACTTCATCCCATTCGATACTAATCAAATTAGTCGAAATGGGGTTCGCTGCTACTCCTTAAGAAGCGCAATTTTTCGACTTTAAGTACGGTCGATACAATTCCTTTCGACTCTAAGTTAATATCGTAAATTGAGAGAGCAACTCTCTATTCGACGTCAATCCATTCGATACTATTATGCGACCCCTCCCCGCATCTTCTTGTCTTTGTCCATCCCACTTGGACACCAGTCTGTTCATACTGCCTTCTAAACACCACCATCTACTTGTCTTCCGTCTATTCCGCATAGACACCAATCTGTCTCATTGGCTTCTAACTAGGGATGGCAAAAATTCCGGAATTCCGGAACATATCCGGAATTTTCCAAAAAATTCCGGTACGGAATTTTCCAAGTTGAAAACCGGAATTCCGTATCATACGGAATACCGGTTTGTACGGAACTCCGGATCATACGGGATACCGGTTTGTACGGAATTCCGGATCATACGGGATACCGGTTTGAACGGAATCCCGGATCATACGGAATACCGGTTTGAACGGAATACCGGATCATACGGAATACCGGTTTGAACGGAATACCGGATCATACGGAATACCGGTTTGTACGGAATTCCGGCTCATACGGAATGTTTTCAGCCAACATTACTAAAGAATCAAGAGTAAGACACACCACTATTGTCTTCAATCTTCATCTCTTCAAATAATACAAATGGAAACCTTCCATAATCGGCGTCAAACTCTTAAGGGGGGGGGAGTTTCTGAATTTGTGACAGTCCGTGACAAGGGGGAGGTTGGCGTAATGCTATTCGTGGCGTCACATTCAACTTTAATTTTGTTAGGAAGTCGGTGTATAAGAGAGGCGGATTGGCTCTCTTTCGTGATAAAATAATAAAAACAAAATTCTAAATTCCACCGTGGGAAACAATAATAGCTAATGGTGTTTAGCCTATTTGTCAGTCCATAATTTAACAAAATTTATTTTCCTTGCCTAAATTAGTTATATAGCTAATGTAAGTTATAGCTATATAGTTAATGTTAATAGCTCCGGTTTTGATATCGGTTAAATTCCGTTACACTAGTGCGTCGCGTTAGCAGTTAGCCTTGTGTTGATGTGTTAAGAAATCATACAGAACCTTAATATTCCCTTTTTCCATAATATAAAGTGAATATCTGGAAGTATTTTTCGTAATTATGATGCATTTAGTACTTTTGTAGCTTTAAAGCTCTGTTTCATTTTGATATTCCAAAGATTTTTTTTAATATTGTTATTTGAAATGGCAGTTTATATATTACTTAAGCTATTCTACATCTGTACGTAAAATAATCCTTGTTTTAGTGATTACATGAAAAAAACTAAGTCCTAAACTCCGGCGGGTATATCAAGTATTATCTGCAATAGGCTTAGTGAAACAAATAGTAAATAATTGAGGCCTGAGGTGAAGTAAACTTTGGGCTTTGATTTTCGTGTCTGAAATGAAGAGACATCAACGGATCAGAGTGAGCCGAAAGTTAAATACACTCTTAAATAATCAGGTTAAGATTTTATAATAGAGGTAAAGATCATGGTGGCAATTAGAATAGTAAAAGGGCTAATGGTAAACGGGTAGTAGCTACAGACTTTTTATTCTCTTTATGATGCGCAATGACTATTAGTGCGTCTAGCTACAATTTAGCTTTGGTGTTATTTAACGTTAACATTCATGTTGGCAAACTAAGAATATTGTTGAGGTGAGACGAGACGATAGTGTTTACACTGCAAACCAGTTGTGAATGTAGCTATCAGAATATACGGTAAACAGCTGAAGCGTAGACTTCATTTCCTGTTCTTTTCCCCATTGACTGATTTCCATGTGTCGAAGATTTATCCTTATTGGATATAAAATGTCTGCTATACTGTATATTCGTTATGCTTGGAATACTGCTTCAATATTTCGTAATTTTTTACTTCAAAAAAGAGAAATAATTCCATATCTAGGTAACTAAGTTTGTAGTAGTAGACCTCTTGACTCGGAGAGGTAATATTTTGGTTTTCCCAACTTGTTAATGTTTTATATAATTCATCTGAAATTCAGTTATATACCGTATGTAGTAATATTTAGGATCCATGGTGTTTTGAGCCACATCGTAGTATACGATGAGGCTCTTAGTTTGACCCGAGCCGTAGTAGTAGTAGTGGCCGGGGTTGTCGCTTTTGTTATCGTCAGATTTTTGCTTAAAAGGAACTCTATAGTACCTCAACCCACCAATAGGGATAACTGAGGTCGGTTAGAGATTTTATATTAATTAAAATTGTTTCAGTTCCGACCCGGGAATCGAACCCGGGTCGCTGACACAGTCTACCACTGAGCCATAGAGACTTTGTAGAAAATCTGAGTTTTTATGGTTTAGTCTTATATCTAAAGTGTCGGGGTGAAGTGGGGTGGGGTACCTCTTAATCTGTGAGGTTGGATACATTTCAATTTTTATCTGTGGGGTCGGATACTTCTGACTGGGGTTTTTATATTTATTTTCATTTTATTTATGTGCTAATTAAATAGATAACGATTTTCCCCGTTTCCTACCGCGCTCCTCATGTGTTTCGTTCTCGTTCGGTAGCTATCGCCATCTATGTTATGTTTGACTGGAACGTTTTGGCGATTAATTCAAATATGGGTATAGATAGAGCTAACATAGTGTTAATTGAGCGTTATGCGTTTGATCAATTGCTAAAGGTAATTCGAGGGGATAATCACTACTAAACTTATTCTTTCAAACGTTTCTGGGCATAAGCCCTTGTTAGAAATTTATAAGACGCGATAAGTGTGCATCGGCTTAAGTCTATGTTGTAAACTCATCGAGGGGATTATCACTAAAACTATCTGTTCTTCGATTCGACGGAATATTACAATTACATCATAAATAAATTTATACGGTTTTTATTTTATCACTGTTTAGAGTATCATTAGGGTAAGTTATGGAGGGGTTATTCACTCATTAGGGTAGGGTATAGAGGGGCTGTTCACTCGTACGATGTGGCTATTATTACTAGCCCTTGGGCCGTCTTGTTTATTTCAATCTTTATTCAATAAGAACTGCTCCTTCATGGAAATCTTAAAATTATATATTTATTAACAACTAAAAAGTATTATTTTGGGAGCTTATCGACCGCGGTCCTTCCTCACGCAAGGAACAATTTTTTTCTATGCTATTATACATCTATTGCAATTACGGTATAAGTGAAACTTATAGCTCCATCCTAGATATCCATCATATGAATTGGCTAAAAAATAATCGTAAGCTTCTACATGTAGTTCAATATAATTTACGAAGATAATTTTCACGTGACTAAAGGGTCTCGAATCAGAGTATTCCACTAATTGTGTTGCCTCATTTATTATATACTCTTAAGTTTGTGATAAAAAATAGTACACGCAAACGGTAAGCGCTATCAAACGGTAGCTATTAATTATACAGTAATTTCTAGAACAAGAAATTTAAGTGCTGTATGCGTGACTTGGTGCAAAAGTAGGCGCAATGGGACTGTAGTTGAATATTACTCAAACATTAATTTCATTAATTTTGAAATGGCAATATGTAGTTCTTGAGTTCATTGACGTATTGCTATTTAGACATACTTGTTATTATTGCATAAAGTAACTGCCGGGAATTCCACTTTTCCAGATCTATCTATAGCCACGCTCTGCAAAGTTGGATGTCGAAAGTAATCTGACATGAACTCGAAAATGTGATAAGCGCAACAGAACAAGAGCGCGATACCACACAGCGCTTTGAAAACACTGGCAACATTAAACATTTTAGAAGGAGCTTTTACTGTAACTTCTTTAAAATCGCGAAACAAATTTGTCTGTTTTTTCAGCAAAACCATAATGATTTACGCCTTCTTCACTCCTTATATTGAAAAATGCCAATAATTAAAACTGAAAATGTTAATATCTGCAGTTTATGGAGTTAGTTTTCTACACTTTATAGCTTTTACTTTTTCAAGACAAATTTTTATTAAGTTCCTCAGATCTATGAAAGAACGTTTTCGTCATTTTGGGTAAAGTTAATATCTTATGCTCTGTCTATAGAGGAGTGTCTCAATTTTACTCTTGTATTTCGAAACTTATGATAACACGTCAAAGGATTCGGTGTTGTTTCGTACGTTTCCATAGTAACAAAAACACAACCTTACAATATGATCATTACCTTTTTTAACGTCAATTTGCGAGTAAAAGTACAATGTTATAGTATACATTAGCTTATGTGCAATCTTAACGAATCAATTTCAGGAAAAGCGTAAGCAAGTATACTGGCTATATTTCGAAGCAAAAAAAAAAGAAAACAAGAAAAAAAATTAAATTTCTTAAACCTCTTTGTTATTTCCTGTGGAATTAATTATATTTTATTAAAAATGTTTACAAATTCAACCGTCATTTAAGAATTTAAGGGAGTTCTGTTTTGTATAACATTGTTATCCTACAAGCGGCTTCTTATCTCCAGGTGGGATAAGAGCGTTTTGTTTCATTTGGTCAGCTCCGATTTGGTTTATTACTAGATAAATTGTGTTAAAGAAGTATTAAGACAGTTGCTTTTCGGCCTACTTTTAATTTAGTCTAAATTCCACTTCTACTGCTCTTCACACTCTTTTAAGGTAGTAAATATTTTGACATGTTATAAGGGGTGAAAATTTTAAGTCTAGGGAGAAAGCTAAAAAGATGTTGTATGATACTTTTATTCATTGCCGGGGCAAAGCAGTTTTTTCAAAATTAAGCTAAATTAGTTGAAGCGCGCACTCGCAAAGAAACGGGGTTTGCGGAAAAGTTTAAAGGAAGGGGTGACTTGCATATGTAAACCGGAAGAACCGTGATATTTTTTTAAATGAAGGGTGACTTGCACTTGTAAACTTGAAAAATCCTGATAGTTTTTTAAAGTATTAATTAATTCCAAATCAAAAGTGAGCAATAAACTTAGGGTCAGCTGCCCTAATTTGGAACACTTTTCTTAAAATCATCATAACTTAAGTTTGAGAGCTTCAAATGAATATTTTAAGGGCTCATTTAAAAGAATGAACATCTTTCTATCCACAAAACACGGCCTCAAGACTCTATCTTAAATTCCAGAGAAGATACAAGCATAATTAGACAACCTCATATTTTGCATAATTTATTTTTTCCAAAATGAAGGGAAAGTTCTCCCATGGGTCTCGGGAAATAAGCTTTCAGGGCCAATGGGAAAAACATAGGCTTACGAAAACGATTCCATTGAAAACTTCGGATCTTTCTCTTCACATTAAAAACTTTAAACGCCAGGTTAGGGCCAAAAATTATTGAGAAAACTCGAATAGAAAATATGTCATCATTTGCCTAAAATGGAACACCCCGAAACACGGAAATCTTTTTACATCCATAACAAATGTTTTACTCACTAAAGGACAACAAAAAAGACCTAAGAAGATGCGTTGATTCATTACCTGTTTAATAAAAATGTGGCTCCCTTAGATAGCCAAAATTTTGTCGCTTCCGTGATTGAATTTACTGTAACATATAAATTATTCAAATAAGTTTACACCCTTGATTAATAATGAATCTCTGATTGTTAACCTGTTATATGTATACCATTTAGACTTGGGGCGCTCACATCATTAGTTGTTTCCCTTCTTTGCTATATGTAGTTTCTTTAACTTCCGCACTCCATTCTCTTAGGTTTCCCAAGAATTCGTTCTGTAACCACTATAAACCAAATATTCCTTACGGTGTTATAACTATTAGCAAAACATTATTTAGTGAAAAGTCTAACCTCGAATTTGCTATCATTAAGTGATGTAAAAGGGTCCAAGTTTGGATTTCTTTTCAACTTTCCATTCGCCAGAATTGGTTTTCATATCTTTATCTATCCTACTTAACGACAATCATTAAACAGCCGTTTCAACTTCATCTGGTGGGTCACCGCCAATTCCAATCGGTATTTATTGGCTTATAACACCACGCACTAGTCTTTCGTGTATACCAAGGATAAATTATTGTAGAAATCGTTCCCACGGTGGACTTGGTGTTAACAAACGACAGCCAATTGGCCTCTAACTGACATAGTAATAAAATTAAGGTTAAATGTGGCGTCACGCATCGAAGAACCCCTCCCTCCCCCCTTGTCACGGACCGTCATAAACTTACAAACCCCCTTCCCCATAAGAGTGTGACGTAGTTTATGGACGGTCCCTTACCATTGAATCAAAGAGAATATACCAAGAGGAGCGGAAGCTCCAGCATTTTTTGGTAGCCCTGAGTTTTAGGATTCTAGTTCCGTTGAGTCACGTGATCGCGAAATTCGCGTCGTCTATTCCGTAGTCTCCTAAAGTAGGGCTAGCTTCCTTAGATCAGACAACGATGTCGTTAACACTATGGGATGGTTTAAAAAATTTTGAAGGTAAGTTAATAATACAAAAATATTACACTTAAAAAATGTAGTTACTTTTCTCTCGAATACTAGCGCATTAATCAACTGGGGCCGTATTCTGCAGAAAAAGTATGCTCCTCCCCCGGACTTAAGCTCGCTGATTGGTGGGTCAGGATTGAACTTAGGGCTTTTCATTGGCGTAGGCGGTTTTGGGGCAAATCTCACTTAAGACTTGTGATAGGTTGAAATTTTCGAGCAGACGAAATTGACACGTGTCAAAATATACACCAAATTCAAATTAATAATTTTAGAACTCGGCAAACCGTTCAGCACCATGAATCGGTTAATTGACCGGTTTTTTTGCTTTTTTTTTCACCGGAACTTAGCAGACTACACTTCGTCGTTGCTAATGGCGGAAATGGCAGGTAATGGACTATATTGTTCTTGGTGTTGTTGACTTTAGAAAGAAAGACAACTAAATTATTGTTTTAAATACTGTTAGTTTACAAAATATAAGGGTTTGCGTTGTTATAATTTAAAAAATATGCCTTTGTTTTGTGGGAAAATGAAGTCGAACTCTGCCCGAAGTCGAAAAGGATTTACACCGAGGCTTATGACGAAGAAAGTCCTCTGTAGACTGTAGTAAGTAGTAAAGAAATATTTTATTGTTTCTGTTATTGACTTATTGTTTGGTTCTGTAAGATAAGTTTCAAGCAACAGAGGCACGCTAGTAAATGATTGGAACATGAAATGAGGCACCATCCCATAGCGAAGGGATTTCGTCATTCATTGGCCATGACCAAGATAATTGTGTTTTGATACAAATATGATTGCCTAATCCTTATGGGTCATGAAAGCCTGATTCAATATGCTTATAATTTATATTCCATGACTGTCACAGCCATCTTCCCTGGCACTTGGCACCATGAACTGTACCTATTTTATAATCAAAGCACCAACAGCGAAAGAAATACTTCTACCTTTTATTAAGCAACTATTGCATTAATGTTCAACTGGTAAGTAATGTTGCACACATGTCTAACAAATAGAAATATTCATATGCTTTTCTTGTATTATAGATTTGTGCTAATGACGTGTTTGACATGAACCCGAATGGGAACTATTTTTGACCTCTATAGTAGGAATTTCTCTTCATTTTCTTCTGTTACTGACAGGTTTATTTTAGCAAATTAAAGATAGCAATACAGCGACAATGTTCTTTAATAACTTCATTCACTGTCAAAGCACCACACAGCAGAGGAAAGATAACTGGATAAAACATCAGGGATCACAGATAGGTTAAATGATGTCAACGAGGAAGATTGTTGGTTGGAAGAAATCAAGAAGATATTGAGCATCTTGAAAGGCGATATATGAAAGAAGACTGCTTCGACAATGGAGAGCGGTAAAACTGGAGGCCGAACCAGTTACGTCCATGAACTCCTAAAATGTACCTTTATTCCCAGTTTTGAACTTGACATTTGTCAGTATGCCGTAATTTGTTAGCTATCTTATACTCGAATTCGGATATTCTCCAGCAATGTATGTAAATATGTAGTTGGTAAATGTCCAACTTTTATGGAACTGTTGGAGAAATAATAATGAAACACAAAAATATGTTGACTCCCTATTTCCTACCCATTCAAATGTTCCAGTTTTATTGTCTTAATTAATTTCGTGGTCATCTTCTCTTAAATACATAGGGGTGCTCGAAAAGGGGTGCTCGAGACATTAAAGACGGATTCCTTATACAGAAACATAACCATAGAAACACCAATAGTTCCTACAGTGGCACATTTTTTAATTGACTCTTCGTTAAATGATGCAGAGGACATAACACATTTTACTACGTTTAATTGTGATTTAACAATAAAGGGGTAGTAGCGAATAAATCAATAATTAAAGTTTAAATTGAAACACGTAGGTTTTTAGAATAGAATATGCAAAATGAAGGTCATTTTAAATATTTTGTTTCAGTAATGCTTCGTGACTTGTTGAAATGTGCAATTGGAAATACAAATATGGGGAACCTTCTTTTAAAACTGCAACAAAGATGATCAATAAAAGCCTTTTTTTTCCATATATAGGATTTTAGGTTCGATATATGATTTCCATTGGTTCTATATTAATACAATCTTATAATGATAATTGATAAACAACAATGCTCAAGAACATATGCACATGAATGCCAGTCCTCCTTCATCCAAATACCATTCCAACAGACTCATACATTTGCCTGCATCAGATAATAAAACCATAGATGTGCATTTAGTGGCCGTCTAATAAAATGGGCTTATAGATATTAAGAAATTAATTTACATCGAGAATCCTATGTGATAAAGTCAAAATATACTCAGTTTTATTTAAATAATGTTGCTAAACTGTTTTTAGTAACAGCTCATCATTCAGTCTCGACATTGGTTCCTCTCCGTTACTTATTTTTCTATAATTGATTCTTTATTACCATAATAATAATTAGTTAAGTTTGATTTGTTTATTTTATACAAACCTTTAAAGAGCTCACCTCATATTTGTATATGCGCAAATCACATACTCGTTGGTAGTTTATAGTTGCAACAACTATGCCAGCCTTTTCTTTAAAGGGATACCTTAGAGTAAAGCATGCTCAACTAATAAAAGTGTTAATACCCTAATATACAAGTTGATTACAACACTTCAATGTTGGCAGATATCCTTAGAGGAATTGCCCACCCTCGATAATTCTCCATTGCCATTGCCAGTGTCAATGATAGAAATGTCATTACCACAAATCTATAATATATAAATATGAATATTTCTATTTGTTAGACATGTCTGCAACATTATTTACCAGTTGAACATTAATGCAATAGTTGCTTATAAAAGGTAGAAGAATTGCTTTCGCTGTTGGTGATCTTTGAAAATCAGATTCACTGAAAGAGTCATCCAAATAAAGCCTTTATTTATTATTATTATTATTATTATTATAAAATAGGTACGGTTCATGGTGTCAAGTGCCAGGGAAGATGGCTGTGACAGTCATGGAATATATATTATAAGTATAACGAATCAGGCTTTCATGACCCATAAGGATTAGGCAATCATATTTGTATCAAAACACAATTATCTTGGTCATGGCCAATGAATGACGAAATACCTTCGCTATGGGATGGTGCCTCATTTCATGTTCCAAACATTTACTAGCGTGCCTCTGTTGCTTGAAACTTATCTTACAGAACCAAACAATAAGTCAATAACAGAAACAATAAAATCTTTCTTTACTACTTACTACAGTCTACAGAGGACTTTCTTCGTCATAAGCCTCGGTGTAAATCCTTTTCGACTTCGGGCAGAGTTCGACTTCATTTTCCCACAAAACAAAGGCATATTTTTTAAATTATAACAACGCAAACCCTTATATTTTGTAAACTAACAGTATTTAAAACAATAATTTAGTTGTCTTTCTTTCTAAAGTCAACAACACCAAGAACAATATAGTCCATTACCTGCCATTTCCGCCATTAGCAACGACGAAGTGTAGTCTGCTAAGTTCCGGTGGAAAAAGAAAGCAAAAAAACCCGGTCAATTAACCGATTCATGATACTGAACGGTTTGCCGAGTTCTAAAATTACTACTTTGAATTTCGTGTATATTTTGACACGTGTCAATGTCGTCTGCTCGAAAATTTCAACCTCTCACAAGTCTTAAATGAGTTTTGCCCCAAAACCACCACCGCCAATGAAAAGCTTAAGTTCGATCCTGACCGACCAATCAGCGAGCTTAAGTTGAGGAGGAGCATTCTTTTTTGCAGAATACGGCCCCTGGATCGACAAACCTACGAGAGTTACAAAATATACGAAAACTTGTCTAGATCACTTTTAGTTAAATCTAAATTAAAAATAGACAAAAATTCTTATATCTTATCTTTGAACTATCAATCGTTAAACTAAAAAAGAATATCTCCCACCAAATAAATTTACCAAAATCAATTATAACAAATTAAATTGCCTCTTATTATTTGAACCCTGGATGGGGGTCTCTTCGAGTGATAACGTTGATATCGCGACATGCTCCTTTATTAACTCCCTTAACTTTACTTTAATTATGTGAAGAAAATGGCCCCCGCCCAGGCTCAAATCTAAATACTAAAAAATTAAACCGTGCATTACAAATGGCTTACTAAAAAGTATGAAAACACGGGGAGCATATCTTAAATTACAAAAAAGACCATTTAAATATAACTTAAATCAAAATTCGTACTTCATGGGAAACAAGTTAAATATTTTTTTAAATAAGAGACACTAAAAATAGATTTTATGAAGCTAGAATTAAAAGTGCTGGTACAGACTCGGCTAAAATGTGGTCAGTTATAAATGAAATCATAAACCCTAATATTAAATCTAAAAATGATCCGGAACAGATTGAGTTAGATGGCATTAACATCAAAGATAAAACCACAATAGCTGAAGAATTTAATAAATACTTTTCATAGGTTGGTCCTAACTTAGCTAGCGCAATCCAAAAATCTAAAGATCTGCCCTCCTTGACCAATCCAAACTCGCAACTTATTCGTGAAATGTTAATAGCAAAAATTTCTTTTTGAAGCCAGTTAGTCTCTGTGACATTCTTACATTCTCATAATTTAAAAAATAGCAAATCCTGTAGTACTGACAAAATTAGTTCATTCTCCTTGAAAAAGATCTCTCATCACATTATAGGTCCCATCCTGCACATTGCTACTTAAGCTTGGAGAAAGGAATCTTCCCTAACCTCTGTAATTGCGCATCTATAACCCCATACACAAGGGTGAAACAACCAAAATTTCAAATTACACGTCGATTCAATCTTACCGAGTCTTGCAAAAATTTAAGAAAAATGTGTTAAATTTCAACTTGACGGGTTTTTACAAAGTTTAACTTAATATCCAAATCCCAATTCGGATTTCAGAAACGCAGAACAACGGAAGATGCACTTTACTCATTTAGTAAATTCATTATAAATAACTTAGATAAAAAATAAAAGCCCTTGGCGGTCTTCCTCGATTTAGCAAAGGCATTCGACACTGTAAATCACCCAATCTTACTGAAAAACTTCAAAACATGGGATAAGAGGTCTTCCACGAAAATGGTCCGAAAGTTACCTTAGTAACAGACAGGCCGCGGTTAAATTAGAGGGGTAATTAGTAAATTTAAAAAATATTCGTACGGGATTCCCCAAGGCACGATATTAGGCCCCGTTTAATCCTAATTTATATTATGGGTTACTCGACAACGATAAGCGATCATATCGTTGCTTTTGCAGACAATACGGTGCTATTTTTTACAGGAGACACGTGGCTGAAGTGTTCTCTAAAGCAAGTCGTGGCTTAACATTAACTAAGAAATGGCTGGACAAGTTTAAAAGCGAAGAAAACTAACTACATAACTTTCTCCCTCACGAAAGTGGATTTGCCCTATTAACATTAAGTTGCACGAAAATATTTCCTGCTGCTTGGGGACTGCTTATTGCCCTTGTGCTCCCTTGACTAAGGTGGAGGTCACTAAATACTTAGGGGTCATGTTAGACCAACATTTAAAATGGAATAAGCACACGGCTTATCTGGCTTAAAAAACTTCGATATACTCTGTTCAACTTGAGTAAACTAAAGCCCATACTCGGAACCTTGAAAATGCGTACCCTTAACTATAGTTTATGTGAATCTCTCCTGACGTATGGTTTACTCTGCTGGGGAAGTGCTCAAGAAACAAACCTCAAAGTTATAAAACGTCTTCAAAAAATAATAATAAAACTATGTCTCGTTCGCCCTGGCGCTATCCAACCTCCCTGATTTACAAAGAGATTTGATTACTGCCAACTTGAAAAATATTCTACATAAAATATTCTATTAAATTATTTAAAACACCAAAATACTCAAAATCCCTATTACACCACCAGA
>JAEQBA010001490.1:0-181249 GCA_019434445.1 Phalangium opilio | reverse complement strand
AACCTATTTTTCGGTGTTTTACCAATACCACAATTGTACTTTAGTCATTTCATGAACGTTCAACTGCTTTTTAGTTCCATTGAATGCGATTTGAAACACCGTTAATAGTTTGACAACACTTGATCCACTTTCTTATAGACATATTAGTTCGCTTTCAATCGAACGCTTTCATTTACATCAGTTCGATCCGCGTTTAGTAGATTAGCAACACTTTCGACCAGTTTTTCATCATTCAACTTCATTATCTGTTTTATAATTGTCATATATTAATAATATCAGATGCATTTATTCGAATAACGTTACTTTTACTAAACATTTTGCGAAACATTAACCAATTTTTAGTGTTTTGCTGATACTTTTAATTGAACTATAGACATTTCATGTCACTTTCAACCGCTTTTTTAGTTTCCTACGAGCAAAAATTAATCGCAATTCAGTAATTTGAAGATTTTTCTGTTATGTAAATACCTATAAACATATTAGAAACAAAACTGCGATAATATCAAAACATACATTATATCGTATCTTCCTGAACTTTAGAGGGTTTTGGCGCTCGCTTTCACTGAAAAAAGTGTAGGCTTAGTTGATAAGATAGAAGATTCTGGAGATAAGAATTTTACGATAAAGACGCATTTTAAAGAAAGAAATTTTCAGTCAGGTTTTCATTAAAATAATGTATTTAACTTTAATTTTCACTTAAAACAATATAAATATGAACCAAATATTTATGAATTATACTAAAATTATACAGAATATATTCAAAAATTTATATAAATTAATAGCAAGAGTTATGTTCGGTGAGGGTCTATGTTGGTATATCAACGTGTCCATGAGCAAGGGTCGTGATTCCATCTTCAAGTATGTAGCGCTTATCATCGCATGGGTTCAAGCATAGCTTGTTTTGCCGTATTGTGTAGAGATTATGTTTTACACTGACGATGCGATTCATCTCTGCAGTGGTAATTTTCCGATTCAGGAGACAATCTCGATAATCAGCGTGAAAAACGCTTTTCCTCACAACTCTTTTGCAGATGCCCTTGGCCGTCTTCTTCTCACCATTCGCAGACAGAATGGAGTACATCTTTGGCCGTAAGCCGCAGAACTCTTGGATAGGTAGACCGTTTAACTCATCTTTGAATTTCCCCAGACGCTTTTTATTCTCATTACTAAAAAGCGGATGGTCGGTGGGGTACCCCGAGAAATCGTAATGGTGTGCTTTTTGAGCCAAGTCCTTGTATAAATCATTCGTCTCGATGTAATACGTGAGACTGTCCGTATCGGTGAAAAGAAGTTTGGCTTTATCGTTGTACTGTGCTCGGATGGTATCATAATGGAACCGGTACATCAGTAGCTTCGAGAGATCCAGGATGGTGAAACCGGTATATATAGGTCGATTCAAGGTGATTGATTTTCTTATTGAGTGAATTCCCACCAAATCATTATGAAAAATGGTGAATTTTTCGAATGTTGGAGAGCTAGCTTTCTTAATAGCTAATTTGGGGTGTTGAACTAGGTCGAACTTGATTCGATTCCTCAAATTCTCCATCGTTTTACCGAAGACGGCGTTATTCATTAATTTAAAGAAATCCTTCTCGAAATCGTTGGCGGCCATCTTTCTTTTTTCTGTATTGAAGGCGATATACTCGGAGAGCCAAGTTCCCTGCTCGAAGGATAGAATTCGGTGAACTTGACTGATTTTCATCCCTTTCTCGACGTAATACCGCAGATTACGGTAATGAACGACGTAATTGGTTTTTGGGTGAAGATCCGGGATCAATTTAGGTAAGGAGTCTCTCAGCGGGATATTCAAATGCTCTAGCTGCTTCTTCGTATAATTCGACAACTCTGAGGTTACAACAGACCGCTTTTGTGGTGCCAGAGGTAAATCATTATGATCGTGATGTAGTGATGCAGGGTATGTCAAGTCGACCTCGAGAATGTATCCGATTTTATCGTCATCTGGGTGTTTGAGTATATCCTCGATTGGGATGGAATTGCTCCATTGAAATTCCCTCATCGGCATGGGGTCCATCATGACGGTACCGTATAGATTGTTACAATCTAAATATGTCAGGAAGGTCGTGGGTTTTTCTGGATCATATGTATCGGGAAAGAGATTATTGTTGGCTGTCGCTAAACGGTGGGTAATCATGGAAACGCCGCCGCGAATCCCTCTCTCGATCATCAGATGCATATCCGGATCAAGCAGCAGATCTAACTCCACCCCCGTCATATAGAGGGCGCTTTCCCAAGCGAAACCCGGGCTCGTATATGAATGAGCACTATCTAATTTATAGTAGTTCATACAAATGTTCCGGAATGATTCGAAGACATCAGCCAGCTGAAGAGTATCGGCGGTGACGTAGAGATCGTGATACTCTCCCATATTTCGTATCCGGAAAGTTTCCCAGACCTTCTGGGCATGTTCGTAGTCGATGTCATTGATGGGTGTATCAGTTAAAATGTTGAAAAAGCTGTCCTTCGAGGGTAGTTGCTCTCGGTTGAATTGTTCTGTACTGTCCATGAGATCGTAGGGGTA
Source organism: Phalangium opilio (assembly GCA_019434445.1). Classification (NCBI taxonomy): domain Eukaryota; kingdom Metazoa; phylum Arthropoda; class Arachnida; order Opiliones; family Phalangiidae; genus Phalangium; species Phalangium opilio. The sequence goes on along the minus strand of JAEQBA010001490.1, from coordinate 178,710 downwards.
GACTCCTTTTCTCAATAGTAGGGTGACCTCATCAGGGTTGTACACGGAATTTAAAATGGGAAACTTATCGGAGCCTCCTTTAGCCAGGTTCCCCACGAGGGTTTCCAGGGGTGCAGCTAAAAACCGAAACGAGTCGACGAAACGCAGATGTCCCAGCGAGAAGGAGATGTACGTCTCACAATTGCTCGGAATGCAATCGATTCTTTTATTTTTGATTAGTCCGATCTGCTGCATTAGAAGATGCCCATCGTAGCGGCTGAGGTTATGAAGAAAGACGGGAATATGATTCGGCGGTTTCAGTTTCAGGTTGCAAGTATTATGTGCCGCTCCACGATACCTCCCCAAGTAGTGATCATGGTCCCTAACTTTCCAGTCCTTCGATGTGAAGGGTTTATCGCATAGATAGCAGGTCGACGCTTCTCGGTGGGTCTTTTCCTCCTCACTTGATAGATTCAGCGGAAGTTTTTCGGCTATTTTACCCTGAATGGTTTTCGCCTCGACATCTAATTTATCGAAAAAGACTTTCGTGGCGTCTTTTCCTCGATACGTAACCGGTTTACTGGGCTTGCCGTCGGGACCGACCACAACATAGGAAAAGCCGCACGAGATGTGATGGGCTAATGTTGTAGTTGATGACAGTGTCGAATCGGGCAGGCAGGTATCGACTTTAGGCATAATAGATTCAAAGTCGGCGTAAATAACGTATGGAACCCTCATACACCATCCGAACTTTGTGAATCTACAAATGGGGTTTTCAGTGGGCATTTCAATACGTTGAGGTCCGTGGACGTTGCAATCTTTCACGTGTTTGTTGTGGTTGTTTTTAGCGTTGGTACCGGAAAAACGGTGTAGACAATAGCGACAGTAGAATGTTGAACGACAATCTTTAGTCAAATCGCTTAAGAGCCGGCTTAAACTTCGAATCAGGCAGTAATGTTGATTCTTACCACAGGTTAGTAATAGGAGATCGATTTGTCTTTCCTCCTTTACTTTGTTCTCGCTAACGTGGATTGGGAAAATTATTTTTTCCACGGCGAAGATGTTAATCGAGAGATTATTCGCATTCTCAAATTTTTTCAGTTTGTTAGAATCATATTTAAAGGGGAAAGATATACCCTCTACATTCAATTCTCCAATGAATTCTGTTTTAACACGTTGAGGGTTTGTGTTAACCGGATGTAATTGGGCTAGAATACAGTACAGAAAGCATCGGTCGTCGTCGTTTTTAATATTAATGACGGCTTTCTTGTCTGCAATCCATTGAGGTAATTCAATGTATGATCCTCCTTGCAGGGGAGAGTACGCGATAATGTTTAATTGTAGAAATTCGATTCGATCTAACACCCATCCAGATCCCTTATCTTCATATTCGGACATGGATTGCTCAATTTTTTGAATGCAGGTTGAGATCTGATCCCGAATAACATCAGAACTTAGTGTAGCGTAGGTGAATCCACGAAAATATGGTAGAGCTTCGACGACGGTGTCGATATTGGCCAGGGAGCGTGTATAGCGAGCACGAATAACAAGGTACCATTTCACTCCTTTCTTTGATTCACGTTTTTTCTCGATATACCCGTAAATAGTTTCGGTGTGACTGTTAATTAATCTTGATGCGTCTGTTTCCACCCCACTCGGGGTCACACGGGCAGCGAAAACGGCATCGTCCAGTGCTTCAACCTCCTCCCACTCATCACGAGGTTCTGGTAACGGTGATGGACGTTTAACAGGTGTAGCAGAATCGTCACCCGAATGGCGACGTTTCCTAGACTGGTTAGAGGTCGATGGAGAACTGGTGAGGGCGTTGGGATCTGATTCGACGGTTGTGACGTGGTTAGGCTGAGGGATACCTTGCGGGGTATCAGAGGTTGCAGGTGATAGACCGTGCACTTTTCCAATGTGATTATTTAAGTTGGTTTTCCGGGTAAATGATGCCGGACATTGAACACACGCGAACCTTATATTCTCGTGATATGATCGGATGTGTTGCTGTAAATTCCTTTTAGCGGGAAACTTTGCGTCACATTTATCACAATGAAACATTTTAAATTGGGTAAAAATTTCCGATTTAACGTAATTTAACTCTTATCTCCTTAGAGAATGACTTGTCGATAGCTCGCGTCTTCCGAAACTGATCTCCAACACCCTAATCAATTGTCTTATAAACTCCTCAAACAAACACTTGATACTGATAACGATTCTACAACAAGTCTAACTATAACTAGAACTAGAACAGGCCGCTCATTGGTCAATAAACTCCTCAAACAAACACTTGACACTGATAACGATTCAACAATAAGTCTAACTATAACTAGAACTAGAACAGGCCGTTCATTGGTCAATATCCCTGAGGGGTGACTCATCATAACCCCCCCCCCCCAAATTGGATAAAGTCAATAGCGTGTGAATGGTAAATATTAGAATAATAAAATAGATATGGCACCCCTCGAACATTCCCGATACGAACCTATATTGGAGTATTTGATTTAATTTTATCTACAGATAATAGGTTATCTGATATTTGTCCATTTTTTTATTCGGGATGTTACATCCATCTGAATACGATTCGCATAGGTTAAGCCTTTTCAAATTTCCCCCTGGATACTTCAACTACTGATAAAAATGAAACTCGGAACTGAATCGATTAGATTAAGTATGATTTTGAATTTCCCGCTAGAAATTCCTTATTACACTGATAAGAGTGTAAACAAATAATTTAGAATGATCTAATTAACCACTAATTCTTGTGAAGGGTACATATAGGTTTGATAGATAAGATAAGAATTTCGAATACGTAGGAAAGATAACAATTTTATGTAAAATATGCTTGTGATACCGTCGATTGATTTTTGAAGTACAAGTGCAGCTGCAGCTAATGTTAAAGTATAGCTGCAGCTGCAGCTAATGTTAAAAGTATAGCTGCAGGCTGTGCTAGAACATAGATTCCTCCCCTACTCCCCTCGATGCCCTACCCTAAACAGTGATAACCGTAATACCGGTAGAGGCAGAGCGGAGCCTCAGCCAGTCAAGGCCCGCGCCCGCGGGTAGGGGAAATATAACAAGCTATACCTTTCTTTCCATTTACCTTTAAAAATTTAGATTATTAATGGTTATTTTAAGAATTAAAGTCGCCACTTCCATTTTAATGAAGTCTGGTGGAGTATACGACCCCAAAGATACAAATTCAGAAGTATCCGACCCGAAAGATACAAATTCAGAAGTATCCGACCCGAAAGATACAAATTCAGAAGTATCCGACCCTAAAGATACAAATTCAGAAGTATCCGACCCTAAAGATACAAATTCAGAAGTATCCGACCCCAAAGATACCAATTCAGAAGTATCCGACCCCAAAGATACCAATTCAGAAGTATCCGACCCCAAAGATACCAATTCGGAAGTATCCGACCCCAAAGATACCAATTCGGAAGTATCCGACCCCAAAGATACCAATTCGGAAGTATCCGACCCCAAAGATACCAATTCGGAAGTATCCGACCCCAAAGATACCAATTCGGAAGTATCCGACCCCAAAGATACCAATTCGGAAGTATCCGACCCCAAAGATACCAATTCGGAAGTATCCGACCCGAAAGATACAAATTCGAAAGTATCCGATCCGAAAGATACAAATTCGAAAGTATCCGATCCGAAAGATACAAATTCGAAAGTATCCGATCCGAAAGATACAAATTCGAAAGTATCCGATCCGAAAGATACAAATTCGAAAGTATCCGATCCGAAAGATACAAATTCGAAAGTATCCGACCCGAAAGATACCAATGCAGAAACCCCAAAGATACAAATTCAGAAAATATAAAGAAAAGAAATATAAAGACCAAAAGACACAAATTCAGAAGTATCCGACCCCAAAAATACGTAAGTATCCGTCCCCAGAAATAAATAGGACCCTCCCTCATTCCCGAACCTTTAGAGATAAATTAAAGGAAGAAAACTCGCTCTTATTGTCTAGCCCTCGTGGTATAGTGGTTATAGTGTCTTACTGCTGCGTGAACGACCCGGGTTCGAATCCCGGCTGCGACCAAAATAAATTTTAATTAAAATAAAATCTCTAACAGAGCTCAGCTACCCCTATTGGTGGGTTGAGGTACTATCGAGTTCCTTTTAAGCTAAAATATAACGATAATGATAGCGAAAACTCCGGCCACTGTTACTACTACGGCTCGGGTCAAACTAAGAGCCTTATCGTATACTACGATGTGGCTAAAAAGGGGATGAAGGTCAACTTAACTGGAGGAGGAACCTTGGCTCGAAAACAGAAAGGTTGTACTTTCAACTTTTCTTTGCTCTCAAATTAATTTTCATTGAATAGTTTTAAGACAGGTTCATCAGAATGCAAGATGAAACTTATGTTGAAGTATGTAGGACTGATTTAATAACAAAAATACGAGGTTCATAATAGTTATGGATCATTAAAGAGCAGGATAAAAACAGATGCGAACATTTGTTGTAAGTTCCACCATGTGGAGGTTGGACAGTTCCCGTAATCTTACCCCTAACGATTATAATGGAGTTGCAGACTTGCAGGCAATCATTTGAAGATGAATAGCGAAATTCCGGGAAAATTTTGCGTAAGCTCCGCCCCTTGGAGGCTAGACATTCCTAGTACCTCTAACGATGGTGATGAAGTAAAAGCTTATCTCAATTATACGAAGTAGATGGACACCAGAAGGTGGTGGAGTCAGAAGCCAATGCAAGAGATTCGGGTTATGTGGAATGGACGAGAGACTAGGCAGACGAAGGAATAGTGTATATTGGATACAATTTTTCTCGACCCTCGGAAAACACGGACACTTCTACTTCCATATGCAACCTGCGAACGCGCTCTATGGTAACAAAAGACAGACAGACACAGAAACGTCCCAGACAGTAACTCTCAATGACATATGTCATTTGGAGAGGTAAAAAGTAGCGTTGATTAATGCTTACCGAGGGAAAAAGTTAATAAACACCCATAGTCACACTGATCATATTTGAACGGTTTTTCAGCACTATGAATGTGTTTATGTGCGATTAAATGACACTTGCGCCTGAATCTATATTCGCACTGATCAATTTGAACCATTTTTCTTCGTTACCCTTTGAAATATGACGTTTTAGACCCCTTTTATATCCAATTTAATATTTGCACTTTAGAATCCCGTTGTACGTTTCTTCTTGACTTTCCCCACAGAAAATATATAAAAATATAAAAAAACGACGTATATTGTCGAAGGGTCGTAGGCCTATTTCAAACTTTTCTTCGCTCTCAAAACATTTAACGGATTTTTAGGGAATCAAATGCTAGGTGACGCTGCATGATGACAAGTTCCCCCTTTAATTCGTCCTCGCACCCCCTCTCTATAGACCTTTTCACACTTAGAGCGAGGGTGAAAAGGGGGTAAAATTCTCGAGAGGTGAGCATGCGCAGAAAGAATGTTTGTTGCCAGTCCATAGAGACGGAGGTCAGTTCTGAGAGTTCAATTGGGTTACGTTCTACTTCAGAAACAAACAATGGCACACTCAATGAACTCGGATCGACAAACAGCTCCACATTTTGATTTTGTCCATCACTTTTTTTTGCATCTGTCACGGCGATTTCGGATTGGTTTTCATCAAGTTCGTTTTCTAGGACTCTTTCTAGTGAATCGCCTTCGACATTTGCAGCAAGAGAAAGATCCAAATGTTTTTTGGATTCAACATTCAATTCAGGAACACGAAATTTCTTCGATATAGTTGAATTATCCTCAGTGTCCCCCCTCTATCGAGACACTTTGCGATTTACGATAAGAATCATTAATGGTAATATTGTTTTCAAGAGGTTCTCGTGGCGAATCGCTTTCCGTGTTTGTGTTAGGGGACAATTCGAATTGGTTTTCAACCCTAATTTTAGGTGAAGGCGCACATAGAGGCAAACTGTCACTGTAGTTCGGTTTAGGGACACATAGATTCGTAATTCCCTTTATAAACCCCATATTTTCAGTTTTTTTCAAGGTAGTTTCAGGGTTTGTATTGCCAACCTCAGAAACAGGTGATTCTTGACTAATATTTTCTTTACACAGAATGCCTTGGACACTGACAGCTTGGACACTGTGCATCACAATAGGAAGGGATAACTCCTGGCCATTAATTTCAGAATAATTTTCAACGGGTTCAGTTTTCACTAATTCATCGTTAGGAAATTGAAGTATTCCATTCTTCTCCTATTTTTTAAACAATTATTAATAACTCTCATTCTTAAAGTAATTCTCTTTCCAATCGACTATGAAAGTGAAAAATGTTCCATACCATCAGATCTTTGATTCTATTTTACAAGTCTTTAATGACCCTATTAAGTCTTTCAATTTCGTCTATTTGCTTATTTATCGTTAATGATGTTTTCACTCTCTCTTTTCCCAGGTTTGAAATTAAACATTACACTAAACAAAATGAGATTCCATTACAAAACAATCTTCGGAGTTTCTTTGGCTAAACGTATTTTGAAGGGGCAAGCAAGAAAAAGGGGAAGATAATGACACGCAAGAAGGGGATCAGCAACAAAGGCCCTCGTCGGGTTTCTTTGTTAATAAAGAAACGAAGGACGTGTTACCAATCCCGTTAGCTTTGTGCCAATCCTGATAGGTGTTTAAACCAATAACCTTAATTAATTAACCCACTCATAGAGTCTGGTTCTATTTTAAGGGACACCTGATTCAACGACTGTCCATTTAAATTTTCTCATATCTCTGTGCTTAATTTCACACTGCTAAAAAACCCCTATGCTTAGAAAAATACCTTGGCTTCCAGTTTCCTAACTCGATCATCTTTAGCTTTTACTTCATTGATTAGATCATCTTTGCTCAAGTGATCATAGTTACATTCTTCCTCGTAGTCCATTTCCTAAAAACAAAGCTTTCGTCATCTTCAGTTTGTCTTAAACGTGCAATATTGCAATAATTGCGCAAATACCTCTTTAATCGCCACTCTTTGAAGATTTACTAAACTCATTTCGGAATTTTGAAAAGAGAGTTGGTGAGATTGTAAATCTACCCTAAAATAAAATAATTTTTCAAACTGAAGGTAAATCAAAAACGGACAAGGAAATTTTCCCCATATATTGTAGCTTTCGCTACAAAAAGCTAAGAAAAACATAGCAATGCTTAAATTGTGACACTTTTGTTCAAGACTAGGGATTTTCTCAAGCACATTTTCTGAATACAACTACAACTAGCTTCGTATAAATTATTTATTCTGCTAGCATTTTTTATTTTTTAAATAGCAAGAAAGATCTATTTCTTTTCTAGGTATAATAGTTCTAATAGGTTTGGATCCGTTATGCCTTGTTGACATGATCCAAGTTGCATTATATTCATCACTTACCAGTTTAAACGTTCGACCATAACACTACATTCTTTAACAAATTCCATCATACTTTGTACAGTTTTCCTGTTATGATAAAATACGTAACATTTTAATAATAATAAAAGGTATGGCCATAAACAAAGATTTAGTGTTACCAAGGGCGTTTCCCTCAGTTTAATATACATTCTTACCAGGCAAGGCTTAAATGAACGTTTTTCATTCACAGTTACTCACACTGTGCTGTTTTTGGGGTCTTAAAGAGAAAAAGCTTCAACTTTTATTAAGAGCTTTTCTTGTATATAGATACTCTTTTTAAGACATTTGGTTAGTTCCGGCCGCCATTTTAATATACTGCAGTATATTTAAAGCACACAACCATAGAGCCGGCATGGTAATTATTCGGTAATTAAGGGTGCTTACATCATTTCTAAGAATGGAAAGTTTTCTTAGAGATTGCCTAATACAATTGTAAAGAACAATATTTATTCAGAAAATAAAAACATTTTGTAGTACAACACATTTAGTAAATGTTCTTTCCAAGTTTGCTGAGTATCCTTAACTATAATCCATTTTATTATTCCTAGTGATTACTACGTTAATGTCGGATTAAATGGCTCTTCCGTGGGCTGCCATAATCACAATGATCACATTTGACTTTCACCACTGTGAATGAGTTGATGTCTTTTCAAAGCATTCTTCCACGTACTTGCAAAGTCACACTGATCACATTTGAAGGGTTTTTCACCTCTGTGAATGCGTTAATGTCTGAACAAATCACTATTCCGTGTGTAAGAATAATCACACTGATCGCATTGAAAGGGTTTTTCACCAGTGTAAATGCATTGATGTCTGGTCAAATCATCTATCCGCGCACCTGCATAGTCACACTGATCACATTTGATGGGTTTGTCACCACTGTGAATGCGTTGATGTCTGATCAAACCATTCTTCGTCGTACTTGCATAGTCTTACTGATCACTTTTGAAGGGTTTGTCACCACTGTGAATGAGTTGATGTGTGATCAAATTAATCTTCTGCGTGAAGGCATAATCACACTGATCACATTTGAAGGGTCTTTCGCCGCTGTGAATGCGTGTGTGTTTGATCAAATTACTCTTGTTCTTGCTAACATAGTCACACTGTTCACACTTGAAGGGTGTTTCACCACTCTGAATGCGTTGTTGTCTGATCAAATCATCCTTCCGCGTACTAGCATAGTCACACTGATCACATTTGAAGCGTTTTTCTTTGATATCCTTTCGAATGTCAAGTTCGAGCTCCCTTTCATTTTCAGGTGAACATTTGAATCGAGTTGAACATTTTTTCTTGGATTTTCCTACAGAAATGAAATAGATTAAAATCTCATTTGATATCAAACAACTCGCATCGCAAACAATTCAATGTTCAAAGGCAATGGATATAATAGGTTATGCTTAAGCTTAAAAACACAAAGGCAAACAAAACAAGTTCTGAAACAATAATCGATGTCCTAGTCAAATAGCGGTTTCAAAAGATTTGACCTTACCAAACCTAATATACGCGTTGAAAACGTGGAAGATTCAAACTTGATCCCACGTTAGACACTTGCGTAATAAAAAATGCAAACTTCCCCATAATAAACGTACAATAAAATATACGTGACAATATCAGAAATTAATGACTTCTTCCTGGGAAGTATTGAACACTAAGGCTTTATATAGTATCCATCCCTGCTAGTCAAAATTGCCTATGGCAATCGTAAAAGAGGGTCGAAAGTTTCCTCCCCACTAGGAAAACTATCTAATCTTCTGAAAAAAATCCCACGCCGAGAGGCTGTGGCACTCAAACTGTGGGGCGTGTTCAAAACTTCTTCAGCGCCAATCGTTGAAAAGCCGTCTGTCTAGAACTCTATGAAAATCCATTACAATCCGTGGGCCTAGGACCCCACACTAGTTTGACCGGAATTTCTAGCAAACTCTATTAACAGCTGTTCTTGTCACCGTTTCTGATTCGTTACCTCAAACCACAGGACACACCTTAAAGTTTCGTTACTTTCCCGCTGCTGGCGGGCAAATCAGCCTGCCAGCTCAAAATGAGAGAAGCGCCGTAGGTGGCGCGGTGATCGGACCTAATAAGAAGTTGGCTAACAGAGATGGTTTCGGATATGGTTAGAGTCCAATACATCCCAGGATAAGAAGTTATAAACTTCTGACAATATGAAGAGCCATATTCTGCCATTAAACCTCTGAAGGTGCATGATAACACCTACTAAGAAGTGAAAAAAAACACAATGATGAATTCAACGGTAAAGTTAAGCTTAGCGACAATTTTGCAGTCTCTCGTTTCTGCTGAAACCAACTAGCACCAGAAGTGATGACGAAGCGGACGAAGTAAGTAAGGAAAGAAGCAAATTATGATTAATCAACTATTATGGTAAAAATATCATTCTTTAATAGCGAAGATATAACAACTGAAATTCCATTTTTAATATTAAATATTGTTAATTATAGTTAAAAAAGGGTTACATTAAATATTGTCGTGAAGGTTTTAAAAATAACTAACACAAACATCGTATTACTACCAGTTTTCCGTTAAGACGTTAGGCTAGTTACATTTGACAATTTTATAATACGAAATAGCCTGTCCGGTGATTAATCCGTAACGATAGGCTACTACAATTTACCCACGAACAATAACATTTTTCTTAGTGAGCATCTACTACAGTTGTCAAGAACAGCAATGTGTGAAACGAAAATGAAAAAGCGTTGAGCAATTGACACATTTTGAAATGGTTCTTTCCAAGTTTTAAATTAGTGAGTATGCTTAAATACAATCCATTTTATTAGTCCGTGTGATTATAACGTCGATGTCTGATCAAATTACTCTTTTGCGTGAATCCATAGTCACACTGATCACATTTGAAGGGTTTTTCACCACTGTGAATGCGTTGATGTTTGATTAAAGTACTCTTCATGGTACTAGCATAGTCGCGCTGATCACATTTGAAGGGTTTTTCACCGCTATGAATGCGTTGATGTACGATTACAGTACTCTTACGGGTACTAGCAAAGTCGCACTGATCACATGAAAAGGGTTTTTCGCCGCTATGAATGCGTTTATGTGCGATTAAAGTCCACTTACGGGTACTAGCATAGTCGCACTGATCACATTTGAAGGGTTTTTCACCGCAATGAATGCGTTGATGTACGATTAAGGCACTCTTAATGGTACTAGCAAAGTCACACTTATCACATGAAAAGGGTTTTTCGCCGCTATGAATGCATTGATGTGCGATTAAAGCACTCTTATGGGTATTAGCATAGTCGCACCGATCACATTTGAAGGGTTTTTCACCGCTATGATTGCGATGATGTAAGATCAAACTAGTCTTATGCGTACATTTATAGTCGCACTGATCACATTTGAAGGGTTTTTCACCGCTATGAATGCGTTGATGTTTGATTAAAGTACTCTTACGGGCACTAGCATAGTCGCACTGATCACATTTGAAGGGTTTTTCACTACTGTGAATGCCTTTATGTCTGATCAAACTAGTCTTCCACGCGCTGGCATAATCACACTGTAGACATTTGAAGGGTTTTTCACTACTGTGAATGCGTTGATGGATGATCAAATCATCCTTCCGCGTACTAGCATAGGCACACTGACCACATTTGAAGGGTTTTTCACCGCTATGAACGCGTTGATGTGCGATTACATTACTCTTACGAGTACTAGCATAGTCACACTGATCACATTTTAAGCGTTTTTCCTTGGTATTGTTTCGGTTGTGAAGTTCAAGCTCCCTTTCATTTTCAGGTGAACATTTTTTCTTGGATTTTCCTACAGAAAGAAAATAGATTAAAATCTCATATGATATCAAACAACTCGCATCACAAACATTTCAATGTTCAAAGGCAATTGATATAATAGGTTATGCTTAGGCTTAAAAAGACACAAAGGCAAACGAAACTAGTTCAGAAACAATAACCTATGTCCGAGTCGAAACAGCGGTTTCCAAAGACCTGACCTTACCAAATCTAATATATGTGTTGAGAACGTAGACGATTCAAACTTGATCCCACATTAGACACTTGTGTAATACAGAATGTAAACTTCCCCATAATAAACGTATAATAAAATATACGTGACAATATGAACAGCCATGTTCTGCCATTAAACCTCTGTAGGTGCATGATAACACCTAAAAACTAATGAAAAAACACAAGTACGAATTCAAGGGTAAAGTTAAGCTTAGCGACAATTTTGCTGTCTCTGCCGAAATCAACTAGAACAAGAGGTGATAACGAAGTAAAGTAAAGAAGCAAATTACGATTAATCAATTATTATGGTAAAAATATCATTCTATAATAGCGAAGATATAATTACTGATAAACCATTTGTTAAATTAAATATTGTTAGATATAGTTTAAAAAAAGGGTTACATTAAATATTGTCATGAAGGTTTTAAAAATAACTAACACAAACATCGTATTACTACCAGTTTTCCGTTAAGACTTTAGGCTTGTTACATTCCACAATTTTGTAAAACCATGTGGCCTGCCCTGTGACTATTCCGTCAGGATAGGTTTTTTAGTTTTTCATAATTTTTCTATGAACGAAAACAGTTTGTTAGTGAGCATCTATTTCAGTTGTCAAGAACGGTAATGTGTGAAACGAAAATGAAAACACGTTGCGCAATTAACACTTTTGAAATGGTTCTTTCCAAGTTTAAAATTGCTGAGTATGCTTAACTACAATCCTTAAATTAGTCAATGTGATTATAACGTCGATGTCTGATCAAACTAATCTTCTGCGTGCTGCCATAATCACACTGATCACATATGAAGGGTTTTTCGCCGCTATGAATTCGTTGATGTATGATCAAATGAGCCTTCTGCGTACCTTCATAGTCACACCGATCACATTTGAGGGTTTTTCACCCCTGTGAATGCGTTGATGTCTGAAAAAATCATAATTCCGGGTGCAAGCATAATCACACTGAACGTAATTAAAGGGTTTTTCACTACTGTGAATGCCTTGATGTCTGATCAAACTAGTCTTCCACGCGCTGGCATAATAACACTGCGTACCTTTATAGTCACACCAATCACATTTGAAGGGTTTTTTACAATTGTGAATATGTTGATGTCTGGTCAAATTACTCTTCCGCGGACTTGTGTAGTCACACTGATCACATTTGAAGGGTTTGTCACCACTGTGAATGCGTTGATGTGCGATCAAAAGATTCTTCGTCGCACTTGCATAGTCACACTGATCACATTTGATGGGTTTTTCACCACTGTGAATGCGTTTATGTGTGGTCAAATTAATCTTCTCCGTAAAGGCATAATCACACTGATCACATTTGAATGGTTTTTCGCCGCTGTGAATGCGTTTGTGTTTGATCAAACTACTCCTGTTCTTGCTACCATAGTCACACTGTTCACACTTGAAGGGCTTTTCACCGCTATGAACGCGTTGATGTGTGATCAAACTAATCTTCTGTGTACATTTACAGTCACACTAAGCACATTTGAAGGGGTGAACTCGTTGATGTCTTTTCAAAGCATTCTTCCACGTACTTGCATAGTCAAAATGATCACATTTAAAGGGTTTTTCACCAGTGTGAATGCGATGATGTCTGATCAAATCAACCTTCCGCGTACTAGCATAGTCACACTGATCACATTTGAAGGGTTTTTCTCCAGTGTGAATGCGTTGATGTATGATCAAATTACTCTTACGAGTACTAGCATAGTCACACTGATCACATTTGAAGCGTTTTTCGTTCGTATCCTTTCGAATGTCAAGTTCAAGCTCCCTTTCATTTTGAGGTGAACATTTGTTTTGAGTTGAGCATTTTTTCTTGGATTTTCCTACAGAAATGAAATAGAATAAAATCTCATTTGATATCAAACAACTCGCGTCACAAACTTCAATGTTCAAAGGCAATTGATATAACAGGTTATGATTGGGCTTAAAAAGACACAAAGGCAAACAAAACAAGTTCAGAAACAATCATCGATGTCCGAGTCGAAATAGCGGTTTCCAAAGGTTTGACCTTAGCAAATCTAATACATGCGTTGAGAACGTGGAAGATTCAAACTTGATCCCACGTTAGACACTCGCGTAATACAGAATGCAAACTTCCCCATAATAAACGTACAATAAAATATACGTGACAATATGAACAGCCATATTCTGCCATTAAACCTCTGTAGGTGCATGATAACACCTACTAAGAAGTGAAAAAACACAATCATGAATTCAACGGTAAAGTTAAGCTTGGCGACAATTTTGCAGTCTCTCCTGTTTCTGCTGAATTCAACAAGAACAAGAAGTGATGACGAAGTTAAAGTAAGGTAAGAAGCAAATTATGATTAATCAATTAATATGGTAAAAATATCATTCTTTAATAGTGAAGATATAATTACTGATAAACCATTTGTTAAATTAAATATTGTTAGATATAGTTTAAAAAAAGGGTTACATTAAATATTGTCATGAAGGTTTTAAAAATAACTAACACAAACATCGTATTACTACCAGTTTTCCGTTAAGACTTTAGGCTTGTTACATTCCACAATTTTGTAAAACCATGTGGCCTGCCCTGTGACTATTCCGTCAGGATAGGTTTTTTAGTTTTTCATAATTTTTCTATGAACGAAAACAGTTTGTTAGTGAGCATCTATTTCAGTTGTCAAGAACGGTAATGTGTGAAACGAAAATGAAAACACGTTGCGCAATTAACACTTTTGAAATGGTTCTTTCCAAGTTTAAAATTGCTGAGTATGCTTAACTACAATCCTTAAATTAGTCAATGTGATTATAACGTCGATGTCTGATCAAACTAATCTTCTGCGTGCTGCCATAATCACACTGATCACATATGAAGGGTTTTTCGCCGCTATGAATTCGTTGATGTATGATCAAATGAGCCTTCTGCGTACCTTTATAGTCACACCGATCACATTTGGAGGGTTTTTCACCCCTGTGAATGCGTTGATGTCTGAAAAAATCATAATTCCGGGTGCAAGCATAATCACACTGAACGTAATTAAAGGGTTTTTCACTACTGTGAATGCCTTGATGTCTGATCAAACTAGTCTTCCACGCGCTGGCATAATAACACTGCGTACCTTTATAGTCACACCAATCACATTTGAAGGGTTTTTTACAATTGTGAATATGTTGATGTCTGGTCAAATTACTCTTCCGCGGACTTGTGTAGTCACACTGATCACATTTGAAGGGTTTGTCACCACTGTGAATGCGTTGATGTGCGATCAAAAGATTCTTCGTCGCACTTGCATAGTCACACTGATCACATTTGATGGGTTTTTCACCACTGTGAATGCGTTTATGTGTGGTCAAATTAATCTTCTCCGTAAAGGCATAATCACACTGATCACATTTGAATGGTTTTTCGCCGCTGTGAATGCGTTTGTGTTTGATCAAACTACTCCTGTTCTTGCTACCATAGTCACACTGTTCACACTTGAAGGGCTTTTCACCGCTATGAACGCGTTGATGTGTGATCAAACTAATCTTCTGTGTACATTTACAGTCACACTAAGCACATTTGAAGGGGTGAACTCGTTGATGTCTTTTCAAAGCATTCTTCCACGTACTTGCATAGTCAAAATGATCACATTTAAAGGGTTTTTCACCAGTGTGAATGCGATGATGTCTGATCAAATCAACCTTCCGCGTACTAGCATAGTCACACTGATCACATTTGAAGGGTTTTTCTCCAGTGTGAATGCGTTGATGTATGATCAAATTACTCTTACGAGTACTAGCATAGTCACACTGATCACATTTGAAGCGTTTTTCGTTCGTATCCTTTCGAATGTCAAGTTCAAGCTCCCTTTCATTTTGAGGTGAACATTTGTTTTGAGTTGAGCATTTTTTCTTGGATTTTCCTACAGAAATGAAATAGAATAAAATCTCATTTGATATCAAACAACTCGCGTCACAAACTTCAATGTTCAAAGGCAATTGATATAACAGGTTATGATTGGGCTTAAAAAGACACAAAGGCAAACAAAACAAGTTCAGAAACAATCATCGATGTCCGAGTCGAAATAGCGGTTTCCAAAGGTTTGACCTTAGCAAATCTAATACATGCGTTGAGAACGTGGAAGATTCAAACTTGATCCCACGTTAGACACTCGCGTAATACAGAATGCAAACTTCCCCATAATAAACGTACAATAAAATATACGTGACAATATGAACAGCCATATTCTGCCATTAAACCTCTGTAGGTGCATGATAACACCTACTAAGAAGTGAAAAAACACAATCATGAATTCAACGGTAAAGTTAAGCTTGGCGACAATTTTGCAGTCTCTCCTGTTTCTGCTGAATTCAACAAGAACAAGAAGTGATGACGAAGTTAAAGTAAGGTAAGAAGCAAATTATGATTAATCAATTAATATGGTAAAAATATCATTCTTTAATAGTGAAGATATAATTACTGATAAACCATTTGTTAAATTAAATATTGTTAGATATAGTTTAAAAAAAGGGTTACATTAAATATTGTCATGAAGGTTTTAAAAATAACTAACACAAACATCGTATTACTACCAGTTTTCCGTTAAGACTTTAGGCTTGTTACATTCCACAATTTTGTAAAACCATGTGGCCTGCCCTGTGACTATTCCGTCAGGATAGGTTTTTTAGTTTTTCATAATTTTTCTATGAACGAAAACAGTTTGTTAGTGAGCATCTATTTCAGTTGTCAAGAACGGTAATGTGTGAAACGAAAATGAAAACACGTTGCGCAATTAACACTTTTGAAATGGTTCTTTCCAAGTTTAAAATTGCTGAGTATGCTTAACTACAATCCTTAAATTAGTCAATGTGATTATAACGTCGATGTCTGATCAAACTAATCTTCTGCGTGCTGCCATAATCACACTGATCACATATGAAGGGTTTTTCGCCGCTATGAATTCGTTGATGTATGATCAAATGAGCCTTCTGCGTACCTTTATAGTCACACCGATCACATTTGGAGGGTTTTTCACCCCTGTGAATGCGTTGATGTCTGAAAAAATCATAATTCCGGGTGCAAGCATAATCACACTGAACGTAATTAAAGGGTTTTTCACTACTGTGAATGCCTTGATGTCTGATCAAACTAGTCTTCCACGCGCTGGCATAATAACACTGCGTACCTTTATAGTCACACCAATCACATTTGAAGGGTTTTTTACAATTGTGAATATGTTGATGTCTGGTCAAATTACTCTTCCGCGGACTTGTGTAGTCACACTGATCACATTTGAAGGGTTTGTCACCACTGTGAATGCGTTGATGTGCGATCAAAAGATTCTTCGTCGCACTTGCATAGTCACACTGATCACATTTGATGGGTTTTTCACCACTGTGAATGCGTTTATGTGTGGTCAAATTAATCTTCTCCGTAAAGGCATAATCACACTGATCACATTTGAATGGTTTTTCGCCGCTGTGAATGCGTTTGTGTTTGATCAAACTACTCCTGTTCTTGCTACCATAGTCACACTGTTCACACTTGAAGGGCTTTTCACCGCTATGAACGCGTTGATGTGTGATCAAACTAATCTTCTGTGTACATTTACAGTCACACTAAGCACATTTGAAGGGGTGAACTCGTTGATGTCTTTTCAAAGCATTCTTCCACGTACTTGCATAGTCAAAATGATCACATTTAAAGGGTTTTTCACCAGTGTGAATGCGATGATGTCTGATCAAATCAACCTTCCGCGTACTAGCATAGTCACACTGATCACATTTGAAGGGTTTTTCTCCAGTGTGAATGCGTTGATGTATGATCAAATTACTCTTACGAGTACTAGCATAGTCACACTGATCACATTTGAAGCGTTTTTCGTTCGTATCCTTTCGAATGTCAAGTTCAAGCTCCCTTTCATTTTGAGGTGAACATTTGTTTTGAGTTGAGCATTTTTTCTTGGATTTTCCTACAGAAATGAAATAGAATAAAATCTCATTTGATATCAAACAACTCGCGTCACAAACTTCAATGTTCAAAGGCAATTGATATAACAGGTTATGATTGGGCTTAAAAAGACACAAAGGCAAACAAAACAAGTTCAGAAACAATCATCGATGTCCGAGTCGAAATAGCGGTTTCCAAAGGTTTGACCTTAGCAAATCTAATACATGCGTTGAGAACGTGGAAGATTCAAACTTGATCCCACGTTAGACACTCGCGTAATACAGAATTCAAACTTCCCCATAATAAACGTACAATAAAATATACGTGACAATATGAACAGCCATATTCTGCCATTAAACCTCTGTAGGTGCATGATAACACCTACTAAGAAGTGAAAAAACACAATCATGAATTCAACGGTAAAGTTAAGCTTGGCGACAATTTTGCAGTCTCTCCTGTTTCTGCTGAATTCAACAAGAACAAGAAGTGATGACGAAGTTAAAGTAAGGTAAGAAGCAAATTATGATTAATCAATTAATATGGTAAAAATATCATTCTTTAATAGTGAAGATATAATTACTGATAAACCATTTGTTAAATTAAATATTGTTAGATATAGTTTAAAAAAAGGGTTACATTAAATATTGTCATGAAGGTTTTAAAAATAACTAACACAAACATCGTATTACTACCAGTTTTCCGTTAAGACTTTAGGCTTGTTACATTCCACAATTTTGTAAAACCATGTGGCCTGCCCTGTGACTATTCCGTCAGGATAGGTTTTTTAGTTTTTCATAATTTTTCTATGAACGAAAACAGTTTGTTAGTGAGCATCTATTTCAGTTGTCAAGAACGGTAATGTGTGAAACGAAAATGAAAACACGTTGCGCAATTAACACTTTTGAAATGGTTCTTTCCAAGTTTAAAATTGCTGAGTATGCTTAACTACAATCCTTAAATTAGTCAATGTGATTATAACGTCGATGTCTGATCAAACTAATCTTCTGCGTGCTGCCATAATCACACTGATCACATATGAAGGGTTTTTCGCCGCTATGAATTCGTTGATGTATGATCAAATGAGCCTTCTGCGTACCTTTATAGTCACACCGATCACATTTGAAGGGTTTTTCACCCCTGTGAATGCGTTGATGTCTGAAAAAATCATAATTCCGGGTGCAAGCATAATCACACTGAACGTAATTAAAGGGTTTTTCACTACTGTGAATGCCTTGATGTCTGATCAAACTAGTCTTCCACGCGCTGGCATAATAACACTGCGTACCTTTATAGTCACACCAATCACATTTGAAGGGTTTTTTACAATTGTGAATATGTTGATGTCTGGTCAAATTACTCTTCCGCGGACTTGTGTAGTCACACTGATCACATTTGAAGGGTTTGTCACCACTGTGAATGCGTTGATGTGCGATCAAAAGATTCTTCGTCGCACTTGCATAGTCACACTGATCACATTTGATGGGTTTTTCACCACTGTGAATGCGTTTATGTGTGGTCAAATTAATCTTCTCCGTAAAGGCATAATCACACTGATCACATTTGAATGGTTTTTCGCCGCTGTGAATGCGTTTGTGTTTGATCAAACTACTCCTGTTCTTGCTACCATAGTCACACTGTTCACACTTGAAGGGCTTTTCACCGCTATGAACGCGTTGATGTGTGATCAAACTAATCTTCTGTGTACATTTACAGTCACACTAAGCACATTTGAAGGGGTGAACTCGTTGATGTCTTTTCAAAGCATTCTTCCACGTACTTGCATAGTCAAAATGATCACATTTAAAGGGTTTTTCACCAGTGTGAATGCGATGATGTCTGATCAAATCAACCTTCCGCGTACTAGCATAGTCACACTGATCACATTTGAAGGGTTTTTCTCCAGTGTGAATGCGTTGATGTATGATCAAATTACTCTTACGAGTACTAGCATAGTCACACTGATCACATTTGAAGCGTTTTTCGTTCGTATCCTTTCGAATGTCAAGTTCAAGCTCCCTTTCATTTTGAGGTGAACATTTGTTTTGAGTTGAGCATTTTTTCTTGGATTTTCCTACAGAAATGAAATAGAATAAAATCTCATTTGATATCAAACAACTCGCGTCACAAACTTCAATGTTCAAAGGCAATTGATATAACAGGTTATGATTGGGCTTAAAAAGACACAAAGGCAAACAAAACAAGTTCAGAAACAATCATCGATGTCCGAGTCGAAATAGCGGTTTCCAAAGGTTTGACCTTAGCAAATCTAATACATGCGTTGAGAACGTGGAAGATTCAAACTTGATCCCACGTTAGACACTCGCGTAATACAGAATGCAAACTTCCCCATAATAAACGTACAATAAAATATACGTGACAATATGAACAGCCATATTCTGCCATTAAACCTCTGTAGGTGCATGATAACACCTACTAAGAAGTGAAAAAACACAATCATGAATTCAACGGTAAAGTTAAGCTTGGCGACAATTTTGCAGTCTCTCCTGTTTCTGCTGAATTCAACAAGAACAAGAAGTGATGACGAAGTTAAAGTAAGGTAAGAAGCAAATTATGATTAATCAATTAATATGGTAAAAATATCATTCTTTAATAGTGAAGATATAATTACTGATAAACCATTTGTTAAATTAAATATTGTTAGATATAGTTTAAAAAAAGGGTTACATTAAATATTCTACAGGGCCGGTAGGCCCTTGTAGATATGACTTGATACTCTTTTGTAACGTTAAATCAAAATTCACATGCTTTTACCAATTTTCCTATGGAGATTAACATGGGGTTTTTCGTGATATTTAACCACCTCTAACTGAAAAACTAGAGCGAAGTTACTTTTCGGAATACTCTTAATTTAACAATTAAGTATTCAGGGTGTGCGATCGGCTAGTCTAATCAGAAACAATTAAGTCTAAGTATGTTAATTTTAGTTAATTACAGAAGTACTTGTTTCGACCATCGTGATTGGACATAATAATAACTCAAAATAACCAAGTATCTATGGTGTAGTGGTTATCACGTCCGCTTTACACTCGGAAGGTCCCAGGTTCGAGCCCTGGTAGATACATGACTTGACTATCGTTATTGGACACTATAATAACCTAGATCTCTTCGAAGACTCAGAATAACCAAGTATTCATTGTGTAGTGGTTATCACGTCCGCTTTACACGCGGAAGGTCCCGGGTTCGAGTCCTGGTAGATACATGTTTTGACCATCGTGATTGGACATAATAATAAGCTAGATCTCTTAGGAATCTCAGTATTACCAGGTATGTGTAGTGTAGTGGTTATCTCGTCCGCCTAACACGCGGAAGGTGCAACATTTGGGCCCTGCTAGATACATGTTTTGACCATCGTAATTGGACATAATAATAAGCGGTAAAGAAAACATAATTACTCAAAATTTAATTACATTAAGACTGAAGCGACAGATATTATATAAAAACGTCTTGGTTTGGACCAAGGCCGAAAAAACAAACGATATGTGTGAGGTTTATCAATTGACTGAAGTTTCAGATATTGAAATTTTTTCTAGTTATTTTTATACACTCAATCCTTAATCAATATTTAATTCAATCAACTGATTTTACTGTTAATCGACCTAGTCCCTCTAAATTAATTGAAAAAATTACATATCTACGCTTTTTCAAGAACAATTACATTTTCCGAAAACATTTTATCATGAAATTAATTATTTTGAAGGGATTTCGTGTCGATACTCACTAACTTGTGAGCATCTTGACCGACATAGTTTTAATTGTTGCTGGCTTGACAAATTTTCAAGTTTGCACCAAAAGAAGTTTAAATCTGTTTTAAGTTGTTGATAAGACTGTCGTTTAGAGTGAATGTCGTCTACTTAAGACAAAGCAACAAAGTTTATCCTGTGTGGTAAAGGGTAAAGATCACATAAACAGAAATACTTCTCAGACTTGTTATATTCATTTCCCGCGGAAATAATATGGTTAAACAAATCATTCATTACTAGTTATGCCAAGAAGGTCACATTTAACTCCGACACCCCCTCCCTTCCTCTATTTTCCCAATATATGGCATTTTATAATCACCAGTGGTTTCAGTGTATGGGTCATCTGAGCCGTCGCAACACACTCAGCCAATATTACCATAGACTGAGTTATGACCAAGAAATTCTTAAGTACGGAAAAGGAAGTTCCAGTGCAACTTTACCATCAAAGAGGCGAATATAGAAATGTAGCATTTCGATATACGAAATTAAATGTATAAATTCGCGCAACACCCTTGTTTGGCATCCACGATCAAATATTTACATTTTCCATTCGAGTTATGCCAAAGTTCGCTTGCTTGTTTTAGACATCCAGTAGAACATTTCAAATATTCAATACTGTATCCTCAACATGATAAATTAATTTCACGATAGAATGTTTTCGGAAAAAGTAATTGTTCTTGAAAAAGCGTAGATATGTAATTTTTTCAATTAATTTAGAGGGACTAGGTCGATTAACAGTAAAATCAGTTGATTGAATTAAATATTGATTAAGGATTGAGTGTATAAAAATAACTAGAAAAAATTTCAATATCTGAAACTTCAGTCAATTGATAAACCTCACACATATCGTTTGTTTTTTCGGCCTTGGTCCAAACCAAGACGTTTTTATATAATTGTCATGAAGGTTTTAAAAATAACTAACACAAACATCGTATTACTACCAGTTTTCCGTTAAGACTTTAGGCTTGTTACATTCCACAATTTTGTAAAACCATGTGGCCTGCCCTGTGACTATTCCGTCAGGATAGGTTTTTTAGTTTTTCATAATTTTTCTATGAACGAAAACAGTTTGTTAGTGAGCATCTATTTCAGTTGTCAAGAACGGTAATGTGTGAAACGAAAATGAAAACACGTTGCGCAATTAACACTTTTGAAATGGTTCTTTCCAAGTTTAAAATTGCTGAGTATGCTTAACTACAATCCTTAAATTAGTCAATGTGATTATAACGTCGATGTCTGATCAAACTAATCTTCTGCGTGCTGCCATAATCACACTGATCACATATGAAGGGTTTTTCGCCGCTATGAATTCGTTGATGTATGATCAAATGAGCCTTCTGCGTACCTTTATAGTCACACCGATCACATTTGAAGGGTTTTTCACCCCTGTGAATGCGTTGATGTCTGAACAAATCATAATTCCGGGTGCAAGCATAATCACACTGAACGTAATTAAAGGGTTTTTCACTACTGTGAATGCCTTGATGTCTGATCAAACTAGTCTTCCACGCGCTGGCATAATAACACTGCGTACCTTTATAGTCACACCAATCACATTTGAAGGGTTTTTTACAATTGTGAATATGTTGATGTCTGGTCAAATTACTCTTCCGCGGACTTGTGTAGTCACACTGATCACATTTGAAGGGTTTGTCACCACTGTGAATGCGTTGATGTGCGATCAAAAGATTCTTCGTCGCACTTGCATAGTCACACTGATCACATTTGATGGGTTTTTCACCACTGTGAATGCGTTTATGTGTGGTCAAATTAATCTTCTCCGTAAAGGCATAATCACACTGATCACATTTGAATGGTTTTTCGCCGCTGTGAATGCGTTTGTGTTTGATCAAACTACTCCTGTTCTTGCTACCATAGACACACTGTTCACACTTGAAGGGCTTTTCACCGCTATGAACGCGTTGATGTGTGATCAAACTAATCTTCTGTGTACATTTACAGTCACACTAAGCACATTTGAAGGGGTGAACTCGTTGATGTCTTTTCAAAGCATTCTTCCACGTACTTGCATAGTCAAAATGATCACATTTAAAGGGTTTTTCACCAGTGTGAATGCGATGATGAATGTTCAAATTACTCTTGCTTGTGCTGGCATAGTCACACTGATCACATTTGAAGGGTTTTTCACCACTGTGAATTCGTTGATGTCTGATAAAATCAACCTTCCGCGTACTAGCATAGTCACACTAATCACATTTGAAGGGTTTTTCTCCAGTGTGAATGCGTTGATGTATGATCAAATTACTCTTACGAGTACTAGCATAGTCACACTGATCACATTTGAAGCGTTTTTCGTTCGTATCCTTTCGAATGTCAAGTTCAAGCTCCCTTTCATTTTGAGGTGAACATTTGTTTTGAGTTGAACATTTTTTCTTGGATTTTCCTACAGAAATGAAATAGAATAAAATCTCATTTGATATAAAACAACTCGCGTCACAAACTTCAATGTTCAAAGGCAATTGATATAACAGGTTATGATTGGGCTTAAAAAGACACAAAGGCAAACAAAACAAGTTCAGAAACAATCATCGATGTCCGAGTCGAAATAGCGGTTTCCAAAGGTTTGATCTTAGCAAATCTAATACATGCGTTGAGAACGTGGAAGATTCAAACTTGATCCCACGTTAGACACTCGCGTAATACAGAATGCAAACTTCCCCATAATAAACGTACAATAAAATATACGTGACAATATGAACAGCCATATTCTGCCATTAAACCTCTGTAGGTGCATGATAACACCTACTAAGAAGTGAAAAAACACAATCATGAATTCAACGGTAAAGTTAAGCTTGGCGACAATTTTGCAGTCTCTCCTGTTTCTGCTGAATTCAACAAGAACAAGAAGTGATGACGAAGTTAAAGTAAGGTAAAAAGCAAATTATGATTAATCAATTAATATGGTAAAAATATCATTCTTTAATAGTGAAGATATAATTACTGATAAACCATTTGTTAAATTTAATATTGTTAGATATAGTTTAAAAAAAGGGTTACATTAAATATTGTCATGAAGGTTTTAAAAATAACTAACACAAACATCGTATTACTACCAGTTTTCCGTTAAGACTTTAGGCTTGTTACATTCCACAATTTTGTAAAACCATGTGGCCTGCCCTGTGACTATTCCGTCAGGATAGGTTTTTTAGTTTTTCATAATTTTTCTATGAACGAAAACAGTTTGTTAGTGAGCATCTATTTCAGTTGTCAAGAACGGTAATGTGTGAAACGAAAATGAAAACACGTTGCGCAATTAACACTTTTGAAATGGTTCTTTCCAAGTTTAAAATTGCTGAGTATGCTTAATACAATCCATTTTATTAGTCCAAGTGATTATTACGTTGATGTCTGATCAAATTACTCTTCCGCGTGATTCCATAGTCACACTTATCCGGAACGGGACATTTGGGCGCCGAAATTTAGGCGCCGGTCATTTAGGCACCGCCACTTAGGCGCCGCGACATTTAAGCATGGTTTTCACTTGGCGTAAATCACGACTTTTCGCCCGACGTCAAGCGACAACCGAAAAAAAACCTAGTTACGTTGGACAGAAATTACGTTGAGTGTGGCGATATTAGCTTTCTATTTTTTGGCCGCGTTCAACGTTAACGCTCTGCGCGAGTCAATCAGCAATAAGTTAGAATCGTGACGTCATTTTCGACCACGCGTGTTCGGAAGAGGCCGTCCGCGGTCCGCCATCTTTTTATTTATTTCGATCCTAATCGAGTCAGTTACTAGTACAAATCCCTGAGAATGCCGAAAGTTAATTGCTGAAAGGTTTATTGAAGAGGTTAGGAACAATACAAATCTGTATGATATTAGAAACAAAGATTGCGAAAAAAAGAAAGATGAGCCGCAATAAGTGCATTGTTCGGTTTATCTGTTAAGCCTTGGTTCCATTATTTGCGGGAACTACGCTAAGTGAAAACGCTATAACGCTGGGCGACAACGTATAAAGCAAATATGACGTTTGACGTCCAGCTGCAAAGTAGTCTTTTTCGGTCAAGTGAAAACCATGCTTTAGGCTCCGCGACAATTTGGCACCGAGACATTTAGGCTCCGCGACAATTTGGCACCGAGACATGTAGGCGCCGAGACAATACTTTTAGGCTTATATTCTTTTATTCAACTGACATCAGAGTTCAACCATGTTGTTGTTTGTCTTCATTGACTTCCCAAAATAATATGCCTTTTCCAAAATATTGTTGTTTATCTTCATTGACTTCCAAAAATAATATGCCTTTTCCAAAATATTGTTGTTTATCTTCATTGACTTCCCAAAATAATATGCATTTTCCAAAATATTGTTGTTTATCTTCATTGACTTCCCAAAATATTGTTGTTTATCTTCATTGACTTCCCAAAATATTGTTGTTTATCTTCATTGACTTCGCAAAATAATATGCCTTTTCCAAATTATTGTTTATCTTCTTTGACTTCCCAAAATAATATGCCTCTTCCAAATTATTGTTTATCTTCTTTGACTTCCCAAAATAATATGCCTTTTCCAAGATATTGTTGTTTATCATCATTGGCTTCCGAGAATAATATGCCTTTTCCAAAATATGGTTGTTTATCATCATTGATTTCTCAAAATAATATGCCTTTCCAAAATATTGTTGTTTATCTTTATTGACTCCACAAAATAATATGCATTTTCAAAATTATTGTTTATCTTCTTTGACTTCCCAAAATAATATGCCTTTTCCAAGATATTGTTGTTTATCATCATTGGCTTCCGAGAATAATATGCCTTTTCCAAAATATGGTTGTTTATCTTCATTGATTTCTCAAAATAATATGCCTTTCCAAAATATTGTTGTTTATCTTTATTGACTCCACAAAATAATATGCATTTTCCAAATTATTGTTTATCTTCTTTGACTTCCCAAACTATTATGCCTTTTCCAAAATATTGTTGTTTATCTTTATTGACTTCCCAAAATAATATGCCTTTTCCAAATTATTGTTTATCTTCTTTGACTTCCCAAAATAATGTGCCTTTTCCAAAATAATGTTATTCATCTTCATTGACTTCCCAAAATAATATTCCTTTTCCAAAATATTGTTGTTTATCTTCATTGACTTCACAAAATAATATGCCTTTTCCAAATTATTGTTTATCTTCTTTGACTTCCCAAAATAATATGCCTTTTCCAAAATATTGTTGTTCATCTTCATTGACTTCCCAAAATAATATGCCTTTTCCAAAATATTGTTGTTCATGTTCGTTGAGTTTCCAAATTAATATGCCTTTTCCAAAATATTGTTGTTTATTTTCATTGACTTCCCAACTTAGGTAAGGTTAGGTTATGTTTTTTTTTTTATTAATTTAGGATTGTTTTTTAAAAACAAGTAATGTTTCGTGTCCTTTAATGGGGATTGCGAACATAGTCATGCAGAGACGCACAGGGAAATACACGGGTTGCCAAATTGAGAGGTCATTACGGATTTTTATAAGAAACAATGGAAAAATTATTGTCACGTAAATGTCTCGACGCCTAAATGTCACGGTGCCTAAATGTCGCGGCGCCTAAATGTCGCGGCGCATAATTGTCTTGGCGGCTAAATGTCGGCGCCTAAATAACCAGCGCCTAAGTGGCGGCGCCTAAATAACCAGCGCCTAAGTGGCGGCGCCTAAATGTCACGGACCGCACTTTCACCGCTATGAATACGTTGATGTACGATTAAAGTACTCTTATGGGTGCTAACATAGTCACACTGATCACATTTAAAGGGTTTTTCACCACTATGAATGCGTTGATGAGTGATCAAATTACTCTTCCACGTGCCTTTATAATCACACTGATCGCATTTGAAGAATTTTGCACACATCCTTCTTCCACGCACTTGCATAGTCACACTGATCACATTTGAAGGGTTTTTCACCACTGTGAATGCGTTGATGTCTGATCAAATCACTCTTCCACGCACTTGCATAGTCGCACTGATCACATTTGAAGGGTTTTCTCCAGTGTGAATGCGTTGATGTGTGATCAAATTACTCTTGTTCTTGGTACCATAGTCACACTGTTCACACTTGAAGGGTTTTTCACCACTGTGAATGCGTTGATGTCTGATCAAGCGATTCTTCCACGTACTTGCATAGTCACACTGATCACATTTGAAGTGTTTTTTCTTGGTATCCTTTCGAATGTCAAATTCAAGATCTCTTTCATATTCAGGTGAACATTTGTATCGAGTTGAACATTTTTTCTCGGATTTTCCTACAGAAAGGAAATAAATTAAAACCTCAAATTATATCACACAACTCGCCTCACAAACATCTCACTGTTCAAAGGCAATTTATTATACATAGGCTTAAAAAGACACCAAGGCAAACGAAACAAGTTCAGAATGAATAATCGATGTCCGAGTCGAAACAGCGGTTTCCAAAGGTTTGACCTTACGCTTTGGGATAACATGGGAACGTGGATGATTTTTTAATTCCTGGTATCACTGATATCAACTCCGCAGCTAGAGGCAGCTTGGTCGAATTTGCAAATTAACTAATCGTGACTGTGTATGTCATAAAGAACTAACAAACACGTTTCTCAAACATATGATTCAAATTTCAAACTTGAGCCCACGTTAGAAATTTGGGTAAAACTGAATGCAAACTTTCGCATGATCAACGTATAATAAAATACACGTGACAATATGAACAGCCATATTCTGCCATTAAACCTCTGTAGGTGCATGATAACACCTACAAAGTAGTGTAAAAATACCACAAGTATGAAGTCAAGGGGTTAGCGACAATTTTGCAGTCTTTCCTGTTTCTGTTGAAACCAACTAGCACAAGAAGTGATGACAACGGTAAAGTTATTAAAGAAGCAAATTAATATTCAAAGCAAAAATATATTAATCAATTATTATGGTAAAATTTTTATTCTTTAATAACGAAGATATAATTACTGATATACCATTTGTTATATCAAATACTGTTTGTTATAGTTAAAACAAGTTGGAAAAACGAAAATTTTACCTCTCCGAGTCAAGAGGAGGACTACGACTACAAACTTATTAACCTAGATATAGAATTATTTCTCTTTTTTGAAGTAAAAGTTACGAATTATTAAAGCAGTATTCCAAGCATAGCGAATATACAGTAAAGCAGACGACATTTACATCCAATAAAGATATGTCTTGGACACATTTAAATCGGTAAATGGGAAAAAACAGGAAATGAAGTGTATAAATTTTGCAGAGATATAACCTTTATGTGTTTGAAAAGGCCCAATTGTCTACGCCTCAACTGTTAACCCTATATTCTTATAGCTACATTCACAACTAGTTAGCAGAATAAACACTACTGTCTTGTTTCACCTCAACGATATTCTTAGTTTGCCAACATGAGTGTTAACGTTAAATATCACCAAAGCTGACTTGTGGTTATATGCACTGATAGTCAATGCGCACCATAATAAGAATGAAAACTTCTGACCTATAACCTGAAACCGATCAGCCCTTTCACTGATATAATTGCCACCATGATGCTTTTTTCTATTATAAAATCTAAACCTGATTATTTAAACGTGTAATTAACTTTCGGCTCACTCTGAACCGTTTATGTCCCTTCATTACAGACACGAAAATTAAAACTCAAAGTTTACTTCACCTCAGGTCTCAACTATTTACTTTTTAGTTCACTAAGCCTATTGGGGATAACAATTGATTCACCCGACAGGGTCCAGGCCTTAGCTTTCTTCTCGAAATCATTAAAGCAAGGATTATTCTATATGTAGTATAGCTTAAGAAATATATAAACAGCCATTTCAAATAACAATATTAAAAAATGTCCTTGGAATATCAAAATGAAACAGGGCTTTAAAGCTGCAAATGTACTAAAGGCATCGTAACTACGAAACATACTTCAACATATTCATTTTATATTATGGAAAAAGTGAATATTAAGGTTCTGTAGGATTTCTTTACACATCAAAACCAGAGAGAATTTATAAAAGGGAGTGGAAACTGAGGAATATAATGTAGCTCAAAAATCACGTGATCAACAAAACTGGCCAGGTCTATTTCCGGTACTATTTTTGTGGCCCCTCCCTCTAGGGTGGGTCTAGAATATTGCGGGAGGGTCTAGGGGAGATAGACACTACCTTTTTAGGGTAAGGGAAACATCTGACTTAAAATAACTCCAAATGGTGCCAGTCGTACTCGAAATCGCGAACCCTTATTGGGTAATTGTACAACCATGTTGAGGGCAAACTTTAAAAGTAGAATCATGTGACCTGGCCAGTTTTAGCGTCGCAGCCTACTTGTTTGAGCTATATTGTATTTAGCACTGTCAAGGGCAAGAGCTTCCACTCCCTATTATAAATTTTCTCTGTCAAAACAAAGCGAACTGCTAACGCAGCGCACTACAGTAACAACGGACGGACACACACAGACAAAAACATAGACTGCTTTTTAACTCTTTCCGTATTAATTTTGAATTGAGAAACAAGATTATCTTAAATATTAAAATAAATATAATTAATATTTAATATTTTCTTCGTTATGCGTTCGCCTTATTGAGCGTTACATCGTTTTAAAAAGAACAATTAAACATTCTTGAGAGACTTGACTAATATTGACGTTTCAAATGAAGCATACGCCTGTTGCTTCGCCTTACTCAAATATGTATTATATAAAGGATTCGAATCGCAGCTGTAATTAAGAACATCGCAATTGCGTGAACCTTTGGAGGAAGACCCCGCCATTGGAAGGCCAGACGTTTCTCGTAACCTTAGCCGAACGCCGCGTACGTCTTAACCTTGATGAAGATGGAGTAGAAACCAGTTTGTACAGACTGGTGTCCATGTGGGATGGACAAAAGACCAGAATTTTATGGTGTTAGACAGGCAATGAAGTGGAATACAATTTCCGGGAACTGTAAAAGCGGTCCGGAAATTGAAAACACCTTTGCTCCGATTTGCAAACTGCAAACGCGGTCACGTGGGTGTAACAACAGACAAACAGACAGACAGACACACAGACACGTCGAAATTAGAACCTATCCGTGACATACGTCACTCGGAGAGGTAAAAAGGGTTATATTGTGATTGGTAAGTTGATATCTGATCAAAATATTCTTTTGGGTGCTGACATAATCAAATTGATCACATTTGAATGTTCTTTCGCCACTATGAATGCGTCGATGTTTGATCAAATTATTCTTCAATGTGCTGGAAAATCACACTGATCACGTTTGAAGGGTTTTTCACACCTATGAATGCCTTGATGTGCGATAAAGTACTCTTACGGGTACTAGAATAATCACACCGATCACACACTGAGTGTATTATCATAAAAAAAACGAGTTTGGAAACAGAAATAATCCATGTGTCCGAGTCGAAACAGCGGTCTCCAAAGACTTGATCTTACCTAACCCAATATATGCTTTGAGATTGTGGAAACTTGAAAAAAAATTGTAGGGTAATAAAAATATACAAAACATTCTATATTATTTGTTTGAATGATATTCCACGTGAACCTAGGAGGTGCACAAATCTATGACTGTTGAATATATTTGCAATGATGTAACCGGGTTCGATCAAGGAGGGGGAATGGAAGCTTTCATCTGATTCGATTAGTTCGAGACAACGCACAATCTGCTTAATGCTTTTAGATGTTTGGCTCGTGTGAATTTGAATTTCGATCCATCCCGAGCCGTTAAATCTTTGCAGAGACAATTGTAGTTCAACATTAATGTGCTTTGCACATTATATTATCTGAAAAAACTTTGTTAAACCTCAGACCACCTACCCATGGACAGGCATGAGGATAGGGAGCTAGGCTAGCAAAGGGTAACGCCTGACGAAAGCGCCGCGGTGGCGGCTACTGGAAATTCATCTCCACAAACAGACTCACGTGAAAAATATAAATTCTTGCTCCCTCGAGAACAGGGGCCTAATACTAAGGCGTCAATAGATGCCAAAAATTTTAAAAATGTGACAGAGTAAACATTTATCATTCGTTTATTTTTAGTTCATCTCATTAAAGATTTATAAACGTTATATTTATAATAGTTTAGTAAATATAACTCTGGGTTACTTTATAAGCCGACTATAATATTAAGCCTTGGCCAAAAAACGAATTTTGTCTCTTTAAATGATCATGTGTCACTTGTGGAGAGATATTGCGGTCCGCCGACACATGAGGGCGCGTGCTACGCGTTTCAATTTGAAAGCCGCGGTTTAACACGGGGATACCTGTCCATGGGTAGGTGGTCTGAGGTTAAACCGCCCGATATGTACCCATTTAGGACTTATCACCGCTATGAATGTGTTTATGTGCAATAAAACTACTCTTCTGAGTGCTTCCAAAGTTACACTGATCACATTTGAAGGGTCTTTCACTACTGTGAATGCGTTGATGTCTGATCAAATTACTCTTGTTCTTGCTACCATAGTCACACTGATCACATTTGAAGGGTTTTTCACCACTGTGAACGCGTTAATGTAAACAAACATTTATTTAATTAATTTTTAAACTCGTCCTGGAAATAAAGAATTTCGCATTGTCCCGTATGAGTAAATATTGTCTCTTACCCGCCAGATTTGCGACTTCAGAACTATATACAGTATGTATAGAAAGCCTTCCCTCACTGGGAGGCGATTAGACGTGGTGAGGCTACTTTCGAACTTCCATAGACATCTGTAACACTTTCATTAACAAGTTGTTGATGGATTTAGGTTTTTTTTAACTAAAACGTGAAATTTATTACTGCAAGGCTTTATTTATGATTGTGTTGATTTTCTACGAGTTATGAAAAGAGAAAAAAAGATATGCTGAACTAAAAATGGCACCTTACAGTGTCGTGACCACTGTATCACGCGAGTATTGAATTTTGTAAGCATTTCTCAATTTCATGTGGCACTCTTAAGCGAGACACTTTATAGCCTTACCACATTGAAAACCACACGGAGTACTGCAAAATGATTTTCACCCTTATTTTATTAAAAAAAAAAGATTAATGACTGACAATATAATTCCATATTTCACTTCTCACGCGTGAAATTGTTTATGAAAGTAAAGTTTGGACATTATAATTTTTCACTTGTTAGAAGGCGAACGCAGTGAAGGGGTAATCCGATTTAGAAAAGATATGGCTCTACTGAAACTATCATAAACTAGAAGATAACGTGCAACAGAAAGCAGGTCAGGACAATATCAAAAACTGTCTGTGTAATCAATACACAGACAACTGCTCGTATTCTCACTTATACGCTTGCATTGGTCAATATTAACCTCTAACGTCTATTGTAGTATAAAAGGGAAACAATTGTTTTCAATTCTGCAAGTAAGGTTTCCACCGCTTAAAAATAAAGTGTGATTTTTTTCCGAGGATTTTGAGCTTTGAGGATTGCTAAAAACACCTTATCAAAACTTGGCAAAACGAAACGCTAATTAAGTATACCTACAAAAATCCATTCTGAGAAGCTATGAATTGCGAGAAACTATTTGGGATGAATTTTACCAAAGTTTATAACAACGAAAATCTCTTCTTCAAATACAAGTAAGCAATGTTATTTATTTCAATTATAACTGAATTTCAAAATTTTTATTTCAGAGCGGCGGAATGCGTCAGTGTTCCCATTATAGTATGTGAGGTATTGTAAAAAATCCTCAAATTTAGCGATCAAGTTACTGAATTTTAAAATCTGCTTTTTAGGAGCTTGTAGCTCAAGCGTCACTTACGCAAATGTTCAAGGTAATGGATGAGATGTACCTCAAATTCTTTAACATAAAGTAAGGAGTTGATACTGACATTTAATAACTGAAAACACAACAAGTTGTGAACATAAAATAATTGTTTACGTTGCAAATGTCCAGATTAGAATACAATCCTTTTCCTTATGGTAAATTAACAAGAAATGGAACCTCCATAGTACAAAACCAGGTAAAAACTTCATTTAAACCCGCCCAATTGATTTCATAATTACCGCACGATCGTGTTTATATTGCGATTTAAAGGTAAAAAAAAGCAATTAATTGGCACGACGATTTTCATTACCAATAAAAGAAAATTTCTTCAGGATATGTTTGCCGTCCTATTTGCCGTGGAGCTATCGGACATTGCAAAGGATGATTTTTGGTACTATACACCAGTGCATTCGACGTCAGAGCGTGTCTTAGTGACTGGGCCACCAGCTGAAGTTGAGATATATTCCATGTCTTTCTTGACCATAGACAATACGGTACGATATGATTTATAACAAATTTTCACCAAAAGTGTGGCGAACACTCTAAGCTTCGAAAAGATAAATTTATTTTTCAGGTTTGTTATCTCCTGCTTTCATGCGTCGTTGTTCTACCGCTGCTGACGAAGCTCTCTGAATTTGCTACAAACAAGGGTCAGGAAAGACGTCAAATGCAAACATCCATTCTTGGGAAAGTTCAAAATTATTTAAATTTCTCATGGGATTTTTTTTGCATATTTTTCTTCGAGCGTAAGTACTTAACTTTAGTAACGATTGACGCAGATTTATTCTAAAAAGCATAATTTCCAACTGACATATTTAAAATTATGTTCCAGCCTTTATTCGAGTTCCGAAATGCATACCATGGAGGATCACAATAGGTTCGTGACTGATTGCTATTTCAATCATTTCAATATTCATGGGATCAGCCTTGAAAACGGAGCTGTACTCAACCGAACACCTCTTCATCGACAGTCTGGAAAGTTTCAGCAAATACACTAACGCAAAAATTCGATTTGGCCCTAACGGAAAAGCCGCCGGTTTTTTTAAGGAATGGGTAAGTTATGTGTTTTGTGGTTAAAATTGCCTTATTTGTTAATTGCGGTTTTTTTTTCAGGAAAAGTCCATCGTGGAAAATGAACCTGAATTGTCCCTCGCTTCAAGAGTTGAATACGGGGATATAGAAGACCTGTTAGACATTGGAAATTACAGGCACGCATTTTTGGGAAGAGAAGCATTCTTTGTACCAAAGTTTTATTTGGACAATCTTCTGTCAATTCTTCTGGAAAGCGACGCTGAATTCAGAAAATTAGTTTTTTACTTCAACGCAGAGCGAATCAATAATATATTTTTCGTCTTTCCTCTTAGTAGCGAATTGAAAAGATGTCCAGAGTTTATTGAGCAATTGAGTCTTGCGTAAGTAATTAAATGTTTTTTATCGATTTCTTTTAGTTACCTGTTCGATAAGCAGTTGCATTAAATTCACTAAATTTCTGTTTTTAGAATCTGCTTTTCCTTTGAAAGGAGATTCGTGGATTAATCGTTTCTCAATTCATTTGTCGAATTAATTCTCATTTTTAGAACAATGGTGTTCACCGAGACAAAATTCGGGGACTACTTGTTTTTCAAAAGCAAGTTCTACATTTCGAGAGTTGTTTGGAAAAAACCGACGAAAAGCCTTGCAGCAATGTCAATCAATGAAACATACGGAGCATTCTTGTTGTTCTTCTACGGTCTGGGAATTGCCACAGCAGCTCTTATTGCTGAAGTTGTTATCAAATTAGCCTCTAGTTACGAGTGTACACGTTTTTAGTAAATCCCTCGTTAATATTACTAAATCTCTTAAGGTTATCTTTAATCCACAATAACATACCATAACAACTGCGTTAATGGTTTAACAGGTGTTATAATAAAACTCTCAGAAAAATTTTGTCGCTTGTATTCATTAAAATTTAACACCAATAAATTCTTTGTGTCCCATTCGACCGAATCCCATTCGACCGAAGGCGTTTCCCATTCAACCGAAAACAGCCCAAATGTGCGGTTTTGGGAAAATATATATCAAAAATTAAAAAGAAAACGTTTTCACTTTTTTTAAGGAATTTTTTTTACCTTACAGTTTTCGTTGTATGAAATGCAAAATGTAATTTTAAGAGAGATTGATAATGGAGAGAATTGCATTGTTTTGGAAAAGGTGGCAGCTAACTATTAGGAGAATATTTTGGAAAAGGTGGCAGCTAATTAGTAGGAGAATGTTTAGGAAATGGTGGCAGCTAACTATTAGGAGAATATTTTGGAAAAGGTGGCAGCTAATTAGTAGGAGAATATTTAGGAAAAGGTGGCAACTAATTAATAGGAGAATATTTTGGAAAAGGTGGCAACGAATTATTGGAACCATTGTTTTGGAAAAGGTGTTAGCTAACTGTTAGGAGAATATTTTGGAAAAGGTGGCAGCTAACTATTAGGAGAATATTTTGGAAAAGGTGGCAGCTAATTAGTAGGAGAATGTTTAGGAAAAGGCTGCAGCTAACTATTAGGAGAATATTTAGGAAAAGGTGGCAGCTAATTAGTAGGTGAAAGTTTAGGAAAGGTGGCAGCTAACTATTAGGAGAATATTTTCGAAAAGGTGGCAACTAATTAATAGGAGAATATTTTGGAAACGGTGGCAACTAATTAATAGGAGAATATTTAGGAAAAGGTGGCAACTAATTAATAGGAGAATATTTTGGAAAAGGTGGCAGCTAATTAGTAGGAGAATGTTTTGGAAAAGGTGGTAGCTAATTTATAGGATAATAACCTAACCTAACCGAACCTGACCTAACCTAACCAAACTTACAATTTCCTTCTCTGGGTTCGAACCCAAGCCTCTGAATTAAAAGCCTGATATTCTACCATGCTGCTGCGGTGATTCGAAATCCTCACAGACATTTAATTAACTAATTCTTTCAAATAAATTCCCATTCAGCAGAAACCCGCCATTGGGCTGGAAATTTAAATATATTCTCCATAAAAAACCAAAAAGCGGTTTCGGTCCAATGGGATTCGGTCCAATGGGACTATACCAATAAATTAACAATAATGATGAAAATTATTCAAGAAACATATAAAAGAAAAACCTTCATTGAAGACTATTTTACAATTACTACCGATTATCGTGAAAGTATGAACATAGCTTTAGTAGACATGAAATACAAGTTAAAATTTCACAAAAATATTTCCGAGAACCATTAGGCCAAATATTTACGAGTCTGGCAAAATCATAACAGAAACACGTGCTGATTTTCTCACTAGATTTTCCCCGCTTTACAAAATCGTAAGCTAAGCTCACATTTCAAAGAAAATTCATAAACGGAAAAATTTGTTTCAAGTAGGTTGCCGGTATTTTCAAGAAACAGGCGTAGTTCTTTCGAAAGACCTAAGTTCTTGAAATTATCATTAAGTTAGACTTAACTGCAACAAAAACACAAAAGTTATAATAAATCGAAAGAATTCCTACAAAGAAATCGACCTTTGACTACTGAGAAGCCATGAATTGCGAGAATTTATTAAAGATCCTCAGAGTTTCCACCAATTCCCGAATAAATGTGAACATAGCTTTAGTAGACGAGAAATAAAAATTAAGGTTCCACAGAAAACATGTTCGACGACCGTTAGACTAAATATTTACTATTGTGGTCCGATCTATATAGAAACATGTGCAGATATTCTCACTAGTTATTCCCCGCGCTAGCTCTACTAAAAGAAATGTCTCAAACGGAAAAATTGGTTCCAAGTATACGGTTGCCGGCATTTTGAAGTAATATTCGAAATTCTTTCGAAGCACTTGAAATTATCATTAAATTAGTCTTAACTCCAGCAAAACACGAAATTTATATCCCTTGAAAGAATTACTCCAAAAAAAACTACCTTTGAATTACGAAAATATTTTTGGGATGAATTTGACGAATCATAATAACAGCGAAAGTCTTTTCTTCAATTACTAAATAATTTCAAAAGCTTTCGGAAAATTAGATCTTTATTTACTGAGAGCTCCAAAGTGCGCGAGTGATCCCATCGTAGTATGCGAGGTAATGTAAAAGCGCTTCAAATCGACAATCGAGAAATAAGGTGTGGAAAATTGTCTATTAGGAACTTCAATCTCTAGAGCCATTATTGCAATTGATCACCGTTATTGAAGAGTTTCATCTCAAACTGTTTAACGTAAAGTAAGGGGTTGATAATGACTTGCAATTAGAATTTTTCAAGGATTAGACCTATTCAAATCGGTTTAAAGCAGTTCCAAAGTGTCCCGTGTTAAGGCGGCTTAGGAATATTGCCAATACAAGTAAATACGAGATATAGGTTTAGCAACTCAATTTTCTTTTCGGTAAGCTTAAAAAGTCGATCTAGTTTTATTAAAATGTTGTTGACTGATCATGTAATTCCGCGTTTGATTAACTTTCGGAGCTTGAAATTGTTTACGAGAGTAAAATTAAGACGTAAACGAAACATTTCCATTGGTTAGAAGGTTTAATGCGAATAAAAATGTAAAATGGCTCTACTGAAACTATCATAAACTGTTGGCTAAAGTGCAACAGAAAGTATGCTAGTAGACAATTTTATAAATATTAACTCGCAAGGTGTAATCGATAAACATGCACTGCACGTATTTTCACTTACTCGCCTGCGTTGATCAATACTAACCGCTTTCCTCTTTTGATATGAAAGGCAAACAAAACCGGGCGTTTTCAAATAGTATCGCCATGTGGCGCCCTCAGACGGCAAAACATAGAACTTTGTCACCCCATGCAGACTACGCAGTTTTAATTGTACGGTTGTACCGGCAAGGCCTAGTAAACGTAAACGGTTTTTTTGTGTCTTCGAAGACCATTATTGCTTTTCTGTCATTTGATTTATCAAATTTATAGTTTAATCTAATTTTTACATAAATAAATAATTTC
Source organism: Phalangium opilio (assembly GCA_019434445.1). Classification (NCBI taxonomy): domain Eukaryota; kingdom Metazoa; phylum Arthropoda; class Arachnida; order Opiliones; family Phalangiidae; genus Phalangium; species Phalangium opilio. Next base: position 141,014 of record JAEQBA010001490.1, on the reverse strand, counting down.
AATTGAAATAAAATACGTTACGCCACCTATGATGTGTAACGTGAACTACGAGTGAATTTCGAGTTGAAAATTCGCGGGAAATTTAAAATTCGAAATATTCATTTATGTCAAAATTCATCAGGTCACAACATTTCCAGTCACAATATATCCAGCCAGCCGTCCAGCAAACAGAGGTCAGAACAATACGTTTTCCACTCTAAAGAGTGGCAAAACGTAAAAACCAAAAACCTACCTAATTTAGTGACCAAACCTCCGGACCGGGATGAGAAGAGAACAAGACGGCCCAAAGGCTCGTAATAGTAGCCATATCGTACGAGTGAATAGCCCCTCTATACCTACCCTAACGAGTGGATAACCCCTCTATACCTTACCCTAATGAGTGAATAGCGCTATCTTTTTCAATGCTTAAATGATTTACCGTGCATAAAATCAGAGTGAATAGCCCCTCGATTCCCTACTCTAAACAGTGATTAAATTATAACCGTATAAATTTACTTATGCTGTAATTCTAATATTCCGGCGAATCGAAGAACAGATAGTTTTTAGTGATAATCCCCTCGATGAGTTTACAACATAGACTTATGCCGATGCACACTTATCGCATCTTATAAATTTCTAACAAGGACTTATGCCCTGAAACTTTTGAAAGAGAAAGTTTAGTTATAGTGATTACGCATTTTAGTGATTATCCCCTCGAATTACCTTTAGCAATGCTAAAATGATCAGACGCATAACGCCCATTTAACACTATGTTAGCTCTATCTAAACCCACATTTGAATTAACCGCCAAAACGTTCCAGTCAAACATAACATAGATGACGATAGCTACCGAACGAGAACGAAACACATGAGGAGCGAGGTAGGAAACGGGGAAAATCGTTATCTATTTAATTAGCACATACATAAAAAAAATAAATATAAAAACCCCAAACATACAAATTCATAAGTATCCGACCCCACAGATAAAAATTCAAAAGTTTCCGACCCCACAGATTAAGAGGTACCCCACCCCACATCACCCCGACATTTTAGAGATAAGAATAAATAATAAAAAACTCGAGGTTTCTATCAAGTCTCTATGGTTGAGTGGGTAGAGTGTTTGTCTACTACGCCAGCGGCCCGGGTTCGAATCCCGGGTCTGACATGAAAAGATTTTAATTAAAATTAAATCTCTAACCGAGCCCAGTAACCCCTATGGGTGGGTTGTGATAATATAAAGTTCCTTCTAAAATCTGACGATAACGAAGCGAAAACTCCGGCCACAACTACTACTACTACTATTACGGCTCGGGTCAAACTAAGAGCCTATCGTATACTACGATATGGCTAAAAAGAAACGGGAACCGCGGATAAAAAGTAGCCGAGCATGGAGTAGCAAACGCGGTCACGCGCTTACTGAGTCTGTTTGGGGTAACTTTTTTCCAACTTTTGACTATAGGGGCGCTAGAGATGCCGATGCCCTATTCAAGTATTTCCTTTCATATCCAGGGGGTTAATAATCTGAGGTTCAAATATTAAATCATTTCAAAAGCTATTTATTACAAAGCTGGTTCATTTTCTTCAGGGCTGCAAAGTGCGTAAGTGTACCCGTCGTACTATGCGAGGTAATGTAAAATTGCTTAAAAACATCAATGGAGATTATAAGGTGTGAAAAATTGTCCATTAGGAACTTCTATATCTAGAGTCATTATTGCAATTGGTCAAGGTCATGGAAGAGTTTTATCTCAAATTGTTTAACCTAAAGTAAGGGTTTGATAATGACTTCGAATAGTTGAAAAACGTTATGTTGCGTGTAATTTTGAAAACACGTTTTGATTTTCAAAATACAAGATTTCATTATTTACCTATTCCTTATGCTGAACTGACTACAAACGGAACCACCATTGTAAAAATTCAGGTAAAAATGATACGATGAATTTCATTAACTATACCAAACATAAGTAACATCATTTTAATCGGATACTTCAGAATATTTTGGGTGTACTATTTCCCGTGGAGCTTTCGGACATTGCAAAAGACGACTTTTGGTACTATTCACCGGTGTACTTGACATCAGAGCTTGTCTTATTGACAGGGCCACCGGCTGAAGTTGATAAATATTCCATGTCCTTCTTAACCGTCGACAATATGGTACAAGATGAACTTTCTATATATATTTAACCAAAAGTGTGTCTTCTAAAGATAATGAATCGTTCAGGTTTCTTATCTGCTTGTTTCTTGCGTCCTCGTTCTACCGCTGCTGGTGAAGCTTTCCGAATTTGTTGCAAACAGAGGTCATGGAAGACGTCGAGAAGAAAAATCTATTCGTCAGAATGTTCAAAGCCATTTCAATTTCACGTGGGATTTCGTTTGCATATTTTTCTTCGAGCGTAAGTACTTAACTTTAGTGACGATTGACTTTCTCCTGTGGATATTTTCCAATTTGCACAATTTCCAAAAGATAATTTCAAATTCTGTTCCAGCCTTTATTCGGGTTTCAAAATGCCTTTCATGGAGGATCACAATCGGTTCGTGGCTGATTGCTATTTTAATCATTTCAATATTCATGGGATCCGCCTTGAAAACAGAACTGTACTCAACCGAACATGTGTTGATCGACAGTCTAGAAAGTTTCAGCAAATACAGCAAAGCTAAAATTCAATTTAGCGCCACAGACAACGCGACCGGCTATTTTAAGGAATGGGTACCTTATGTGTTTAATGGTTAATATTGCCTTATTTTTAATCTCGGTGTTGAATTAGGAAAAGACCACCGTGGAAAATGAACCCCAATTGTCTCTGGCTTCGAGAGTCAAATATGTGGAAATAGAAGACTCCTTAGACATTAATATGTATGAGGACGTATTTTTGGGAAGAACTGGACTCTTTGCACCACAATATTACTTGGACAATCTAATCTCAATTCTTCTTCAAGGCGACGCTGATTTCAGAAAATTGCTTTTCTACTTCAACGCAAACCGAATTAAAAATCTGCTGTTCGTCATTCCTGTCGGTAACGAAGCGAAACGGTGTCCTGAATATATTGAGCAAATGACTCTTGGGTAAAGACTAAATAGCCTTGTTTTGATGAGAAATTAGTACTTGTACAATTCATTTCTCTGTTTTTAGAACGATGGTGGTCACCGAGACCAAATTCATGGAGTACTTGTACATGAAAAACAATTTCTATCTTTCAAGAGTTTCTTGGCAAAAGCCAACTAAACGCCTTTCAGCACTGACAATGAACGAAACAAGAGGGACATTCGTGTTGTTCGTCTACGGTTTGGGAATTGCTACAGCCACCTTCGTTATAGAAGTTATTATCAACTTAGCGTCCAGCTTCAACTTAACATGTTTTAAATGAAGTCCTTTTTAAAAACTTTCGGTTTTGTTTAATATTTTGTCATTGCCGGAAACAATAATGAAAAACATTTAGCAACATGTTTAATAGTAATACCCAGTTGGTTATTTATTTAGTGGATCTGTGACAGCTTTGATAGTTCATATTTTGTAGCACGAGGACGATTTTCAAGTTCAATATAAAGCTAGGAGTTGTGAAACGTATCTTATAATAGTTTGTAGAAGAGTATAATCATTTTTACCTCTCCGCGTGACGTAGTCCAGGAGAGGAGGCTGTCTATATGTTGTTACACCCACGTGACTGCGTTCGCAGTTTGCATATCGGAGCAACTGTGTTCCCAATTTCCGGACCGCATTGACAGTTCAAAAAAATTTGGAAATTTGTATTTCTCTCCGTTGGCTACTCTATACTCGAGTTCTCACACCGCCATGTTTGGTCTTCGTCCATCCCACATGAACACCAGTCTGGTACTTTTCTGGCTTCCACCACCATCATCTGCTGTTCTTTGTCAATCCCACATTGACACCAGTCTGCACTTACACTGGCTTCTAGCACCACCATCCACTGGTCTTCCGTCTATTCCACATAGACACCAGTCTGCACTTACACTGGCTTCTAACACCACCATCCACTGGTCTTCCGTCTATTCCACATAGACACCAATCTGTATAATTGGCTTCTACTCCATTATCATCGTTTGGTTTTAGGATATACGCGGCGATCAGCTAGGGTTACGAGAAACATCTAGCCTTCCTAAGGTGGGATCGGCCACCAAAGGTTTTCGCAATTGCGCTTTTTCCTTACTAGTAAATTATAATGGAAACGAATCGTATATATACCCCAAAATTTGAAGAAAGCGGGCAAGAGGGGTACTCTTCACTTTAAACGTCAATATTAGCAAAGTTTGAGATGATAATAGGTATAACTTTATTTTAAACGATTTGACTATTATTAATGTTAATTATTGAAGATTAAAATAAGTAAAAATAATTATATTTATTTAAATATTAAAGATAAACCTCTCGTGCAAAGAGAAAGATTATCATTGCCTCCTATATCTACCAAGGCCCGTGCATGCGATATATTTCCTTCATTGCCTCCTATATCTATCAAGGCCCGTGCATTGTGATATATTTCATTCATTGCCTCCTATATCTATCAAGGCCCGTGCATTGTGATATATTTCATTCATTGCCTCCTATATCTATCAAGGCCCGTGCATTGCGATATATTTTTCAATGGAAGCTCCTCTCAGAAACATAATAATTTCTTTTCTCTGTATATGAAATGAAAATAGGGATAATATTGCGCTCCTTCTTTAATGGTATGAATCCTAGCCTGCCTATTAATATTTTACGTAGGAGCAGAAGTCAATGACTTCTTATCCTCGGAAGTATTGGACACTAACCATATCCGCAACCATCTCTGTTAGCCAACTTGTTTTTAGGTACGATCACCACGCCACCTACGGCGCTTCTCTCATTTTGAGCTGGCAGGCTGATTTGCGCGCCAGCAGCGGGAAAGTAACGAAACTTTAAGGTGTGTCCTATGGTTTGAGGTAACGAATCAGAAACGGTGACAAGAACAGCTGTTATAGTCTGCTAGAAATTCCGATCAAACTAGTGTAGGGTCCTAGGCCCACGGATTGCAATGGATTTTCAGAGAGTGTTAGACACTATTAACTGTGATAGTAATAAAGAATTACATATTACGTCAAACAAAAAGAGATTTAATTATCACAAGCATATTATGCAATCAGAAAAGTTTAGATTTTATTTGGAAAAGCTTCACACTTTTGCAATGGACGAGTGTGAAGTATTCAGTTATCTCCAAAAGGGCAATGGTATTAGAACGGAGTTCATTTTCGATTTCAGTGAAGAGGATGATCCTGAAGCCAAAGATGTGATGGAGCTTTTCAATTTTTATATGTGCAGCCTTTATAGGTAAGTGCGTTTCGGTTTATCACTTTATTTGGTATGGTTTTAGGCATTTGGTCTAATATGATGACTGAAAACATTAGATATGTTCACTGCACTCCTGAGACTGATGTTAACAACTGTGATACGAGCGATGATGATGTAAATTCAACTGTGATAGCCAATGATGATGATTTAAATTCATCTGTGATAGTGAATGAATCTGAATTAAATGTGCAATCTCAAAAGCCTAGAGAAATTGTAGTCAGCCCATCGAACTTCAAGGAAGAAACATTGAGTGGAATTCTGAGACTTGGCGGGGGAACAATTGGGGAGATGTGGAAAGTTTCTAAACGTTTAAAAGAATCTAAACGTTTGACTCTAAGGACTAGGATACTATACAGGAAAGTGTACAGGTTGTGCTTTAAAGTTTCACTAAGTGATGAAGAAAAAGAAGCCCAATTACCAACGGAATTGAAACAGCAGGATCGGGGTGGAATGTTTTTCCCGAAACTCTCATTAAGGCACTTTGTTCAAGAAGTGAATAATACAGTCAGACTCTCTGCAAATTCAGATGCCTTACGAAAACATGGGCAAAATATGATAAAAGTAAGAAAATACCGGGTATTCAAAAAATGGTGGCAGGATAGGAGAACAGTGGGTTCTACGAGTGATTTTGAGTCAAAAATGTACTATGACATTTTGTCCTAAGGGCCACATCCTAAACAAGTTATGATTGGAATGTTTTACGGATGACCCCATAAATTTAAGGAAGGATCTGAATGACGATGCTAATTTAATTAAGGGGAAATCCATAAAACACTCTAATCGTAACTTGACAACGTTGGTCCTTAGGCCAAAATGTCTTGGAACATTTTCGACTCAAAACCGTCCACTGTACTTCGGTTCTACCATACTTTTTGAAACATCCTATATTTTATAAGGTGTCACTTGTGCTAAGATGTAATAATTAACTAATGTTGCACTAATATTAAGGTTTGTGTGGGCAACGTCAAGGCGAATAGTCTTATCAAGAAACTCTTCATGGAAGGTGTGGACGCTATCCAAGATCTCCAAAATCAATTTGACACTGAAGCAATTACATTCTTCTATAAAATCTGGTTACGGAAACTTACGCATGCAAGACTTCAAGAGTTTATTAGTATAAAGAGCGCAAATTTATCTAAAGGAGGTCATAATCTAAGGGATAATTTATACGCTCAAATAAAAAAACTGTATAATAAAACCAAAACCCAGGACGTGACTACCGAAAGTGGGAAAAAAGCACAAATGGCGAAAGATGAGAATAAGAAAGCTAAGCCAGGAAAAAAGCAGAGTAAACCCAGAACAGCCAGCAAGACTAAGCAGCTCCGAAAAACACAAAACAACAATTCAACCACAATAAACCCCAAGAAATCGGCCAAGACTAAACAAAATCAAAACACAAGCGTAGAACTACTCGAGTCAAATCCAAAAAACCATTCTAACAAGTGCAAAACTAATCAACGAAAGACAAAATCAATAAACAATTCTAACCAGTGTATGACTAAACAACCAAGTACAAAACCGAAACAAAATAACGCTAAACAGAAATCCAAGACACAACCAAAACAAAATAACGCTGAACAGAAACCCAAGACACAACCAAAACAAAGTAAACAGCAACCAAAGACACAAAGTGATCTCCCTGTAGAGAAAGACCTTACTAAATGTGATAGAGTGCAATCTAGTCCTAAACCTCCAGTACAAGTTTTTAAAAAGAGAAAACTTAGTTTTTAAAATTAAACATCTCTCTTCAGTCATAGCCCAGAAAATGTTTATTAAAATTAAATAAACTCCTCTCTGCAATACAATTTTAAAAAACAACTAACCTTGCCCTTCAGAACAAAGTGACATAGAAAAACATTTGTTTTACAAAAATAAACATTTGTTTTACAAAAATAAACATTTGTTTTACAAAAATAAACATTTGTTTACAAAAATAAACATTTGTTTTACAAAAATAAACATTTGTTTACAAAAATAAACAATGTTATAACAAATTTTGAAAAGAGAATTATTTATTTTCACTATTTATATTGAACAAAATGTTGTAAAAAATGTTAGTTATAAATCATTTTCAGCTAGTCCTAATTTGTCGTCCCTGTACGCTTTATTCGAGAAATTACCACTATGGATGTTTCTTGCAACTTTGATAGCCTTTTGCGAACTGCTGTAATTGGTGCCACTTAGTTTGCTTCCGCTTGCGTATTTAAGCTGTGCGAATAATGACTCGATAGAACTTCCGTTTAATCGTGATGGCGTAATGAAATTCGTAGGATAACGGCTTAGAAAATCTTCTGAAAATTTTAGGAAACCGAAGACTGTTATGCGGAGCAAGTCCCAAGTTTGCCAGGCTAGGAATTCCTTTTGTTTAGGATCGTGCAAATTTATATCTGGTTTTGCTTCTAGTATTTCAGTTAACCAATTAGAAAAATACCGATATCCAGACCTAACTGATTCAATCGCTTCATCTTGCATGGTAAAAACCTTTGACTTGGATAGGAATCCATTCTCAAAGAGCTCGTTACACGCTTTTAAATATAGAAAACATTCGTAAGCACTGTTGCGGTCCCTGAGACATTGATCAGGACTGTGGGAGTATGCGTATAATTCTGACAACACCTGTGGCTGCTGCATAATTTTAGCTGGAAGGACATTTAATTTAGTCCAGGAATCTCTAATGATAAAGCTGTCATGCATTTTTGGAACATAACGCAGGATGCCGTGTTCTTGTCTTTCTTTCTCGCGGTTATTCAAGTCAATTAGATTTTGCCAACCAAACGAACCACCTTCTCGTTGAAAAGATTTAGTTTTATTGCTTTGTGATGAATATAAAGCGTTTATCAAACTTTTCAATTCGTGTGACGGGCATATTAGCCAGTAAATGTTTCGTCCAGGCTGAAATGGGTTTTCAAAATAAGGGAACAGTTCATAAAGTGTAGCAGCATCATTCACGTCATAGTTAAATGCCTCTTTTCCTGCCATAGTTTTCTTGATGACAGCCAAGTTTGAACTCGCTCCATCGCATATCAAAGCCGAGGTTCCAAAACCATACGAATTCAACACTCTCACTGTTTCCAAAATGCATGGAAATAGTTTATCTTGACGTACTGGTGTTCCAAAGGTATAATACGGCCCTATTAGATCGAAACCAGAAGTAAGATCTCTCCAAAGAAATTGTAAGATATACTGTGTTGGCTTCGGGTCTGATGCATCTGACGAAATATCATTCAAAATTGGAAAATCTTTTTCTTCCATAGCGAAGCCCATGAATTCATGGCTTTTCGAATTCCATATTAATTTCTCAATTACTTTGACCTCGTCAAATACTAAGGCACCATCTCCTCTGGGAACTGACTGATTTTTTTTATGTTTTTGGGCCTTTAGGTTTTCGTATATGGTTTGCTGTTCGCAAAGATAAATACGGTTTATACCAGGTGTACTGTCATAAACTTTTGATCGTTTTCTTAAAGTACTCGGAGAAGGTAAACTGAAGATTTCAAATGACTGTAGCGCTTTGTAAGCAGCAGGACTTCTGGAAAAGACTGCCAATGCTATCCTAATGGTCACTGAACTGTATCGGTTACCATTACTTCCGTTTCTGCAATTTTTCTGATCCGTGTAAAAAGCGGCTTTATCAGCCCTTACTTTTTCTTCGTTATCTCTTTGCCAAGCAGCCCTCAATAATTCACGATTGTTTCCAGATTGGCTTATAACGTTGTTGACGTCATCCTTAAAATCAGCATTTAAACGTTTCAAAATCGAATCTATTTCATTTGACACAGGCCTCAATCAGGCCTTTTCGATTGTTCAATAACAAATCTTTATGTTTTAATTGACTTTCAAGCTTTGTTACTCTATTGCTCAAGACTCTTCTAGATTTCCTGATGCTAGCCAGTCTAGCTCTCAAGCTCCTTGAGTCCTTGGAGTCAGGTTTGAAATTGGGAATTTACTGTCAACTTTGGTTCTTTTGATTTTACGTTCTGGTGTTACTTCACGTTTTCGTTTGTTCTTGAGTGCAAGACCTTTTGCACTTCTATAGCAAAATCTACACTGGCTCACTTTGGATTGTTTTCCAGAGGCATAGAAAATGGTACACAGAGAAGACTGTACCCTAGGAATCGGCTCTACAAATAATTTATAATTGGGACCGGATGCAACATCACAGTTTGATTTAATGCCTGGGCAAAAAGTATAGTTGTCACCCAGTAATAGTTCAAATGGTTCTTCTAAAACTTTCCAGTCAATAGAATAATTTTCCACTGAAAACACTTGCCGCACTTCCACAGGGCGAAAGGGAATGGCTATAGTGCATTTTCCGGTTTCAGAAATATTCATCTGAACTGGATCAATATCTACATCCATAAGTCCTACTTTACTGCCATTGATTACAGAAATTGTGTTTTCATTCCGGATGTTCTTATAATACTGAAAAGAATAACAGAATATGTGTTGTGAGACAGTTTAACCATCTACTAATTCATTTAGTATAATGCTAGATATCAATATATAAACTTAGTGATATACCCGTATATTTAGTTTTAATGTTTGGCATTTAAGTACGATATCTTGTAAACATTTTGATCCATGACTGTGAGATGTGAAAATCCCCTTTTCAATCGGGGTGGTTATTAGGTCATTAGTTTGACTCTCAGCATTTACTGCTAATCCCAAAGTTTGCGATTTGAAATCTAAATTTATTCCAACATTAATATTTTGCCTATATAAGGTTAATTAAACTAATTTACACACCTTTTGTTGTTGGTTTGATAAGACATTGTGCCCCGACTGCTTTGAGATTGGGGTTAACCTTTTTCTTTTCGTAAGCCTTTGGCACAGGCGTTTGGGTTTGACTAGTTTTAGTCCTTTTTTTAATATCCACTTGGATATATCTACTTTTCCTTCACGGTAAATTGATATTTAGATTACACTGAGTCCCCAAAGAATTTACTGCTTTTTCCATGTTTTTTAACAACTTTAATTCAGTTAAAATAACACGAGAACCGAGTTTTTCCGTTTGTTTGACAAAGACAATATCGCGGGTGTAGCAGACGGCTTTTCAACGATTGGCGCTGAGGAAGTTTTGTACACGCCCCTCAGTTTGAGAGCCACAGCCTCTCGGCGTGGGATTTTTTCAGTAGACTCGACCGTTTTCCTAGTGGGGAGGAAACTTTCGACCCTCTTTTACGAATGCCATAGGCAATTTTGACTAGCAGGGATGGATACTATATAAAGCCTTAGTGTCCAATACTTCCCAGGATAAGAAGTCATTGACTTCTGGTAGGAGTAATACGTTTTTAGCGAAGTCTAGAGAGGATAAACATAAGCGCAGTGGCGTCGGAACCGGGGGGGCAGGGAGGGCTCAAGCCCCTGCTATAACGAAATGTGAGGGGGCGCAGCCCCCTCACATTTGGTTTATAATTTTCTTAGTTTGTATTCATTTAGGTATTAAATTTTAGATTAAAAATAAAAAAATTCTATATTTTAAGACCTACTGCATTACAAAAAATTGTAAACTAATGAAATGGAATTACGCCTAGTCAACCTAATATTAGAAGTAATATAAAAGATCGCCCTATATCTAGCGAAGTTTCTTGTATTACCAAAAGCGGATTATGCTTCACACATAAAGTACGCAAGTCCCACTTTTCCATAGCTTTGGCCATGGATTTAACCAATCATAAGCCCCTAACCGTAGATAACCGCTTTAATGCCAGACCAATCGGCGACGGCTATTACTATTTTCTTGCATGGGACCTCGACTCGACCTCGCCGTCGACATAACCGGAAACCTCGGAAGGCAAAATACCGTAATCGTTCGTTAGTCGTTATGTTATATTGAACGTTTTAAAGCTCAAGTTTCGAAAAATTTCGAGTCATTTAATAACCCCTGCAACAAAAATCAACTGCGGGGACAGTACGAATTTTAACTAGCGGGACGGTTTTTTGGACCGCCTGATTTGTGACTTTAGACCCTACCCTATGGTGCGAAATGTCCGCCCAGATAAGTGTCTTGCTATCCCAACGTTTACACTGGTTGATTGCAAAATGAACTTTATGGATACAAAATCGGTAAGCGAATGGACAAGAAATTTGCATTCAAACGGTCAGAAAATCAGCTGGCGAATGGACTCAAAATTGGTAGTCTAGTGGACACGAAATTGGTAGTCTAGAGGACACGAAATTTGCAAGCAAACGGTCAGAAAATCGTTTAGCGTATGGACACGAAATCAACTGGTAATCGGTTACGAAATCGCAAGATGAATAGCCGCAAAATCGGCTTGCGGATGGAAAACATAACGGCTGGCTAAGGGACACGATATCGGCTGGCGAATGGACACGATATCGGCTGGGGAATGGACACTATATCGGCTGCGGAATGGACACGATATCGGCTGGTGAAATGGACACGATATCGGCTGGCGAAATGGACACGATATCGGCTGGCGAAATGGACACGATATCGGCTGGCGAAATGGAGACGATATCGGCTGGCGAATGGAGACGATATCGGCTGGCGAATGGAGACGATATCGGCTGGCGAAATGGACACGATATCGGCTGGCGAAATGGACACGATATCGGCTGGCGAAATGGGCACGATATCGGCTGGAGAAAGGACACGAAATCGGCTGGCGAATGGACACGATATCGGCTGGCGAAATGGGCACGATATCGGCTGGAGAATGGACACGAAATCGGCTGGCGAATGGACACGATATCGGCTGGGGAATGGACACGATATCGGCTGGGGAATGTACACGATATCGGCTGGGGAATGTACACGATATCGGCTGGGGAAATGGACTAGATATCGGCTGGGGAAATGGACTCGATATCGGCTGGGGAAATGGACACGATATCGGCTGGGGAAATGGACACGATATCGGCTGGTAAATGGACGGTTCCAAACCATTCGATCGAAAAATTAATTCGGAGGCCCCACTCGACCGAACTCCCGTACTTTTGCCGCCTTTCGAAAAGTGGTAAATAGCTTCAAATGACTGCACTTAACGAAAGTGTACATTGCTATTTAATCTCCGATAATACAGAGTAGCAAAGAGTTATATTTTCAAACGATTTGAAGGCTTATCTAAATATAAGGGAAAGATGAAATTAGCCATAATCCGTAACATTTTCTTTGATATTATTGTAAAATCATGCTTGTAAAGATAGATTTATATTGAAATCTGGGTAAATTAACATGTTACAGTTAGTTGTTGAGATATAATGGATTTTTAAAGAAAGTTATGCTTGTAGTTCAAATTTACATCAGCAGAATCGTGGAACTTTAGTGGAGAATAAGTTTTGTTATTATTTGGATTTTCTAAACCTTTATTTCAACCGAAATCCTACACTTTGGGCCGTTCACGAAGAGTGTGGGAGTCGTGATCACTTGACGAGCATGCCGCTATTTATTGGCATTAAAGGAAACCACACATTTCAATAAACTTTTATCATTTAAATAAAATAACAGAAGTTTAGAGAGAAAAACGGAACAAATTGAAGAAGTCAAACGTTGACATGATATACTTACAATTCAGATAAATTCCAACAAGCTCGACGACGTTGGAAACTCAAAAATAGAGCAGCCGGAAGATTGTTCCATTACAAGTCTAAATTTAGCACGCGCGAAGCTTAATATATCGTAACTATTGGACTGTCTGATTAGATTTCTGAAATAAGGAAGTCATAGACTTATTATGGGAGAGCCAGGGGAATGTCTCATTACAAGATAAAACCAAGGAAGTCAGGGACTGAAATAAGGGCGGGCTGTCTCATGACAATCGTCATGAGACAGTCCGCCGGCTTCTCTATATTAAGTATCGCATTTTCAGTTTAAGTCTGGTTATGAGACATTCCGCCGGCTTCTCTATTTTAAGTCTCGCATTTTCAGTTTGTCTGGTTATGAGACAGTCCGCCGGCTTCTCTATATCAAGTCTCGAACTTTCAGTTTTAGTCTGGTTATGTGACAGTCCGCCGGCTACTTTGTATTAAGTGTGGCGCGTTCAAGTTATACTCTTGCTTAGTTAAACGTGCGAGACTTAGAGAAGCCGACGGACTGTCTCATAACAAGACTAATACTTGAATAAGCGAGACTTAATCTAGAAAAGCTGGCGCACTGTCCCAAAACATGGGTATAACTTGAACGCGCCACTCTTAATACAGAGAAGCCTGCAGACTGTCTCATAACCAGACTAAAACCGAAAATGCGAGACTTGATATAGTAAAACCAGCGGAGTCTCATAACCAGACTTAAAATGAAAATGCTACTCTTAATACAGAGAAGCCAGCGGACTGTCTCATAACTAGAATAAACCTGAAAATGCGAGACATAATATAGTCAAGCCGGCGGACTGTCCCATATCAAGATTAAAACTTGATCTTGCCAGAGTTAAAATTGAGAAGCCAGCGGACTGTCTCATAACCAGACTAAAACTGAAAATCCGAGACTTAACATAGTCAAGCCGGCGGACTGTCTCATAACCAAAGTTAAACTGAAAAGGCTAGATTTGATACAGTAAAACGAGCGGACTGTCTCATAACCAGACTAAAACTGAAAATCCGAGACTTAATACAGTCAAGCCGGCGGAATGTTTCAAAACAAGACTAAACTTGGTCGCGCCTGATTTAATATAATCTAGAGTAAGAAAAACAGGCTAAATTTAGAGCATTCGGAAGACTGTCAACCTAATTATAAAATTAGTAAAAATAATGGACTGTTTACATTATTTCTTTTCGGCTTGTGTTTACGTGTGTTATCAGTCCCGAGTTTTTAGGACACCTAGCGAACACACGGACTGCTAAAAGACTGTACTGTGGAGCGTATGTGCTACTGGGGAAGTCTTCAACTAAATATTATAAGATTTTTTTAATTTCAACAGAAAAATAGCTCTTCGAATAATAGTAGACTTGAAAACTTCATTAAGCCTTGGCTAGGTATCAGCGGAATCCCAATTCCCGAGCCGCCGGCGGCTAAGCTCGCCGTAGCCGCGGGAATAGAAAACATTCCTCGTAAAAAACAGATACACGGAGTCTTAAATAGTCCATGCAAAGGCTGCCCAGATTGATAAGATCTTTGTTCCTTACTCCCAAATAATCTTTGGTATTGTGAATAGTTTTAACTAAAGAATATTTTAGACACCCTATTCAGTCTTTATAGTAGTTCCATAGCCGACTTGTATTAATACAAGTCGGCTATGGTAGTTCCCTAATTTACGCACCAGGTAAATTGGTTCTTAAGGCGGAAGGATCGCAAGGATCAGAAAGAGCCGCGTTACCGAATTTTGTTCCTCCGCGTAAGGGGAGGTTCTTTCCTAGGAGTTTAGAGAATATCGTGTAGCTCTCCCAGGCACCTGTTACGTACTTCATGTGTAAAGCCTAATCGGCTTCTGGTATTACTACTGTTATTATACTATTTAAAATTATACTTGTGTAAATTACGACAACAGCTTTCAAATGACGCTCCAGAGCAGGTTTGGGGCGTCATCCCATACATCCTCCTTGGTCTTCATCGGAGTCCGAGCCCCCCCCCCCCAACTTCAAAACACTTCCGACGCCCCTGCATAAGCGAGATTATTTCGGAAAAAAATACTGCTTCCACTAATGGGTTTATACTCCTTGTTACTGTTGTATAGAGTAATCATGAAAAAGCTTAAAAAATTACGAGAGGACAGACCTTTTTTATCCTCTTGATTTATTCTTAGTAAGAATATAAAACATTTATTTTGTATCAAAAAATATTTTTTGGTGCTAAGATTGCTTTAGAAAAATCCAAACCGTTAGGCATCGGTAAAAAAGACATGTGTAAGCTATTTGCAGAGATGATAATTGTTTTACATGCTTTAAATAAGACTGAAGCTTCCATTATTGTGTTTATGCTCCTTGTTTGTTTGACTGAAAACCATCTAGGTGTAGATAACAGCAGGGATAGATAGACTATTTTAAGACGGAATAAACAATGTTTGGCCTTTACTTCAGTCCGACTCATAGACGAGTATATAGTCCCTTCCTTCAACACGTAACCAAAAAATTAAATTATCTTATTGGCTCACAAAAACTACGTATTGGTGACGTTGCTGACGGGGAGGGCCAAAAATATGTAATTCCTGTTTACCTCTGTCGCCATGACTACGACCCCTCTTGCGTTGTACCATAGCCCACTCGATCACGCGCGTCACGACGCAAGCTGCTCGCGCTATACCTATAGAGCGCGGATCGAGTGGGCTATGGTTGTACAGATAAGCGTCTTCACAGGGGTTCAAAATGGAACCGTCTAAATTCGAGGGTTCGGTAATTATTCGGGAATTGTTTTTAATAGCAATTAAGAAGGTAGTTAGTGAATTTGGTGCCGGTGTTTTGGATTTGGAGTACATCTGTAAAGGTGAAAAGTGTTCGCTAATTCTTTCTTAAGCCAATCATTTCTACTATCCTCATGATTTTGTAAACGAATTTGATGAAGTTAACCAAGGCTTAGTGAATGGTCAGGAGTTTTGTGAGCTTAGTGTTAGGTTAAAACCTGTTCGTGCTGTAATATCTATGAAGACTTTTACTCAATTCTAACTCACTTTTAATTTTCTTGGGTCTTCCCCGTTTTTTTTTTTCAGTTGCAAGTTGTGTAACTTCCATTTTTAAACAATGTTATTTCAAAAATTAAAATCCGAACCCATTCCAACTTGGCAGACGAAGGGGCAGACGACGTTTATTTGACCCGGATACAACGCCATAACAAAAATAAGACCCGCCTCTTCTTTCATACCCCTCCGTCACGGGTAAGGGGGTCGTGGACTAGGACGCGCACCCGAATAACCCTGTTACCCATTCCGTCTTAAAAAAGTCTATCTATCCCTGGACCAAAAATTTCAAAAATATATATTTTAAAATCTAATCAGATACGCCCACCTAGTTGAAAATAGACCTTTTAAATTTGCGGGAGCCATTCTTGAGAATTTTCTTTGCTTGTACGTTGTCAATTTATCTACCAGTAAATATTTGTGTTTGGAAGTGTGATTTTAAGTCAAATTAAGTGGTTGTAAAGAGCCAGCAGGTTTTTGCCGCTTTTTAGCCATATCGTAGTATACGATAGGCTCTTAGTTTGACCCGAGCCGTAATAGTAGTAGTAGAAGTTGTGGCCGGAGTTTTCGCTTCGTTATCGTCAGATTTTAGCTTAAAAGGAACTTTATATTATCTCAACCCACCCATAGGGGTTACTGGGCTCGGTTAGAGATTTAATTTTAATTAAAATTTTTTGAGGTCAGACCCGGGAATCGAACCCGGGACGCTGGCGTAGTAAACAAACATTCTACCATTGAACCATAGAGACTTGATAGAAACCCCGAGTTTTTTATTATTTATTTTTATCTCTAAAATGTCGGGGTGGGGTACCTCTTAATCTGTGGGGTCGGATACTTTTGAATTTTTATCTGTGGGGTCGGATACTTATGAATTTGTATGTTTGGGGTTTTTATATTTATTTTCTTTTTATTTATGTGTTAATTAAATAGATAACGATTTTCCCCGTTTCCTACCGCGCGTTCTCGTTCGGTAGCTATCGTCATCTATGTTATGTTTGACTGGAACGTTTTGGCGGTTAATTCAAATGTGGGTTTAGATAGAGCTAACATAGTGTTAAATGGGCGTTATGCGTCTGATCATTTTAGCATTGCTAAAGGTAATTCGAGGGGATAATCACTAAAATGCGTAATCACTATAACTAAACTTTCTCTTTCAAAAGTTTCAGGGCATAAGTCCTTGTTAGAAATTTATAATATGCGATTAGTGTGAATCGGCATAAGTCTATGTTGTAAACTGATCGAGGGGATTATCACTAAAACTATCTGTTCTTCGATTCGCCGGAATATTAGAATTACAGCATAAGTAAATTTATACGGTTATAACTTTATCACTGTTTAGAGTAGGGAATCGAGGGACTATTAACTCTGATTTTATGCACGGTACATCATTTAAGCATTGAAAAAGATAGCGCTATTCACTCATTAAGGTAAGGTATAGAGGGGTTATCCACTCATTGGGGTAGGGTATAGAGGGGCTATTCACTCGTACGAAATGGCTACTATTACGAGCCCTTGGGTCGTCTTGTTTTTGTGAGTATTTGATTTTTGTATGTAAAATGGAGGAAGATAATTTTGAAAGTAAGGATGAAATGCGGAAGCGCAAAGCGCGGGAAAGGATGAGGGCAAATAGGTCGACGTTTTCATTGGATACTTAAGTTTATATAATCTTCTCGACACGGAGAGGTAATATTTTATAAATATTAAAATTCCGTTCCATGGTAAAACTAAAAATTAAAAATTATTTTCGGGAGCTCCCGAAAATAATTTTTAATTTTTAGTTTTTAATAGACTATTCTCCATGAAGTAGCAGCACTTATTTCAAAATCAAACCTTATAGGTAATATTTTGGTTTTCCCAACTTGTCAAACTCGTCTTGAAATTGAAGAATTTTGCATTGTTTGATAGTCCCGTATGAGTATTTATTGTCACTTACTCAGAACCAGTTTTCGTATACATATGTATAAATGTAAAGAAAGCCTTCCCTCACGGGGAGGCGATTAGACGCGTTGAGGCTGCATTAGAAATTCCATAGACATCTATAACACCTTTCATTGACCAGTAAAAACTAAACTGTGAAATTTGTTACTGCTAGGCTATATTTATGATTGTGTTGATTTTCTACCAGTTATGAAAAGAGAAAAAAAGATATGCTAAACTAGAAATGGCACCTTATAGTGTCGTGGCCACTGTATCACGCGAGTATTGCATTTAGCAAGCATTTCTCAATTTCATGTGGCACTCTTATGCGAGACACTGTATAGCCTTAGATCGATGTTGGGTGCTGCACAACCTGTATACCATATTGAAAACCATACGGAGTATTGAAAAATTATTTTAGCCCTTATATTATTAAAAAAGTTGTTGACTGACAATATAATTCAATATTTCATTAACTTCTCACGCGTGAAATTGTTTATGAAATTAAAATTTGGACCTAATAATTTTTTCACTTGTTAGAAGGCAAACGCAGTGAAGGGATAATGCGATTTAGAAAAGATATGGCTCTATTGAAACTGTCATAAACTAGAAGATAACGTGCAACAGAAAGCAGGACAGGACAATTATCAAAAACTGTCTGTGTAATCAATACACAGACAACTGCTCGTATTCTCACTTATACGCTTGCATTGGTCAATATTAACCTCTAAGGTCTACTGTAGTATAAAAGGAACAATTGTTTTCAATTCTGCAAGTAAGGTTTCCGCCGTTTAAAAATAAAATGGGAGTTTTTTCCGAGGATTTTGAGCTTTGACGATTGCTACAAACACCTTATCAAAAATTAGCAAAACGAAACGCTAATTAAGTATACCTAAAAAAATCCATTATTTAATAATAACAGAGAAGCTATGAAATGCGAGAATCTATTTGGGATGAATCTCACCAAAGTTTATAACAACGAAAATTAACATTAAATCATAAGTTTTTCGAGAAACAACAGCACAAAGACCGCAGTACTTCATCATACTGGTCAGTACGGAAACATTTATTTGCCATTGGTGCAACGTTAACACTCGTGTTGGAAAACTAAGAATATCGTTGAGGTGAAACGAGACTATAGTGTTTATACTGTAAAGCAGTTGCGAATGTAACTATGAGAATATATGGTTTACAGTTGAGGCGTAGACAATTGGGCCTTTTCAAACACAAAGTCATTTCCTGGCTTTTCCCATTGACTGATTTCCATGTGTACAAATGTGTTCTGCTTCAAAATAAAAAAAACAAGAGAAATAATTCTATATCTAAGTTAAGAAGTTTGTAGTAGTAGCCCTCCTCTTGACTCGGAGAGGTAATAATTTGGTTTCTCCAACTTGTTGTTTTTATATCTATATACTTTTAGTTCAATAAAGGAATATTCAACGTACACGTGAATGTCGTCTGCTCTAGAAAATAGTACGAATAAGAATTTATTATTCTACTTATGTCTAGACGTTACAACAGAGAGATTGGCAGCGGAAAGCTTGGATGCAGTTAACAGAGCTTTTCCCATGGTCACGCAAAATGACAATTTTCGTTTCGCTGGAGACATGTTTTCGCTCCATTTTACCCCATAATAACCAACCTTATTATGGAACTACGGAAGTTAACTACAGAAAAATGGTCGGAGAACAATTAATCCAAATATTTACTGGCGTGCGGCACAAACATCTGCGCATATTCTCATTCATACGCTTATATTGCTCAATCCCAAGCTCTTTCTTTCATGACAAATTCACTATGCAAGAAACGTTGCTGGCACTTTGATGAAATAGGGGAGATTATTCCGATGGTTTTACCCTTTGACAATTGAAACAACCAACGAATGACAAAATTGAGAATTTCCAACGAAAAATATTCCATTCTTTGACAACTAACTGAGAAGCCATGAATTGCGAGAATTTATTCGGGATGAATTTTACCAAAGTTTATAACAGCGAAAATCTTTTCTTCAAATACAAGTAATTAATCTTACTCGGTTCAAATATTCCTGTTTCAAAATTAATTCTTCATTTCTTTTTTAAGAGCGGCGAAATGTATCAGTGTTCCTTTTGTAGTATACGAAGTAATATTAAAAAAGTTAAATTAAAAAATGAAGGTATTAATGGGGAAAAAAATGTTTATTAGGAACTTCTAGCTCATAAGTCATTTGTGGAATCTTTCAAGTTAATGGACGAGCTTTACTTCAAACTGTTTAACGTAAAGTAAGGGGTTAAAGTTAATGTTTGCGTTACGAACTTCTAATAATTCAAATCGAATAAGACTTCATTCATAGTACATAGTTTTAAAAATAGGAGAATTGATATCATTTACAACAGGAGGCCAGGCTACTCGGCGGACAAATGCATAACTTACCAAATAGCCTGACCTCCTGTTATAGATGGTATCAATCCTCCTTGTCTGAAAACTACGTGTAAACTCAGATTAGAGTACTTCAATCGTCCTTATGATGAAATGACTTCAAATCCATCATACAAATTCAGGTAGAACACCTGATTCTATCATTTTCAAGATCAATATCGAAAGTTGGCGATGGCGATTATGTGTAAGAGAAATTATTTGATTACTTCAGAATATGTTGGGTGCACTACTTCCGGTGGAGCTTTCGGATATTGCGAAAGACGATTTTTGGTATTATTCACCGGTGTTCTTGACGTCAGAGATTGTCTTAATGACTGGGCCACCGGCAGATGTTGAAAAATATTCCATGTCCTTCTTGACAATCGACAAGATGGTAACGATATGATTGTTCTGTTTCCCACCATTAGAGTGGCGAATAGCCTCACTGAAGTTCGGAAATTATCTTAAGGCCTGTCCTGACACATCTTCGCTTTGCTTCTTTGCAAGATCCCGCTACTGTTCACATTGAATTTAAGCTACTTTGCGCCCACACCTCTCGAAGATTCAAATTTCACGCAACTAGGACAAAAATTTCGCGCCTTCGCGAGAAAAGCACCAATCACAGACGAGAGGAACGAAGGGGCGTGGAGGGTGACGATTAGTTTCATTTTTGTCACTTTTTCACAATGGTGGAAGTATCGTGCAGCTCAGTTACACAGTCTAGTCACTATTAATAAATACGGATAAGGTAGATGGCGCAATGATTGCTCAAATTTCATTGGCTTTCACAATAGAAAGAGCAAAATATTTGCGTCTATCTGAACAGTAGCGCGAATGTTTTTCATAATCTGTTGCAAAGATGCAATTAGACGAAGCCTAATGTGGACAAAGCTTAAGCTTCAAAAATGTTTCAGGTTTCTTATCTGATTGTTTCGTGCGTCATCATTCTACCGCTCGCGGCGAAGCTTTCCGAAATGGTTACGAACAGGGGCCAGGGAAGACGTCAAGAGCAATTATCTCTTCGTCGAAAAGCTATAAATTATTTCAATTTCACATGGGATTTCGTTTGCATATTTTTCTTCGAACGTAAGTGTTTAAAAATAGTGATTATTTATCTTACATTGTGGATAAATTCCATTTAGAATAATTCGCAAATTGCTTGTTTAATGATTTGTTTCAGCTTTCATTCGGATTTCAAAATGCCTTTCATGGAGAATTTTAATCGGTTCGTGGTTGATTGCTATTTCAATCATATCAATATTCATGGGATCCGCCTTAGAAACGGAACTGTACTCAACCGAATACGTTCTCATCGACAGTCTGGAAAGTTTTAGCAAATACACCGAAGCAAAAATTCAGTTTAACCCTAGAGATATCGCCGCTGGTTTTTTCGAGGAGTGGGTAAGCCACGTTTTCATTGTTGAAAATTGCCACATATTAAATAGCGTTGTTATATTAGGAAAGGTCCATCATGGAAAGTAAACCCGACTTTTCCCTGGCTACCAGAGTAGAATATTTGTATATGGAAGATGCCTTAGACGTTGAAAAGTATCGGGACAGGTTTTTAGGTAAAACCGGAATTATTATACCTGGACTTTACCACGAATTTTTTTTTGTCAATACTTCTGGAAAGCGATCCTGAATTCAGAAAATTAGTTTTCTACTTCAACGCAGAACGAATCAAAAATCTTCTGTTCGTTTTTCCCGTCAGTAGCGAAGCGAAAAGATGTCCCGAGTTTATTGAGCAATTGAACCTTGGGTACGGAACATGTTTGTTTTGATCCCTATTTGAAATGGTCATGTAAATCCTGTTTTTAGAACGATGGTGGCCACCGAGACCAAATTTGCGGACTACTTGTTCTTCAAAAGCAATTTCTTCATTTCGAGACTTATTTGGAAAAAACCGACCAAAAAAATCTCAGCACTGACAATCAACGAAACATACGGAGCATTCGTGCTGTTCCTCTACGGTTTGGGAATTTCCACAGCTACCTTCATTGCTGAAGTTATGTTAAAATTAGCCTCTAATTACGCGTGCTCATATTTTTAGTAAATCCACGTTAATGTTGCAAAATGTATTAAGCTTTGTCAGCATAAGATGTAGACCTTTAAGGGTATCTTTCATCCACGAATTTTATCATAAGAACTGCATAAATAATGGTTTAAACATGTCTATAAATAATACAGTAAAATCTTTTCATTGCTTGTGCTCTTTAAAATTAAACACAAATAAATTAACACTTAATGGTGAAATATATTCAAGAAACATAAAACAAATATCCGTGATTGAAGATTATTTTATAATATTACCGATTCCCGTGTAAGTGTGAACATAGCTTTAGAAGACGTGAAATAGAAGTAAAGGTTCCCCAGAAAAATGACATAGAAACCATTAGTCCAAATATTTACGAGTGTGGCCCAATCATAACAGAAACACGTGCAGATTTTCTCACTAGCTTTTCCCCGCTTTACAAAATCGTAAGCTAAGCTCACATTACAAAGAAAATTCATAAACGGAAAAATTTGTAACGAAGTAGGTTGCCGGTATTTTCGAGTAACAGGCGTTATTCGTTCGAAAGACCTAAGTTTTTTAAATTATCATTTAGTTAGTCTTTACAACTCCAATAAAACACATAAATTTATATCCCTCGAAAGAATTCCTCCAAAGAAATCGACATTTGACAACCATCAAGAAGCATGAACTGCGAAAATTGATTTAAGATCCTCAATTTATAGTTTCTACCGATTCCCGAATAAATGTGAACATAGCTTTAGTGGACGAGAAATATAAATTACGTTTCCACAGAAAACATGTCCGAGGACCGTTAGACTAAATATTTACGGGTGCGGTCCGTTCTACATAGAAACATGTGCAGATATTCTCACTAGTTATTCCCCGCGTTACTCAATCGTTAGCTGTACTAAAAATATTACTAAAACGGAAAAATTGGTTTAAAGTATACGGTTGCCGGAATTTTGAAGTAATGTTCTAAATTCTTTCGGAAGACTTGAAATTATCATTAAGCTAGTCTTAAATCCAGCAAAACACGAAATTTATATCCATTAGCAACTCAATTTTCATTTCGGTAAGTTTAAAAAGTCGATCTAGCTTTATAATTCCACATTTAATTAACTTTGCGAGCGTGAAATTGTTTGCGAAGTAAAATTTAGACGTAAACGAAACATTTCAATAGGTTAGAAGGGATATGCGAACGTAAAATGGCTCTACTGAAACTATCATAAACTGTAGGCTAACGTGCAACAGAAAGTAGACTAGGAGACAATTTTAAAAATATTAAATGGAATTTCGTAATCAATAAACAGGCACTGCACGTATTTCCGTTTACTCGCGTAAATTGTTCAATATTAACCGCTTTCCTCTATTGCAATGCACTTAGTCAACAACTCTTTTCAATTAAGCAAGTAACGTTGCCGCTGCTTAAAAATATAGGTCAGTTTCTTCTGAGGATTTTTAGCTTTAAGGATTGCTACAAACACCTTATCAACAAATTAGCAAAACGAGACGCTAATTAAGTATATCTAAAAAATCCAATCTTTGACAACCAACTGAGAGGAAATGAATTGCGAGAATTTATTTGGGATGAATTTGACCAAAGTTTATAATAGCGAAAATCTCTTCTACAAATACAAGTTAGTCATCTTACTCGTAGCAAGTATTCCTGTTTGAAAATGTATTATTTTTTCTTTTTTCAGAGCAGTGGAATGCGTAAGTGTTCCCATTGTAGTATGCGAGGTAATGTAATAACAATCCAATTTACTGATCGAGATATTGAAATTTGAAATCTGCCTTTTAGGAGGTTCTAGCTCAAGAGTCACTTGCGCAAATGTTTAAGGTAATGGATGAGATGTTTCTCAAAATCTTTAACGTAAGGTAAGCAGTTGATACTGACTTTTAATAACTGAAAATACCTAAAGAGATGTGTTTAATTGCGAAGATAACATATTTCTTACGTTTAAATTCTACAGATTTGAATACAATCATATTCCTTATAGGCAATTAACAGCAAACGGAACCTCCATCGTGCAAATTCCGGTAAATACCAAACAATTGACGCGATGCGTTTCATAATTACCGGAAATTATCGGTAAGAGGACTTAAATTGGTTATTTCAGAATATCTTTGCCGTAATATTTGCCGTGGAGCTTTCGGACATTGCAAAGGACGATTTTTGGTACTATTCACCGGTGTACTTGACATCAGAGCTCTACTTAATGACTGGGCCACCGGCTGAAGTTGAAAAATATTCCATGTCCTTCTTGAACATCGACAGTACGGTACGATATGACTAAGCTAACTATTTTTTTTCACCAAAGGTGTAGCGAATACTCTAAGGTTTGAAAAGTAAAATGAATTTTCCAGGTTTCTTACTTGCTTGCCTCGTGTTTCGTCGTTCTACCGCTGCTGGCGACGCTTTCCAAATTTGTTACAAACAGGGGTCAGGAAAGACGCCAAGAACAAACATCTATTCGTCGGAAAATTCAAAACCATTTCAATTTCTCATGGGATTTCGCTTGCATATTTTTCTTCGAGCGTAAGTACTTAACTTTGGCGACGATTGACTTTCTCCTATGGATATTTTCCAAATTCTGTTCCAGCCTTTATTCGGGTTCCGAAATGTATTTCATGGAGGATCACAATTGGTTCGTGGCTGATTGCTATTTTAATAATTTCAATATTCATGGGATCCGCCTTGAAAACGGAACTGTACTCAACCGAACACGTTCTCATCGACAGTCTAGAAAGTTTCAGCAAACACACCAAAGCAAAAATACGATTTAGCCATACCGACAGCGCCGCCGGCATTTTTTGGGAATGGGTAAGTTATGTGTTTGTGGTTAAAGTTACCTTTTTTATAATTGCGGTTTTTTATTAGGAAAAGTCCATCGTGGAAAATGAACCAGAATTGTCCCTGGCTTCGAGAGTTGAATACGGGGAAATAGAAGACTTGTTAGAAATTAAAAATTACGAGGACGCATTTTTGGGAAGAACTGGAATCCTTGCACCACAGTTTTACATCGAGATGATTATGTTTGTTCTTCTTGAAGACGACCCTGATTTCCGAAAAATGGTTTTCTACTTCAACGCAAAGCGAATCAAAAATCTGCTCTTCGTCTTTCCTCTCAGTAGCGAATTGAAAAGGTGCCCTGAGTTTATTGAGCAAATTACTCTTGGGTAAGGAATAAATGGCTTTGTTTCCATTGTACGGCATTAATTCATTGATGAGCATTTGCAAATTATCTTTTATTCTATTTATCTTTCATTTTAGAACGATGGTAGCCACAGAGACAAAATTCTCGGATTACTTGTATTTCAAGAACAAATTCTACATTTCGAGAGTTACATGGAACAAACCAACGAAAAGCCTTTCAGCACTGACAATCAACGAAACATACGGAGCATTCGTTTTATTTTTCTACGGATTGGGAATTGCCACAGCCACCTTCATTGCTGAAGTTATTATCAAATTAGCGTCCAGCTTCAACGGAACAAGTTTTTAATGAAGTCCTTTCTAATAACTTTCGGTATTGTTTAATAGTAATAGCAACAACACCATAGCTTTGAATGATTAAATACAATAAAAATGAACAGTAAATTACACGTTAATGAAAACAAAATCGCAAAAGTCCTTGACTTAAGACAAAAACATCATAGCTTTGTACTCTTTATTATTAAACACAATAAAAATTAACATTCAATTTTAATTTTTTTTTGCGAAACACTCAAAAGTCATTGATCTAAGACTTTGATTCTTTTAACTAATTCTAACTATCCTGTTCAAATTCAAATAAAAAGGAAAGGAAAGTGAGGCAATAAGGATAGCGTTGGTGACGGTTCACATGTCTTACTCCACATGTGCGCCTATTTCCTTGTTTTAGGGCCCAGTATTTGGGGCCCGTACCTTCGAAATTAAATGTTTTAGACCCCCATGTTCTTTGACCCTTCTCACTCAGTCTGATACAAAGAACACTTTACGGCAGACTTATCAGAAACACCTTGTCTATCCATCGACCTGATCAACTGTTTAGATTAATCTCGTTAAGTGAACTGCTTAACTTTCTCCTTCGATGGAAAAGTTTCGGGCACAGCGGCGTCATTATTTTATATCACGCGATTCATTGAAGTATAGAATACCTTTTTTCTGTTCATTAGCTTTGTCTGCCAACATGGAGAAATATCTAATGAGGTCTTGTTACAGTGCAAAAGCACTTGAAATAAAATATTAATTATCACTCAGATAAAAATACTCCGTGGAAAATTGTAATGAAAAAGGTTACCATGGAAGAAAAGCAACCTTAAACAACACTCTTGTTATTTGAAGTCGTTCTTAAAGACGAACGCTCGAAATGCAAATGTTTGTTCAAAATGAAAAGCTTTATTTTTGCATTTAAAACATCTTAAATCCAGCCTGAAATCTCAGACCACCTAACTCATGGACTGGCAACTGTATAGGGAGCTAGGTTTGCTTAGAGCAACGCCTGACACTAGCGCTGTGGCGGCGGTTGTTGGAGGTTTTTCACCAAACCCTAGTAAAATTCGCGCCATTTTGTTTTTTGAGGAGTAGAGGTCTCCAGTCACTGAAGTTTGTTATTTATTTCAGCCTCTCTATCTTTAAAGATTTTATAAACAATCTATCAAGTTAGTTCTTGTAAAGATCACTCTGGTATTGTTTATAAAGTCAGTTTAACACTAAGCCTTGGTTAAAAAATATCCCGAACCCTTACAGACGAATTTTTCTTTACGGGACATTTGGCGGTAAATTGCGGTGGGTAGACGCATGAGGGCGCGTGCTCTGCATTGCCATTTGTTGACGCGGGTTTAACGTGGCTTTGCCTGTCCGTGGGTTAGGTGGTCTGAGCTGGAATTAAGGCTTATAAGCATAGAGCGTAAAATAAGCTTTCTATCCACACGCAAACTATAATCAGTTAAATGCAAGATCATATTTTAATTGCAGAACGTTTCAGCTAATTTTACGATATATCATTATCCCCTTACACGTGGACTTAATTTAGAAATAAAACTATCGATAATACACGGTGATTAAAATTTGCTGACGGCAACTGTGAAATGATTAGGTTGTTGGACAGCGCCGTCACCAGCTAAAAATTTTAGGTTGGGCCACGGGAGGGCCAATGAAAATGGACTTTATTTGCATGCGCGGCGAGAGCTTTTACCCCATTTTCCATAAAAATTGAGAATTCGGTGGTAAATTACCACGGTAATTACCTTTTCGTAATTTACCGAGAAAATTGAAAATTAAGTTACGCAGGTAAATTACCATGGTAATTTACCGATTTAGATTCTAGTTTCTCTGTTAAACCCCTGTGAAAGTGTGACTACAGAGTCCAGATGGTAGATTTTTCACTTTAAGATACCCCATCAACAAACACTGGTTTCTGACTAATTAGCATGGGGAGTTCATAAAAAATACTGAGACAATTCTTAGCTTGTGGCAAGTATTTTTAATAAATTTTTGAAAATTTTAAATTTCATGTACTAACCACTATTGAGACTAAAGGCATACTGCACTCAATATTGCAATAAAAGTAACAAATTGAAGGACTCGCGACGGTAGCATAACCATGAAATATTGAAGACTTACTGAAACAATTCATTTCTGAAAGACAATAGAAAAAAATATTTTAAAAGACGGATCAAATTCTTGGTGGAAGAAACAAAATGCAATCATTAATGTTTTGGAAAGGTGCCATTTATTGCTTAAAGTAACGATATGTAAGTAATATTTTGGAAAAGGTGTCAACCTAACCTATTTTTGCTTACGTATCGTTTGGAAAAGATGTCAAATTATTGGTTTAAGTAACGATATGTAATCAGAAATAAGTTAGGTTAGGTTGACACCTTTTTAAAAAAATTGTTGCTTACATATCGTTGCTCAAAGCAATAAATGACACCTTTCCTAAATATTATTGCTCACATTTTGTTACTTCACCGAAAAATTTGGCCCCTTTTTCAAAATATCTTTTCTATTGTTTAAGTAGGTCTTTTATATTTCATAGTTATATTACCGTTGCCAGTCCTTCAATTTGTTAAGTCCCGCCTACTTTTATTGCAATCTTGGGTGCAGAATGCCTTTAGTCTCATGAATTTTCCAATTTTCAATTTTTTTTACAAAAATACGTGCACGTGCTGGGAATTTTTTCAGTATTTTTTATGAACTCCCCGTGATCTAATTAGTCAGAAACAATATTTAGTTTATGGGGTATCGCAAAGTGAAGTCCTACCGTACAGGCTACTTTGTGAATTTCCGTGATTTCATTACAAAAGGGTTCGTACAAAATTTTTGGAATAAAATTCCCAGACTTTTCAAGGTTTTCCCTGACTAAAGTCCACAAATTTCCCTGACCATTTGCAATAACTTACATGGCGTATATATATGAAAACAAATCTAAATTCATTCGAATAATTTTTGCACGAGTTGTTATTGTTATAAAAATAAGCCAACTATTTCTTTAAATCTAACTTCATCTAAGTAAATCAATCATAACCGGAGCGAGCGACGCGAGCTCCGCGAATTTGGTCATATCTCACATAATACTTTTTCTGGTCACCCTTATACTCTTTTCCAGACTTTCAATTTCCATCCAATATATTTTTCCCTGACACTTCCCTGACTTTTAAGGTCCATTTTCAATTTCCCTGACTTTTAACTGAACTTTTAGGCACATTTTAAATTTCCCTGACATATCCAGGATTTCCAGGTCGTGTTCGAACCCTGTTTACCATCATTTGTACTGCATATCGAGCTTGAAATACGGGACTCACCATCATGACCATGGCTCATAGGTTTAGGCGAAAAGAATCTTGTCAAGACTAAGGCCCATGAGGGATAATAGCTCCTTTCTGTTTAGATCTTAAAGCGGGTTTCGGTTTTAAATGGGTTTTACAACTGATGTCTAAAATAGACGGCTATACACGCAACTATTCAATTTGACCGCACTGTCCAGCCGCACAATATTTACTCGCTGCCACGATTCACTAACAGCTGCATCCGCCGAATTTCGGATTCGGAACATTTCTTTCTCGAAGGGATGATAACGACGATAATACGATTCTGATTTGTACACTAAGAGATTTGTTTAAAAACTACCTCCAATTTGTCTGTTTTGATATTTTAACCTTTCAAAGTGCATATGGATCAGATAAGCACATATTGTCAAGAAAATATAATTTGTTTAAATTTGACCATTAAATATAAAAGCCTGATTTTGAAGGTTAAAGATTGTAAGTGACCAGCTTTTAAATACCATGGCTCTACTGGCCACAGCTCCAGTTTAAAAAAATTGCTTATTTCTCAGCCTGATATAGCTGCTTTTCACACATGGAGGATTCATACCATTCACACAAGGAATAAAAGTTGCCTGGAGGACAAAAGGCAGGTTTTTTGTGCCCTCCTCCTTCCAGGTAATAGTTCATTCTCCTAGTGAAAATGGTAATTTGGTACGAATCTTCTAAGCTTCTATAGTAGAATTGCAATAACTTTTAAAAATTCCAAGACGTCACATCAGTCACATCAAATTTAACATTTTATTGTAGAAATTAGTTGTTCTGTCTTCTACCAAAAGTATATTTAGGGCCAGCTATTCAAATATTTTTCCCCCACGAATTTCACAGGGAGGGCCCAACCATTTGCAGAGTGGGCCGGGCCCACCTGGACCCCCCTCTGGTGACGGCCCTGTTGTTGGAGCTTTCGTCACTTGGCCTACTTGTGTTTTGCATTATGAATGCTGTACGAATCCCAATACGCTACGTTTTCTTTGTTAATTGATTAAAATAAACTCAATAGTTTAGCTTTGGGTTTCATCATATACTGCTCTATGGACAGAAAAAAAAATTTCATTATTTACATTGCTGAAGCCGCGTTTTCAAATCGTTTTCAACCATAAACATAGAGATATATCGTGAGAAAATACAGTGGTGGTACGTGGCTTAAATTGGTGGCAATATTCAACTAAAAATTAAATAGAGGATTAACAAAATTGTTTTTCTTTTCGGTAGGTTTAATAAGTCGATCTGGTTTTATTAAAATGTTGTTGACTGATCATATAATTCCACATTTGATTATCTTTGCGAGCGAGAAATTATTTGCGAAGAAAAATTTAGACGTAAACGAAACATTTCCATAGGTTAGAAGGGATAATGCGAATTAGAGCGTAAAATAGCTTTACTGAAACTATCATAAACTGTTTGACTAACGTGCAACAGAGAGTAGGTCAGGAGACAACTATTAAAAGCATTTAATGGCGTGCAGTAAGCAATAAAAAAATAATTATATGCTTGTATTTTCACTTAGTCGCGTGCATTGCTTTATGCGAAATACCAAGATAAAAGTTCTTTTCAACTCTGGAAGTAACGTTGTCACCGCTTAGAAAAAATTGGCGAGTTTCTTTCGATAATATGGTGCTTTAAAGATTGCTACAAACATCTTACCAAAAAATTAGCAAAACGAAACGCTAATTAAGAATTACTGAAAAAAATCCATTCGTCGACAACGAACTGCGAAGCCATGAATTGCGAGAATTTATTTGGGATGAATCTCACCAAAGTTTATAACGGAGAAAATCTCTTCTTCAAATACAAGTAAAAGCCTTTTCAGACGATAAAACCATTGATGAGTCAACTTGAATTGAGTAAACTAGTTGGCACGTGTGAACAGAAGTTGGACCGGTTGAATCACCAAATTAAAAACTGATCACTGACCAATTTTCGCTGACTCAACGTTTTGACCCATCTAGTTGAGTCAAAAAAGGACTTTAATAATCTTACTCGGCTCAATTATTCCTGTTTCAAAATGAATTCTTTATCTTTTAGAGCAGCGGAATGCGTTAGTGTTCCAATTGTAGTATGCGAGGTAATGTAAAAATACTCAAATATTTACCGATCGAGATATTGAAAAATAAAATCTGCCTTTTAGGAGGTTCTAGCACAAGAGTCACTCGTGCAATTGTTCAAAGTAATGGAGGAGATGTTCCTCAAACTCCTTAACGTAAAGTAAGCAATTGATACTGACTTTTTTTAAATGAAAATACTATAGAAATTATGCATTTAAATGTGAAGATACCATAATGTTATAATGTTTACGTGTCAATTGTACAGATTTGAATACAAAGTTATTCCTTATGAGGAACTAACAGCAAATGGAACCTCGATAATACAAATTCATGTAAATACCAATCAATTGCTAAGCCGAATTTCATAAAAGGATTTTAATTGCATATTTCAGGAAATTTTTATGGTATTATTTGCTGTGGAGCTTTAGGACATTGCAAAGGACGAATTTTGGTACTATACACCAGTTTTCTTGTCATCAGAGCTTCTCTTAATGACTGGGCCACCAGCTGAAGTTGAAAAATATTCCATGTCCTTCTTGACCATCGACAGTACGGTAAGAAATGATTTTTCAAAAAAAAAACATTTCATCAAAAGTGTGGCAAATACTCTTAAGTTTTGAAAGGATAAATTAATTTTTCAGGTTTCAGTTCTCCTTTTTTCGTGCGTCCTCGTTCTACCGCTGCTGGCGAAGCTTTCCGAATTTGTTACAAACAGGGGTCAAGGAAGACGTCAAGAGCAAACATCTATTCTTGGGAGTGTTAAAAACTACTTCAATTTCACATGGGATTTCGTTTGCATATTTTTCTTCGAGCGTGAGTACTTAACTTTAGTGAAGATTCATTTTCATCTCTGGATATTTTCTAAATAGCATAATTTAAAAAAGATATATTTCAAATTATGTTTCAGCCTTCAATCGGGTTCCAAAATGCATTTCGTGGAGGATCACAATCGGTTCGTGGCTCATTGCTATCTTAATCATTTCAATATTCATGGGATCCGCCTTGAAAACGGAACTGTACTCAACCGAACACGTCTTGATCGACAGTCTGGAAAGTTTCAGCAAATACACCAAAGCCAAAATTCAGTTTAGTCCTACTGGTATCGCGGCCGGCTTTTTTAATGAATCGGTACGTGATGTGTTTTGTGGTTAAAATTGCATTATTGGTAATATCGGTGTTATACTAGGAAAAGACCATGGTGGAAAATGAACCTCAATTGTCTCTGGCTTCGAGAGTCGAATATGCGGATATAGATGACTCCTTAGACATTAAGATGTACAGAGACTTATTTTTGGGAAGCACTGGACGCCTTGTGCCACAGTTTTACATCGAGATTCTTATGTCAGTTTTTCTTGAAGGCGATGCTGATTTCAGAAAATTAGTTTTGTACTTAAATAAAAAACCTGCTGTTCGTCTTTCCCTTTATGTAGCGAATTGAAAAGGTGCCCGGAATTTATTGAGCAATTGACTCTTGGGTAAGCACTTGTTTTGATGAGAAATTGAGAAATTAGAACTCGTACGGTTCATTTCACTTTTTTTAGAACCATGGTGGTTACCGAGACGAAATTCCCGGATTACTTGTATTTCAAAAACAATTTCTACATATCGAGAATTGTTTGGCAAAAGCCGTCGAAAAGCCTTTCAGCACTGACAATCAATGAAACGAGCGGAATATTCGTGTTTTTCGTCTACGGTTTGGGAATTGCCACAGCCACCTTCATCGCTGAAGTTATTATCAAATTAGCGTCCAGCTTCAACGGAACAAGTTTTTAATGGAGTCCATTTTAATAACTTTCGGTATTGTTTAATAGAAATGGCAACAACAACACCATAGCTTTGTATTCTCTTTATGATTAAATACAATAAAAATTAACATTAAATTATAAGTTATTTGAGAAACAAAAACACAAAAGTCCTTGATTCTTTTAATTACTTCTATAAATTTAGCTTCTCCTTTTCCAATGGAAATAAAAACAAAGGAAAGTCAGGCAGTCGCCAACGAAAACATGCGTATGGACAACGGGGGCAAATTGAATTATATTTACTAGATCTGCACTACGAAATCAATGATAAACAAGACGAAAAACCTTCTAACACCACGAACGAATGAAAAGCCAAACTAATTTCTATGCGGTCATAAAATACATCGCTGATTGGTTCGCGAATGAAGTGCGATAAATCATCAAACTGGTCAATATTCAAACAGATTTGAATATATATATACCGAATGAATGACCATTAATCATCATACTGGCACACATGTGGAGTAAGACATATCAGAAATTCAATCTTGTTTAGACAAATTCAATAGCCTCCAATCTTAGAACGTTATTGAGCCTTTATTTAGCAAAAGTGTACTTTTAAAAGTGGGAGTGTGATTAAGCTGGTAATGTAAAGTAACTGTTCAAGAATTTGAAGTTAATGAGTTAATGCTTCTTTTATTCGTACTAAGTAAGCAGTGTTATTTGATTTTGCTGTTATAAAGTCCACTCTTGTGCTGTTACACTTAGAACTTCTTTACATTGCCAGGTTAGTCACACTACTGTCTTTAATTATGAACTCCTGCTAGATAAAGGCTCATCAGGGCCGTCACCAGAGGGGGGTCCAGGTGGGCCCGGCCCACTCTGCAAATGGTTGGGCCCTCCCTGTGAAATTCGTGGGGGAAAAATATTTGAATAGCTGGCCCTAAATATACTTTTGGTAGAAGACAGAACAACTAATTTCTACAATAAAATGTTAAATTTGATGTGACTGATGTGACGTCTTGGAATTTTTAAAAGTTATTGCAATTCTACTATAGAAGCTTAGAAGATTCGTACCAAATTACCATTTTCACTAGGAGAATGAACTATTACCTGGAAGGAGGAGGGCACAAAAAACCTGCCTTTTGTCCTCCAGGCAACTTTTATTCCTTGTGTGAATGGTATGAATCCTCCATGTGTGAAAAGCAGCTATATCAGGCTGAGAAATAAGCAATTTTTTTAAACTGGAGCTGTGGCCAGTAGAGCCATGGTATTTAAAAGCTGGTCACTTACAATCTTTAACCTTCAAAATCAGGCTTTTATATTTAATGGTCAAATTTAAACAAATTATATTTTCTTGACAATATGTGCTTATCTGATCCATATGCACTTTGAAAGGTTAAAATATCAAAACAGACAAATTGGAGGTAGTTTTTAAACAAATCTCTTAGTGTACAAATCAGAATCGTATTATCGTCGTTATCATCCCTTCGAGAAAGAAATGTTCCGAATCCGAAATTCGGCGGATGCAGCTGTTAGTGAATCGTGGCAGCGAGT
This sequence comes from Phalangium opilio, assembly GCA_019434445.1. Taxonomy (NCBI): domain Eukaryota; kingdom Metazoa; phylum Arthropoda; class Arachnida; order Opiliones; family Phalangiidae; genus Phalangium; species Phalangium opilio. Next base: position 106,661 of record JAEQBA010001490.1, on the reverse strand, counting down.
AAATATTGTGCGGCTGGACAGTGCGGTCAAATTGAATAGTTGCGTGTATAGCCGTCTATTTTAGACATCAGTTGTAAAACCCATTTAAAACCGAAACCCGCTTTAAGATCTAAACAGAAAGGAGCTATTATCCCTCATGGGCCTTAGTCTTGACAAGATTCTTTTCGCCTAAACCTATGAGCCATGGTCATGATGGTGAGTCCCGTATTTCAAGCTCGATATGCAGTACAAATGATGGTAAACAGGGTTCGAACACGACCTGGAAATCCTGGATATGTCAGGGAAATTTAAAATGTGCCTAAAAGTTCAGTTAAAAGTCAGGGAAATTGAAAATGGACCTTAAAAGTCAGGGAAGTGTCAGGGAAAAATATATTGGATGGAAATTGAAAGTCTGGAAAAGAGTATAAGGGTGACCAGAAAAAGTATTATGTGAGATATGACCAAATTCGCGGAGCTCGCGTCGCTCGCTCCGGTTATGATTGATTTACTTAGATGAAGTTAGATTTAAAGAAATAGTTGGCTTATTTTTATAACAATAACAACTCGTGCAAAAATTATTCGAATGAATTTAGATTTGTTTTCATATATATACGCCATGTAAGTTATTGCAAATGGTCAGGGAAATTTGTGGACTTTAGTCAGGGAAAACCTTGAAAAGTCTGGGAATTTTATTCCAAAAATTTTGTACGAACCCTTTTGTAATGAAATCACGGAAATTCACAAAGTAGCCTGTACGGTAGGACTTCACTTTGCGATACCCCATAAACTAAATATTGTTTCTGACTTATTAGATCACGGGGAGTTCATAAAAAATACTGAAAAAATTCCCAGCACGTGCACGTATTTTTGTAAAAAAAATTGAAAATTTGAAAATTCATGAGACTAAAGGCATTCTGCACCCAAGATTGCAATAAAAGTAGGCGGGACTTAACAAATTGAAGGACTGGCAACGGTAATATAACTATGAAATATAAAAGACCTACTTAAACAATAGAAAAGATATTTTGAAAAAGGGGCCAAATTTTTCGGTGAAGTAACAAAATGTGAGCAATAATATTTAGGAAAGGTGTCATTTATTGCTTTGAGCAACGATATGTAAGCAACAATTTTTTTAAAAAGGTGTCAACCTAACCTAACTTATTTCTGATTACATATCGTTACTTAAACCAATAATTTGACATCTTTTCCAAACGATACGTAAGAAAAATAGGTTAGGTTGACACCTTTTCCAAAATATTACTTACATATCGTTACTTTAAGCAATAAATGGCACCTTTCCAAAACATTAATGATTGCATTTTGTTTCTTCCACCAAGAATTTGATCCGTCTTTTAAAATATTTTTTTCTATTGTCTTTCAGAAATGAATTGTTTCAGTAAGTCTTCAATATTTCATGGTTATGCTACCGTCGCGAGTCCTTCAATTTGTTACTTTTATTGCAATATTGAGTGCAGTATGCCTTTAGTCTCAATAGTGGTTAGTACATGAAATTTAAAATTTTCAAAAATTTATTAAAAATACTTGCCACACGCTAAGAATTGTCTCAGTATTTTTTATGAACTCCCCATGCTAATTAGTCAGAAACCAGTGTTTGTTGATGGGGTATCTTAAAGTGAAAAATCTACCATCTGGACTCTGTAGTCACACTTTCACAGGGGTTTAACAGAGAAACTAGAATCTAAATCGGTAAATTACCATGGTAATTTACCTGCGTAACTTAATTTTCAATTTTCTCGGTAAATTACGAAAAGGTAATTACCGTGGTAATTTACCACCGAATTCTCAATTTTTATGGAAAATGGGGTAAAAGCTCTCGCCGCGCATGCAAATAAAGTCCATTTTCATTGGCCCTCCCGTGGCCCAACCTAAAATTTTTAGCTGGTGACGGCGCTGAGGCTCATTAACGTTCTTAGATTGAGGCCCGTACCTCCGAAACCAAATTATTTAGACCCCATGAACTTTGACACTTCTAACTCAGTTTGACTCAAAGAAAACATCGTTTAATTCATGGTAGATTTATCAGAAACACCCTGTATACACATCGTCCTTATCAAGTGTTCATTTTAGTCCAGCAAGGTGAAACGCTTAATTTTATCGTTCGATAGTCGTATATATATAACTCGCCTTAAATTATAAATAATATAACATGGAAACGTTTAAGGCACAGCGTCGTTAATATATTACATCACGCGATTCACGGAAGTATAGAGTACCTTTTTTACTTTTCACATTTTGTATCGACTAATGCCGTTTCGCTTTGCCCACCAGATGTGTGCCATAATGGAATAATATTTAACGAGGTCTTGTTACAGTGCAATAGCACTTGAAATAAAGCATTGATTATCACTCTGATAAAATGGTAGTGAAAACGGTTAGCCTTTCACGACAGAAAATTAACATTAAACAGCACTCATATTGTATGAGGTCGCTTATGATATGAAAATGTTTGTTTACAATAAAAATGCTATATTTTGGCATTTAAAACCCACGAAGTCTGGCCTGGAATTAAGGCTCATAAGCAAAGAGCGTTAAAGAAATAGCGACGTTGTTTTAAAATTATCTCAAATCTAAAGAAAACCTTACTTTTTTGAGAGTTTAAACTCTTGTGATTCCAAAAATATGCTTGTCAATATTTAAGTACACAGAAAAAAACACTTCGAAAACTTGAAATTTCGGGGGGAAAGCAAATTTGCGGACAAGATTTTTGGCGGGTTTTCTCCTTGATACGTCACTCACGGCTGAAAAGCCAAGACGAGCACCCGAGGCTCTCGAGTCCTGTACTAATGCCGCGTGAATCTGAATAAAATAGGCTTAACGCGGGGACACTAACTGGCGTCACGTGAGCGCACATCCAGAGAGAAAATGTCTCCTTACTACGTCATAAAACGAAACAAAGTAATAAACTAGATTTTTCAAGGATTTTTCTCGCATTTTAAGTTTGTGGATGACAAAAATTTTGTCACTAACACTTTAAATACGTTTTCTATCCACAGTTGGAAGTCAGCACGAAACTATATTCACATAAACGGAAGATAATATTTTAATAGCCGCACGTTTAAGCTTATTTTAGTAAATTGTCATCTTACATGTGGGCATAATTTTGAAATAGAATACACGGTGATTGAAATTCGCAACGTTAAATTCTAGGAGAGCGATAGCTCTCTTAGATAAGACTTCATACCGACTTTAATGTATAAGGATGGTTTTTTGATTGGTTATAACTTTTTTTGTATCGTACTAACTGCTTTGAAAAAATTCCACAGAACTACAATTCGGGCCCTAAATATGTGGTTAAAATTTCAAAAAGATCCATCCATTAGTTTTTCTTATAAAAAATAAAGTTGCTAAGGGTGGTTTTCATTTCCATAAAAATAATCATAGATTTTGACGAAAACCTCGAAATTTTCCCATAGAAATAACATGGGAAAATATTTTACAGATAACCATCTTGTTGTAGCCGTCATGATATAACTATACGTTTGTTTGATTTGAAAACGGTTTTAAACGAAAGCCTCATATTTAGTATTTGTGCTTTCCAGCTTTCATTGATTAATTTTAAGTTTAAGTATGTTTAATTTTAAGTTTTCAAAATTACCCCAATCTGCGTTATTTAAGCATGGATAGACTGATTTACTAGTAATTATCAGCGCGACCAATATTGGCCTTTTTTTACGTATAGTTGCGTCATATTAATCCGATTGTTTTTTCTTAATGCCTTTTGGTTGAAATGGCCTATCGGTAGTGAGAAAAGACTGCTTTAATATTGTCGCCGTGACAATATTACCAAGTTTGTGGCGGCCGCCATTTTTTTAAGGGGAAAAAATTTGAGAGTGGGTCCTTTTTCGTTGTCATTTTCATATTTTTTGAGGATTTGCTGATGGATGGATTTTAAATATAATATAAAGTAGGTTTCAAGCTTTAATATAAGCCTAATTTCATAATTTTCCACCTCTTTATTGTCCCACAATCTATTCCTAAACTTGCCACTTTTTTTAAGGCGGTGAAACCCGTGAAATTGCGCTAAGCCTTGGTCGCTTCAGCGCCGAAAACAGCTGTAGTCACTAGTCAGACATGCTATTTACTAAAAATGTATGCGGTCAGTGTGTTGTTTTGCCTTTTAATGCTTCTAATCGTGATGCGTGTCGAGGTTTACGAATCCAATGTGTGTTGCGAAATGAAAATCAAGGGTGGATACTATATGATCTATGCTTTAAAAGTGTTAGCGTACTCGCGACTTCGCGGTTGTCAGGACTTTAAACTAATACGGATCTCATTAATAAGTATAGTTTATTAAGCGTCATTATTTACGACTTGTACAAAGACTACCCTGTTGGTTTTACCACCGTTGCTTTTATAGTTTAAGCTTATCACTAGATAAACATTACGAGGTCAAAGGTGAAAAGTCTACAGTGGCAAAATCTCTAAAATACATATTGAAAGATAAGATTTGATAACATTCGGCCATCCTTTAAAATCTACCACCTGGTTGATTATATACTTATGTAATAACTAAACATTAATCTTAATACAATTAAATAGTACATAAAATTTTAAACTTAAGTCGTTATACATTAAAAATCAGTCATAATATTTAACAATCCGTATCAAGTTTTAACTAGGGAGTATATAGTCCTTAAGGTACTTGGGAGGCTTAAGCGTTCGTCGGGATCTGGTCTGCTGCACTCGGCCATCGTAGTCATCACTGTCTTGTATCGTGTTCTGGGAGAAGGACGGAACCGGTGGTCTGTGTGCTATGGCCATTGTCGGAACAGTAGTCACGTCTGTGACAGCTTTGGTAATGGTGTTTCTTGGACTTGAACCTTGAAGATCTTGTTGTTTTGAATTTGCAAGGGGGTCTAGGTCTTCGTTACTGGAGTCCATTGAATCTTCTGAATTATACAGGATCTGAAATCTCTTCAGCTTGTCGACGGAAGTCACATTTCTATAGAACTTCTGATTCCGTGGTGCATCCGGTAAATCCTCGATTTGATAACGATCGTAATTTAGCTTCCTAGTCACGATGTATGGTCCTCGGTACTTCCTTCTGGTTTTTCTAGGTTCTCCAGTAGCTGGTGCTTCCGAACGTATTACTACCAGATCTCCAGGTTGATAATCTTCTGCTTCGATTCTTTTAGAGTTATATCTGCGACGCTGATTCTCTTGATCTTGACGAATTCTATCTATCGCTTCTTTTCGACGGTTCATAATGCCCTCATCGAACGTTTCTCTGACTGCGTCCGTTGTTGGGTCACCAGTAGGATGGCGGGAGGAATAATTGAACAATAGTCCAAACGGCGTGCTACCAGTGGCTCTGCTGAAGGTGTTATTTAAACCCCATTGTACCTGATGTACATGGCGGTCCCAATCTCTTTCATCTTCACGTTCACAGAGAGAAGCTAGAGCTGGGGTTATTGAACGATTAAACCGCTCTACTTGCCCATTTCCTCTGGGTACTGCAGTTGCGTTTTTGATATGTCGGATATTCGAATGGTTACAAAAGGATTCAAATTGATGTCCCGTAAATGCTGTCCCTTGGTCCGTGATTACTCTTATGGGTGAGCCAAAGATTCCAACAATGTCCTCCAGAAATTTGGTGGCTTGGTTCATACCCGTAGTGCGCACTGGTCTCAAAAGTGTAAACTTGGTAAAGCCGTCGACAGCTACTATGAGATGGCAATTTCCTTTCTGACTGCGAATGAATGGTCCCAAATGATCCAGATGAACTGTATGGAATGGTTCTCCAATTTTCTCGATTGAATGAAGAAATCCAGGTTTGCGACCAGACGGGGTTTTCCGATAAATACATTCGAGACAGGCCGATATGTATTGCTTGACATATTGCTTCATACTCGGGAACCAGTAATTTTCTTTCAACTTGGTGAGAGTTTTATCCAAGGCAAAATGGCCGATATCATCGTGATGTTTCTTGACCACTCGCCATCGCATAAGTTTAGGAACGACCCATACCATCTGTTCTTTATTATCTTGTGTACGGCGAAAGAGTCGACCGTGTTTCAGAACATAATTTCGCTGTACGTCGAGATCCTCGAGTGTCAAATCATCGCTTTTTGTGAGTTGATCCTTAATCTTGATAATCTTCGGATCTTCCATCTGAGCCGTCGTAAGCCAATCTTCGAACGAAATGTGAGTATTTAGAATTTCCAACCCATCGGAAGATTCTGTTTCTTCCGGAGAATCGACTGGCGCTCGGCTCAATGCGTCGACATGAGCCATCTTCGTTCCAGGTCGATGAATGATCTCGAACTGGTAGTCCTGCAGTTTCAGCCACCACCTGCCAATCCTTGGGACTAGATTCTTCTTGGAAAGTGCGTTGCGAACAGAGTTACAATCCGTAACGATCGTGAACTTTACTCCAATCAAATACGTGCGGAACTTCTCGAGTGCCCATACAATAGCAAGCGTTTCCAGTTCATAAGAGTGGTATTTCTGTTCGTCGACGGTAGTCGCTCGGCTCGCATAACTGACTGGATGAAGTTTTTGATCGTTAGCTTTTTGAAAGAGGATTGCAGCTAAACCTTTCTGGCAGGCGTCGGTGTGGACTTCGGTGGGAGCTCCAAATTGAAAAAGCTCTAAGACTGGTCGTCTCGATAATTCTTCCTTTAGATTATTGAAGGCCTTTTCCTGATCCTCGTCCCATCTCCAAGATACATTCTTCCTCAAAAGTGACGTAAGAGGCACAGCTAACATTTCAGAAGTGGGGTTAGAAAACCCAAACGCGAATGAAATTAGGAATCAGTCGGTATAGAATGTGTCCGGTAAATACGAGTTTAGTCGGTACGTTTGTTCGGTAACCAGTTCGGTAATTACGGGACATATCGCAACCTGTCAATGTGCAGTGGAAACAACATGAGGAGAAACGAATGAAGAAGAAGGGTCCATCGAAAGGAATACGAACCAGTGCAAGACTAGCGGAGAAGAATAAGATTGGTATTCCAGCCTTGAGTAAGACATCGTTTAAGTCTGTACAGGTTAAGAACAATCTTAAAGAAATTCGCAAGTCCAAGAAGGTTATACATCCTAACGTCACGAAGCCCGACCCAAGCCAACCTCAGTCAAGCTTACAATCAAATTCAAGTTCTCAAGACATTAACGACGACTATTCAAGTAAATCAAATCTATCCACGCAGTTCGAAGAATTATCCAATAACGAATTAGACATAGAACAACGGGCTTACCAGCCAACGCCAAGAGATAGGCCTAAAAGTCTTGCTCACGTTATTTTCAACAACGAAGTGATGGCTCAAGGACCACCACCAACTGGATTCGTTGCGATGGCGGATTTCGAGAAAGCCATGCAAGTAGCGGTCACCACTGCAGTACAACAAGCCTTAGCAGCAGTCATGACCACCCAACAAGGTCAACAAAATCAAGTTCCGATGCCACCGCCACCAACTCCAGTTCAACAACCATGGAATGAAGCGAACAAGTTAATCCCAGTATTTGATCCTGAGGTGACCCCTCAGCAGTCTATGGAAACGTGGCTAGCGAAGGTAGATGAAATCGCGAACGCCTATTCCTGGTCGGAAAAAACCACAATCAGTCACGCTCTATCGAAGCTTGAAGGCAATGCAAGGGTATGGTATGATGGACTCGCCACGGTCAATCATAACTGGGTAGATTGGAAGAGCTTGCTTAAGGAATGGTTCCCCGCAACAAAGTCGATGCAGAGACTCTATCGAGAAATGGAACACCGAACCAGACGGAAGGGAGAAACGTTTGAGGCCTACTACCATGACAAGATTGCGAAGGCTCGTCTTTGCAACCTTTCGGAGTCAGATATGGTGGAGTACCTAATTACGGGATTGATGGATGACCAACTTATTACCTCTCTGAGTGTTAGAGAGTACGCAAATCCTCAAGAACTTCTACGATTTGTCAAGCAGATGGAAGAACGTCTCCGTCTCTCCTCAAGCGCAAGAACAGGAAGGACCCAGGATAGGACTCAAGATAAATCTTATCTAACAAGATACCAAAATGGAGATAAACCTACAGAAGTTAACCATCAACGCAATCAGACGAGATTTCAAAAAGGTCCCAGCTCATCACGAAAGCCGAAATTCAATTCCAATGGAGAAAAAGGTCCCAGCTCATCACGAAAGCCGAAATTCAATTCCAATGGAGAACCGCTCTGTTTTAATTGCTCAGAATATGGCCATTTCGCCAAAGACTGCTCTCAACCGTCAAGAAAGCCTCGTTGCAATCATTGTTCAAAGACCACTCATGAGTCCAGGAATTGCCCAAGCAGAGGATCCGCTCCGAGAAGTCAGCATGACGGGATAAACCATAATCTCTGCATCGAAAATCGGCAATCGAACCATGACAAGAATGAAAAATACTTCTTCGAGGTAACTCTGGATAGCAAGAAAATTCACGCTTATCTGGACCAAGGTAGTAAATGTGTGACTATCAGAGAAACAGATGCTCGAAACTTGAAATTCTCCTATGAAGAACCTCCGGCAGGATGTATCATTAATGGATATGGGGCTGGAGTTGTCAAACCCATAGGAAGATTCAAGGCCCATTTAAAAGTTGATCAAGCCGACGCCTCGGTTGAAGTTTTCATCGTTCCAGACGCAACCCAAAGTATCCCATTGATGATCGGGCAACCTTTCACGGAACAACCGCATGTCACATTAATCAGGAGGCGAAACACAGTAAGGCTCTTCAACGAGAAAAATGATGACGGCGACGACGACGATTGCCTACGTAAAATCAACATTCCGGAGTTACCAAAACCACCGCTAAATCTTTGGGCCACCAGAGCTACTGTCATCCCACCGAACTACAACGGTTTCGTTGATATGTATACCAACGAAACACGGGAAACGAGCCAAGAATTATTTCTCGATAGCCAAATGAGATTTCATCCGGGTCAAGAACACTGTATACCTCGCAGTATAATCATGGTAGACAAGGCTGGGTACACTACAATCCCGATTATCAACGTGTCAGAGCACGATCTCTTCATCAGCTCGGGTCAGAAATTCAGTCGAGCCGAAGCTTGTCGAGAGACGGAGTCGCAAAACTTAACCGTTCTCTTCAGAGATGTCAAGACTGTCAAGCCCATTCACCCAGAAGATGTTAACATTGGTCCTGACGTCTCCAAAGAAGAACAAGAAACTCTTGTAAGGCTCCTAAACGAGTATAGAGACTGTTTCGCGGAAAACCTCGGGGAACTGGGAAGAACAAACCAGGCAACCGCTCGGATTGAAGTCGAATCGTCAACGCCAATTACCTTCAGGCCATATCGATTGTCTCACGCAGAACGACAGAGAGTTCGAGAGAAGGTCAACGAATTGAAGGAAGCTGGGATCGTGGTCAACTCAAATTCGCAATACGCCAGTCCCATTCTAATCGTAAGGAAGAAAAACGGGGAGGAGAGGATCTGCATTGATTATCGAGCACTAAACAAGATAACCAAGAGGGAACCCTTCCCGATGCCGTTGATAGAAGATCAGCTGGAAAGACTGAAAGGGAATAAATACTTCACGACACTAGACTTGGCATCAGGCTATTATCAAATCCCAGTTGACCACGAGTCCCGAAGCAAAACTGCGTTTATTACTCCTGATGGTCATTACGAATTCTGCTCGATGCCGTTCGGGCTAACGAATGGGCCGGCCATTTTCCAACGGATGATAAACGGAGTTTTGGGACCGTTACGTTACACCATCGCAATGGCTTACATGGACGACGTTTTAGTTCCCTCAAGCGACGTCTCAATGGGATTGAAACACTTACGGCAAATCTTAGATGTCCTGAGAAGAGCCAACTTAACCCTGAACCTGAAGAAATGCTTTTTCTTAAGTAAAGATATCGAGTATCTCGGTTACGAAGTTAGCGAGAATGGAATCAAGCCTGGACTAAAGAAGATAAACTGCGTGAAGAACTTTCCCCGTCCAAGTAACGTTCACGACTTACGAAGATTCCTTGGACTAGCCAGTTACTTTAGAAGATTCCTTGCGAAATTCTCCATTAAAGCTGTGCCTCTTACGTCACTTTTGAGGAAGAATGTATCTTGGAGATGGGACGAGGATCAGGAAAAGGCCTTCAATAATCTAAAGGAAGAATTATCGAGACGACCAGTCTTAGAGCTTTTTCAATTTGGAGCTCCCACCGAAGTCCACACCGACGCCTGCCAGAAAGGTTTAGCTGCAATCCTCTTTCAAAAAGCTAACGATCAAAAACTTCATCCAGTCAGTTATGCGAGCCGAGCGACTACCGTCGACGAACAGAAATACCACTCTTATGAACTGGAAACGCTTGCTATTGTATGGGCACTCGAGAAGTTCCGCACGTATTTGATTGGAGTAAAGTTCACGATCGTTACGGATTGTAACTCTGTTCGCAACGCACTTTCCAAGAAGAATCTAGTCCCAAGGATTGGCAGGTGGTGGCTGAAACTGCAGGACTACCAGTTCGAGATCATTCATCGACCTGGAACGAAGATGGCTCATGTCGACGCATTGAGCCGAGCGCCAGTCGATTCTCCGGAAGAAACAGAATCTTCCGATGGGTTGGAAATTCTAAATACTCACATTTCGTTCGAAGATTGGCTTACGACGGCTCAGATGGAAGATCCGAAGATTAGCAAGATTAAGGATCAACTCACAAAAAGCGATGATTTGACACTCGAGGATCTCGACGTACAGCGAAATTATGTCCTGAAACACGGTCGACTCTTTCGCCGTACACAAGATAATAAAGAACAGATGGTATGGGTCGTTCCTAAACTTATGCGATGGCGAGTGGTCAAGAAACATCACGATGATATCGGCCATTTTGCCTTGGATAAAACTCTCACCAAGTTGAAAGAAAATTACTGGTTCCCGAGTATGAAGCAATATGTCAAGCAATACATATCGGCCTGTCTCGAATGTATTTATCGGAAAACCCCGTCTGGTCGCAAACCTGGATTTCTTCATTCAATCGAGAAAATTGGAGAACCATTCCATACAGTTCATCTGGATCATTTGGGACCATTCATTCGCAGTCAGAAAGGAAATTGCCATCTCATAGTAGCTGTCGACGGCTTTACCAAGTTTACACTTTTGAGACCAGTGCGCACTACGGGTATGAACCAAGCCACCAAATTTCTGGAGGACATTGTTGGAATCTTTGGCTCACCCATAAGAGTAATCACGGACCAAGGGACAGCATTTACGGGACATCAATTTGAATCCTTTTGTAACCATTCGAATATCCGACATATCAAAAACGCAACTGCAGTACCCAGAGGAAATGGGCAAGTAGAGCGGTTTAATCGTTCAATAACCCCAGCTCTAGCTTCTCTCTGTGAACGTGAAGATGAAAGAGATTGGGACCGCCATGTACATCAGGTACAATGGGGTTTAAATAACACCTTCAGCAGAGCCACTGGTAGCACGCCGTTTGGACTATTGTTCAATTATTCCTCCCGCCATCCTACTGGTGACCCAACAACGGACGCAGTCAGAGAAACGTTCGATGAGGGCATTATGAACCGTCGAAAAGAAGCGATAGATAGAATTCGTCAAGATCAAGAGAATCAGCGTCGCAGATATAACTCTAAAAGAATCGAAGCAGAAGATTATCAACCTGGAGATCTGGTAGTAGTACGTTCGGAAGCACCAGCTACTGGAGAACCTAGAAAAACCAGAAGGAAGTACCGAGGACCATACATCGTGACTAGGAAGCTAAATTACGATCGTTATCAAATCGAGGATTTACCGGATGCACCACGGAATCAGAAGTTCTATAGAAATGTGACTTCCGTCGACAAGCTGAAGAGATTTCAGATCCTGGATAATTCAGAAGATTCACTGGACTCCAGTAACGAAGACCTAGACCCCCTTGCAAATTCAAAACAACAAGATCTTCAAGGTTCAAGTCCAAGAAACACCAGTACCAAAGCTGTCACAGACATGACTACTGTTCCGACGGTAGTAAAACCAACAGGGTAGTCTTTGTACAAGTCGTAAATAATGACGCTTAATAAACTATACTTATTAATGAGATCCGTATTAGTTTAAAGTCCTGACAACCGCGAAGTCGCGAGTACGCTAACACTTTTAAAGCATAGATCATATAGTATCCACCCTTGATTTTCATTTCGCAACACACATTGGATTCGTAAACCTCGACACGCATCACGATTAGAAGCATTAAAAGGCAAAACAACACACTGACCGCATACATTTTTAGTAAATAACATGTCTGACTAGTGACTACAGCTGTTTTCGGCGCTGAAGCGACCAAGGCTTAGCGCAATTTCACGGGTTTCACCGCCTTAAAAAAAGTGGCAAGTTTAGGAATAGATTGTGGGACAATAAAGAGGTGGAAAATTATGAAATTAGGCTTATATTAAAGCTTGAAACCTACTTTATATTATATTTAAAATCCATCCATCAGCAAATCCTCAAAAAATATGAAAATGACAACGAAAAAGGACCCACTCTCAAATTTTTCCCCTTAAAAAAATGGCGGCCGCCACAAACTTGGTAATATTGTCACGGCGACAATATTAAAGCAGTCTTTTCTCACTACCGATAGGCCATTTCAACCAAAAGGCATTAAGAAAAAACAATCGGATTAATATGACGCAACTATACGTAAAAAAAGGCCAATATTGGTCGCGCTGATAATTACTAGTAAATCAGTCTATCCATGCTTAAATAACGCAGATTGGGGTAATTTTGAAAACTTAAAATTAAACATACTTAAACTTAAAATTAATCAATGAAAGCTGGAAAGCACAAATACTAAATATGAGGCTTTCGTTTAAAACCGTTTTCAAATCAAACAAACGTATAGTTATATCATGACGGCTACAACAAGATGGTTATCTGTAAAATATTTTCCCATGTTATTTCTATGGGAAAATTTCGAGGTTTTCGTCAAAATCTATGATTATTTTTATGGAAATGAAAACCACCCTTAGCAACTTTATTTTTTATAAGAAAAACTAATGGATGGATCTTTTTGAAATTTTAACCACATATTTAGGGCCCGAATTGTAGTTCTGTGGAATTTTTTCAAAGCAGTTAATAAAACTAAATTCATGTTTATTTTTTTGCTAACCCTTGGTTATACATTATATTTTTTGGTGTCCTAAAAGCTATAAGGTATGTTGAAACCAACTCTTTGTGTGAAACTTGGCATTTCTCCTAGGTGATTTACTTGAAATATTTATTGTAGACCATATTATGAGCATGTCTAAAAAAATGGGCTCTGGTAGAGGTTGTTGCGTACCGGGATGCAAATCATCAACATATCGCAGCAAAAATGCATCCTTTAGCCCTTTTCCCCGTGATGAAATCTTCCGTCAGTCATGGATTGAAGCGATTGAAAACGGTACGAAAGATGTGATAATTGATGCAAAACGGCCTTGGAGCACTCCCGTTAGGAAAATACCACTTGGTTCAGAACACCAGTCCGTTTGCGGATATCATTTTGAGTTAAATGGAAAGAGGAAATGCCGTAGGAGTATCCCCCGTTATTTTTACCACAAAAGAAAACTTATCTCGAGTTTGTTTGACGAATCTTTCTGTGAAGTTGCTAACTACGTAGTAATTCCTGAACAACATCGCGAACTGGAAATGATCGAAACCTGTGCGAGTGAAAGTAACGAAATATCCAAAACTAATATGCCTATAGGTAAACATGTGTCCTATAATAAACATTCAATTCCTAAACTAGCCCAATTTTAATTTTAGAACATAATTACAGCCTAGAAGAAAACTACAATACTTTATCAAAAACTATTTCTTCACAAAAGAAAACCATTGACAGTCTTGTTAGAGTGATAGATAGTTTTCGACGAGTAGAGGAGGAAAATGCAAATTTGAGAAGAGAAAAACTGAAATTGGAACTGAAAATTAAACAAACCAATACGATAGTGGCTCGTATGGAAACTGAAATGTTAACGTTAAAGGAAAACGTACTTAATCTGCAAAAAATAAACCAGAATTTGCAGGACCGTACTAAATCTTTGCAGAAGGATAAATGTTTTTCAATGCGACATGTATTGAATGATAAAATGATGCACTTTTATACTGGTTTCAACTCTATGGAAGATTTTAATGATCTCTTTGAATATATAGAGCCAGATTTACCTTCTCTACAATATTATAGAACCTCCGGTTCTGGTTATGAAAGAAAAACAGAACGGAGCAGCGCTGGAAGTCCAGGAAGGCCATTGTCATTGGATTACAAAGACCAGCTTTTCTTGGTTCTTTGTCGCTTAAAAGTTGGGTTATTGGAAGAGGACTTAGCGTACCGATTTGGTATTTCTATCTCAACTGTCTCAAGGCTCTGTATAACCTGGTTTGATCTGTTAGATAAGAGATTATCTCAACTTAAAATCTGGCCCTCAAGAAGACTTATGGATGAAAATATGCCAGAGGAATTTAAAAAGTTATACCCTTCAACCAGAGTAATCATAGATTGCACTGAACTTTTCATTCAAACCCCTTCCGACTACACCACACAAAGCGATACCTGGTCCTCGTACAAACATCACAGTACAGCGAAGGGACTTATTGGGATAACTCCAAATGGATTTGTGAGTTTCGTCTCAAAGCTCGTTCCAGGCAGAATGTCAGATTTGGAAATTACTCACCGTAGTGAAATAGTGGGCTTGTTAGAGGAGGGTGACAGCGTTATGGCTGATAGGGGGTTCACAATAGAAAATCTATTAAAAGAGAAAAATATTGGGGTTGAATATTCCTCCTTTCTTGGGTGATAAAAGCCAGTTATCTTTGGAGGAAGAGAACAGGACAAGAGATATTGCTAGTGTACGGATTCACGTAGAAAGGGTGATAAGAAGTGTTAAGAAATATCATCTATTAAATATGCCGTTATTCGTTGAAGTCTTTCATTTTTCCACATATCACAGTTTGCTTGATTTCTGGTTTGGGTTTCTAGAATGTGAGCAGCATTTAACGTTATCTTGAGATTTGGAGGAGTTTTGGCCAAAGCATTTTCTATACTTTCAATGACATAGGCATTGCATTTGTTGATATCAAAAATGGAAATTGGGAGGGATATTCTTGAATCGCTCTGCTCAGTTTCTTCTGAATTGATTTCAGTTTCGTAAGCCGACGTTTTAACGGGCAAGAAGTCACCTTCTTCTAAACAGCTAGCTAAAAAGCTTCTTTTTGTACCCTCTCCAAATTTTGTTGCCAATTTTTTAATTCTTTCTCTCATATTGTCTGTATCATTGGGGGTTTCAAAATCCTTAATACTGGAATAGCTTCTTAAATTGATGGATTTTTCTATTAAGATGTCACTACATTTTCCAGGTTTGTGGCGAACAAAATTCAAATTTTCAAAACATTTTGTTTTAAGAGCCCTTTAGCATTAGGTACACCCCAGGCTTTAGCTTTTTCTGTGCAGGAAATGTCATCTGGTATAAACTTCAAATCTTGACGTAAACAGTCTAACATGTGCCATAGAAGGGCTGAAACATGAATGCAAACACCACCCTGACCAGCTTTGCATTTACAATTTCCTTTTTCAATGAAGCCGCTAGTTCGGCAAATTTTAGCTGCTGTATCATACTTTTTTGCAAGCATGAACGAGGCTTGTACCTTACATTTTACATACAACGATGAAGCTTCTTCAACCCCAACACTTAGTAATATTTTTGATACCTTGTTTGCTTTAAACATACGGTATCCATTCTGAAAATGTTTTGTAGCCTTATGCCTGGTGAAATGTTTTCTGATTGATTCTTCTTTGAACGTTTTGGGGAAAAACCGCATTTGCTTACTCCAATTGCCCTTGGGAAGGTCCCATGTTTGAGTTTGGGGGATTGGATCCATAATATTCCGACAATATTCAGGTCTGTAATTTATATAAAAGTTAAAAAATGCTCTAAAAAATAACTCTCATCTTCATGTAAAAAAGCAAAAGACATACCTTTGGTCTAAGCTTTGGTTGCGTGACTCGGGCCTTAGCGTGCCCTAAGCAGTAATTTTAAATTTCTAGCAGACGACATAACAAATAAACGAATTTTTAGAGTGACGTTTTGGCTGCGTTCAGTGAGATAAACCAATCTTATGCATTATACTGAATCGAAATCTTTGGTACTTTTCACTGAACGTATTTATTGTGACGTCGACAAAAACAGTAAACCCTTCCCGAAACAAGCTGGTATGTGCCCAGACAAATTGGAGAAACACCTATTCCATTCAGGCAAAAGTGTAAGCATGAGCAAGTTCACCATTACTGCTGTATTCGCCAATAGCCTAAGAGATCTAACCGGGTTAAACTGCATGTTACAAACAAAGAACTTTAAGTGGTATAGCTTTTTGGCCTACTCGCATTATGTATATTTTATCTTGTTCAACTTTCAGCCTCTCTCTTGTCTTAGTCCTCTAGTAATGAATTAATCATAGTTTAATAAATAAATACTGTTATGCTATCTACTTGAGTTGTCACTGTCATTGCAGATAGTATCGTGAAAAAAAAAATCGTGCGATGATCTGGATTCGAACCGAGGTAAAAATATCACCAGGCAAACGTTCTATCTACATACCTATACTCACACAGAGAATGTTGTTCATCATAGCAAAATAAAGGGTAGCGAAAATAATGTTATAGCCTGTAAAAGACTACACTAAGTAATTGTCGAACTTCAACTTCAATTACTGATCAAACTATGGTAGCTAGAGAAAAACGCCCACGGAAACTTTTGATCAGCTGACAAAGCTTAACAACATACTTAAATTTCAAAAAAATCCGTAGAAAGCCATTTTCCATAGAAAAAGTGCGATGTCCTTTGGCTACAATTGTAGAAATCTGAATTCGATCCAACGGGATTCTATCCAATAAGAGTATACCTAAAAATATCATTCTTTAATAGCGAAGATATAATTACTGATACACCATTTGTCATATTAAATATTGTTAACTATATTTTTTAAAAAAAAAGGTTACATTAAATATTGTCGTGAAGGTTTTATAAATAACTAACACAAACATCGTATTAATTACTACCAGTTTTCCGTTAAGCCGTTAGGCTTGTTACATTCCACAATTTTGTAAAACCGTGTAGCCTGCCCTGTGACTATTCCGTCACGATTGGTTTTTTAGTTTTTTATAGTTTTTACATGATTGAAAACATTTTGTTAGTGAGCATCTACTACAGTTGTCAAGAACGGTAAGGTGTGAAACGAAAATGAAAACACGTTGCGCAATTAACACTTTTTGAAATGGTTCTTTCCAAGTTTTAAATTGCTGAGTATGCTTAACTACAATCCTTTAATTAGAACGTCGATGTCTGATCAAACTAATCTTCTGCGTGCTGCCATAATCACACTGATCACATATGAAGGGTTTTTTCAACGCTATGAATGCGTTGATGTTTGATCAAATTATGCTTCTGTGTACATTTATAGTCACACCGAGCACAATTGAAGGGTTTTTCGCCGCTATGAATTCGTTGATGAGCGATCAAATTACCCTTATGCGTGCTTGCAAAGTCACACTGATCACATATGAAGGGTTTTTCACCACTGTGAATGCGTTGATGAGCGATCAAATTACCCTTCTGCGTGGATCCATAGTCACACTGATCACATTTGAAGGGTTTTTTACAATTGTGAATATGTTGATGTCTGGTCAAGTATTCCTTCTGCGCACTTGCGTAGTCACACTGATCACATTTGAAGGGTTTTTCGCCGCTATGATTTCGTTGATGTCTGATCAAGCCATTCTTCGTCGCACTGGCATAGTCACACTGATCACATTTTAAGGGTTTGTCACCACTGTGAATGAGTTGATGTGTGATCAAATTAATCTTCTGCGTGGATCCATAGTCACACTGATCACATTTGAAGGGTTTTTCACCACTGTGAATGCGTTGATGACTGATCAAAATACATTCGCTATGTTTGGAATACTGCTTCAATATTTCGTAAATTTTTACTTCAAAAAAGTGAAATAATTCCATATCTAGGTAAATAAGTTTGTAGTAGTAGACCTCTTGACTCGGAGAGGTAATATTTTGGTTTTCCCAACTTGTTAATTCCTGGTGTCACAGATATGAACCTCGCAGCTTGGTCGAATTTGGAAATTAACTAATCGTGACTGTGTATGTCATAAAGAACAAACAAACAACTTAATTCAAATTTCAAACTTCATCCCACGTTAGAAACTTGCGTAATACAGAATGCAAACTTTCCCATAATAAACGTATAATCAGAAATATATTACTTTACACGAAGTTCACTTCTCCCTACCTCGCGCCGGCCATCATCTATGAAGTATTTTTACAGGCTAGAAACGGTACCGTTCCTCCCGAACAGCGAGGCAGAGAGGTGAAAATAAAAACACTAGCGTCGCGTAGTGAGAAAAATGTGCTTTTCTTACAATTGTATCATGGTTGTATCTTATGCAGCGGCTTCTCACTTGCGCGAAATACAGTTGAATCCCGCCGTTTCTAGGAAACGTCAGATTATCTTGGCAGTGGCCATATATCACAGTTCTCTCTCGAGAGGAAAAATTTTTCTCTTCGCGACTAGCGCGCGTCGGGAGGGGGAAAAATTCACGCCTCTTCACTCTTGCAAAGTTTTTTTTTCGGGTTTTCTCTTCATAGATGATGTCCACGGTACTAACCATTATTGAAGTGAACTTCGTGTAAGGTAATATATTTCTGGTATAATAGAATACGCGTGACAATATGAACAGCTATATTCTGCCACTAGAAGTGTATTTATTGTAGTTGGGATAGCGAGAGTACGTAAACGATTTGGCTTAATTATGGGCTTGACCATCTTGTTTAAAAACGTATCGCACCAAAATTCCACACGACTAACACAGTTAAAATAGTCGTCTTTTTATTGTGCCACTCCGACCCAATTATTCATACAATAAGTAGGACCTTCAAAAATCAGCGTATCAAAGATAGAATTTGAAATATTTTCTTCTTGTCGAAGGAAATCGGCATAACACACTATAGGAAAATCCGCAACATATCTATTTACATTATTTTAAACAACGGTAATGTATTTAACATTGCGATTCTTCTAATAGCCTTTTTAAAATATTTAAGATCTCAATTAAAAACCTTCTATTTTTATGCGTCGGCCACATTTTGGGTACTGCATGAAATATTCAATGAAAGAGATGGAAAGAGTGACAAAAAAGTGGGGTTTTCTTGCTTGCTTCGTGGTAAGTATTGTTATATTTATACATATATTTTTGATTTTTAACAGCAAAAATAGGTCTGCCATCTAGGGAATTGATAATTAGTTCACAATTTAATTAGAAGTTACGTGATATTGCTGATTTCATAGCTTTCCCGTAGTGTAGTCTGTAGAAGCATCAGTTTTTTTATTCACAATCTTAATTACCCACTAATTGTAATTTATTAATGTTCACCATAGATGTAGCTAAGACCCTCTGGAATCAACCTACATTTTTAAGCAGGCATATCTTATCAAATATACCTTATAATTGAACATATCTATTATTATCAGGAATTTTGCACTTTGAGCTTCATCACGTAAATGTAAAATATTGTCGAAAAAGCTTAGCTGAAGAAGACGCGTAATTATTATATCCGAAATTAAAAATAATATAATAGGTTCGATTTAATTGATTTCAGTAAAGTTTGTGAAATTAATTGGAAATTTAACGTTGTACTGTTCTATATTAAGAGTCCGCAGCACTTCGTTGAAAGAGATTGTAAATTGCATATAGCAACACACTAAGGCGTTGGTTCGTTTTCTTAACCCTTGGCACGACTGATAAGAGAAGTTTTTCCTAAACTTCGAAATCAGTTTAAACCTGCAGCGTCGCTACTCAGTTACGTAGTGAACTGAAATACACTATATGCGAAGAAACAATTTTATGACCTGCCGATAGGTCGTGGAGGCGAAAATCAGCCAGCAACGATGGATCAAAATCGCACTTCTTTAAGAAAGAGAAAAGTTACTGAAAATGAAGTTTCAAGCGGCGTCAAAACGATGTGTCAGACCAGTAGCCCTTCAGCGAACACGGAAACAATCGAAATAGAAATATATATCACAAGCGACGTCGAAACGATGTGTCAGACCAGTAGCCCTTCAGCGAACACGGAAACAATCGATGTAGAAAATGATGTCACAAGCGACGTCGAAACGATGTGTCAGACCAGTAGCCCTTCAGCGAACACGGAAACAATCGAAATAGAAAATGATGATAGTTCAAGCGACGTCGAAACGATGTGTGAGACCAGTAGCCCTTCAGCGAACATGGGGAAAACCGAAATTGAAAATGATAGTTCAAGCGACGTCGAAACGATGTGTGAGACCAGTAGCCCTTCAGCGAACATGGGAAAAACCGAAATTGAAAATGATAGTTCAAGCGACGTCGAAACGATGTGTCAGACCAGGATCCCTCCAGCGAACACGGAAATAATCGAAATAGAAAATGATGATAGTTCAAACGACGACGAAAGAATGAGTCAAAAACATAGCTCTTCATCGAATATGAATATACCAAAATTATTTCAAAATGTGAACAAGGACTATAAAATTATTAAACTTATTTATAGTACCAAAAGTCTGATAAGCCTTC
Organism: Phalangium opilio; assembly: GCA_019434445.1. NCBI lineage: Eukaryota > Metazoa > Arthropoda > Arachnida > Opiliones > Phalangiidae > Phalangium > Phalangium opilio. The sequence goes on along the minus strand of JAEQBA010001490.1, from coordinate 86,096 downwards.
ATACAACGTCTTATCACACTTTTGGAAGTACTAACAATATATATGATTTTGGAATAACTAACAATACAGAGATTATTGTAAGGAATGGATATATAAATAGTTTTGGAAGTACTATCGATAGAAATATTTTTGGAAGAACTATGAATAGAAATATTTTTGGAAGTACTATCAATATAGAGATTTTTGGAAGTAATAACAATATAAATATTTTTGGAAGTTATAACAATATGAATATTTTTGGAAGTACTATCAATGTAGAGATTTTTGGAAGTAATAACAATATAAATATTTTTCGAAGTACTAAAAATATAAATGTTTTTGGAAGTACTATCAATATAGAGATTTTTGGAAGTAATAACAATATAAATATTTTTGGAAGTACTATCAATATACAGATTTTTGGAAGTAATAACAATATAAATATTGTTGGAAGTACTAACAATATAGAGATTTTTGGAAGTACTAACAATATAGAGATTTTTGGAAGTAATAACAATATAAATATTTTTGGAAGTACTAACAATATAGAGATTTCTGGAAGTACTATCAATATAGAGATTTTTGGAAGTAATAACATTATAAATATTTTTGGAAGTACTATCAATATAGAGATTTTTGGAAGTAATAACAATATAAATATTTTTGGAAGTGCTAACATTATAAATGTTTTTGGAAGTACTATCAATATAGAGATTTTTGAAAGTACTGTTGTGAGCTCTGGAAGTATTTTTCCCCAAAATGAACCAGATCAAAGCGCAACAAATGTTATCAAAATTCAAAAGACTAATATAGGTATGACCTCTGTAAAACCATATTTTGATGTCGGTAATGATGAAAAGAAAATTAATGCCTACAGACCGGATAGGACTTTTGAACAACCGGTATTGAAAATCGAAACTTTAGATCAATTAAAATCAGAAAATGAAAGGTTGCATAATCTGTGTTCTGAAATTAGGGATTCGAAATTAAAATTTGAGTTAGAAAATGAGAAATGTAGAAATACTATCTCATTAGTAATTGACGCGATGAGCAAAGTAATCTCGGAAAAATCAATAGAGCAGGATAAACTGATTTACAACCTATCAAATTATGAAGAAGATTCAAATAAAAATGCCGCAATAATTGAATCACACATGGAAACGTTTTGTAGGGAAGTGGTAAATTTATGTACGAACATTAAAGAAGAGCTACTTCGTTTAAAGATCAACGAAACTTATAACTCATTTCCAAATACTAAACATAAGCTACAAGAGTATAAAGATGACCGGGAAAGACTGTATCAAGATTGCAAAAAGGAACTGCTTTCGATGCAAGAAAGTCAACTGCAGTTGCAAAATCTGCAACGAGGAAACATGGAAAGAAAAAGAGAAATACAAAATAAAATAAACAAAAGTTGGATTCGAATTCAAGAAAATCGAATTTGTCAGTCCTCGATTCAAAATATTGATCTAGATCGTTTCTACTTAAGTCAACATAACAACAATTTCCAAAATTTGTTACTATTAGCCAAAATGATTATACAAACCTTACCCAATATTAATCTTCAAAACCTTTTTCAATCTACCTTCAATCAGCAAAATTTATCACAGTCCAGCAGTAATTCGCCAATCCTACAACTACAAAATTTGCTTGCCCAGCAAAACAATTTTGCAAAGTTCATCTCATCCCAATAGTAACTCAGCAGTTCTACAACTACAAAATTTACTGGCTCAGCAAGTTAATGATGCCTCTATTGGTCCGCAAAATTTATCGCAATCCAGCAGTAACTCGGCAGTCCTGCAACAGTTAACTTCGCTTGCCCAGCAAATTAATAATGCTTCTATTGGTCCGCAAAATTTATCACAGCCCAGCGGTAATTCGCCAGTCCTACAACTACAAAATTTACTTGCCCAGCAAATTATTAATGCGACTATTGGTCCACAAAATTTTCATGCCCAGCAAAATAATGATGCCTCTATTGGTCCGCAAAATTTCCCGCATCCCAGCAATAACTCGCCAGTTCTACAACAGTTAACTTCACTTTCCCAGAAAATTAATAATGCCTCTATTGGTCCGCAAAATTTATTGCAACCCAGCAGCAGTAATCTGTTAGTCCCACAAGTACAAACTTTGCTTTCACAGCAACATTATAATGGTGGCCCTGCAGTAGTTGTTCAGATACAGCAGCAAGCGCAAAGCAGCCAATCAAACGAAACTGTATCGAAGGTCATCAGCTCTGATTGCGGTAAAAATTACGAGTACACAGGTTGCAAAGTGAATACCGAGACCACAACCACTAATAAATCAAGTTAAGATCGTACAGTTAAACGTGTTAACGAAAAAAGTACCTTCAATTTCAAGAATTAGTCCGTCAATTGGTTTCCTAGCTGGCTCTGCAAAATTTTCCTACATAATTATGCGAGCAAACACTTTAATGCATCTTTAATTCTCAAGTTTAATTTTGATATAATTAAAGTTTACCAGAGGTCAATTAAATTAAAAAATTGGTTAATTTTAACGTTATATTGGTATTACAATTTTGTCTATCCTATGATTTTTCATTGAAATATTAAGTTTTTAATCAACTGACCCAAAAAGAGTAAAAATGTTAAAATAAAAGCTTAAATAAATATGAAAACATAATCTTCATTCTTTTTCTTTTAGTTTCTTTACCATGATTTTTTTAAGCCGTAGTCGATTTTTGGGGAGAGAATTATATAACGAATATCTCGCCGGCAATCGAGGAGAGGTTAATTGTTATAGCTTTTCGCGTGTCATACTAAGAATACAGTAAATGGAAACCTTTTATGGCGGTAATGTCACCATTGTAATAAGATCAGATTTTTGCGGGACGGATTATAGGTGATTGAATTCTCACAGGCTGTGCGATGTAAGAGGTTCGATTTAGTTGATACAGGCCCATAAACCAATGGGGGTGCAGTAGCCCTTGTTTTTAAGACTAATTAAATGTTAATTATTTTGTTACTAGCTGTTACTCGCGGCGTCGCTCGCGTGTAATAAGAACTTCCATCAAAATGATATAAAGAATGGGTGGATTTTACTGATGACTAATATTTTTGTAGCCTAGGAGCGAAGGCACTCGCCGTTGCCCGTCAGCCCGTCGGAATATTTTTTATTACTTTTCACGCGGACATTATTCCATAAAGAAGGGTTTTTAAGTTTTTGGCCGCCATTTTAAAAGTTGGGAACAAATCGAACCCAAAATACCATTCAGCCCGTCTATAGGTTAAAGGAAACCCGTGTACTAAATATCTGTGAAATCGGTTGAAACGCGCGGACTTTATTGCATAGAGAATATTTCTTAAATTTCTGGGCGCCATTTTAAAAGATGGAGAAAAATCGAACCCGAAAGACAATTCAGCCCGTCTTAAGGTTAAAGCAAACCAGTGCACTAAATATTTGTGAAATCGGTTGAAACGCGCGGACTTTATTGCATAGAGAATATTTCTTAAATTTCTGGGCGCCATTTTAAAAGATGGAGAAAAATCGAACCCGAAAGACAATTCAGCCCGTCTTAAGGTTAAAGCAAACCAGTGTACTAAATATTTGTGAAATCGGTTGAAACGCGCGTACTTAATTGCATAGAGAATATTTTTTACATTTCTGGGCGCCATTTTTTAAGATGGCGGCGGATTGGAAAAATCTTTGTTAGTACGCGCCTACTACTTATGAGTAACGTTCCTGCAAATTTTCAGCCTTCTAGGGCAAGCGGTTTGGGCTAGGCGTTGATTATCAGTCAGTCTGTCAGTCAGTCAGTCAGTCAGGACTTTGATTTATATAGATATAGATTATACCTCCGTAAGTGCATGATAACACCTACAAAGTAGTGAAAAAAAACACTACAAAAAGTATGAAGTCAAGGGTAAAGTTAGCGACAATTTTGCAGTCTTTCCTGTTTCTGTTGAAACCAACTAGCACAAGAAGTGATGACAACGATAAAGTTATTAAAGAAGCAAATTAAGATTCAAAGCAAAAATATATTAATCAATTATTATGGTAAAATTTTTAATCTTTAATAACGAAGATATAATTACTTATATATCAAATATTGCTTATAATAGTTAAATAAAGGGTTATATACAATATTATATATATTGTGATTGTTACGTTGATATCTGATCAAAATATTCTTTTGGGTGCTGACATAATCACACTGATCACATTTGAATGGTCTTTCGCCACTACGAATGCGTCGATGTTTGATCAAATTATTCTTCAATGTGCTGGAAAATCTCACTGATCAAGTTTGAAGGCTTTTTCACTGCTATGAATGCGTTGATGTGCGATTATAGTATTCTTACGGGTACTAGCATAGTCACACTGATCACAAGTTGAATGTATTATCAAAGAAAACGAGTTTGGAAACAGAAATAATCCATGTGTCCGAGTCGAAACAGCGGTCTCCAAAGACTTGATCTTACGTAAACCAATATATGCTTTGAGATTGTGGAAACTTGAAAACAATATTGTAGGGTAATAAAAATATACTTATAAAACACATTCTATATTATTTATTTGAATGATATCCCACGTGAACCTAGGAGGTGCACAAATCTGACTGTTGAATATATTTGCAGTGATGTCACCGGGTTCGATCAGGAAGGAGGAATGGAAGCTTTCCCCCTGATTCGATTAGTTAAACTTATAGAACCGCTGAGTCTCTATTTAGAGACAACGCACAGTCATCTTTCTACCTTCAGATGTTTAGCTCGTGAGAATTTTATTTTCGATCCAGTACGAGCAGTTACATCTTTGCTGAGATAATTGTGATTAGACATTAATGTGCTTTCCACATTACATTAACTGAAAAAACTTTGTTAAGCCGCCCGATATGTACCCATTTAGGACTTATCACCGTGTTTATGTGCAATCAAACTACTCTTCTGAGTGCTTCCAAAGTCACATTGATCACATTTGAAGGGTTTTTCGCCAGTGTGAATGCGTTGATGACAGATCAAATGATTTTTCATTGTGCTGGCATAATCACACTGATCACATTTGAAGGGTTTTTCAGTACTATCAATACGATTGTGAATGCGTTTGTGTATGATCAAATTACTCATAGGACTACTACCATAGTCGCACTGATCACATTTGAAGGGTTTTTCACCACTGTGAACGCGTTGATGTATTATTAAACTACTCTTGTGCGTGCAGGCATAATCACACTGATCACATTTGAAGGGTTTTCACCACGGTGAATGCGCTGATGGACGTTCAAATGACAGCGAGCTGGCATATTCACATTGATCACACTTGAAGGGTTTTTCACCACTGTGAATAAGTTCATGTCTGATCAATGAACTCTTCTGCGTACTTGCAAAGTCAGACTGATGACATTTGAACGGTTTTTCACCGCTATGAATGCGTTGATGTTTGATAAAATCGCACTTATGCTTGCATGTATAGTCACACTGATCACATTTGAAGCGTTTTTCTTCGTAACCCTTTCTTACCGTTGTATGCCCCTTTTATATTTAAAGCTCTTTCAGACGATCCAACTTTTTGACTCAGCTTGATGGGTCAACCCGAGTTGAATCAACTAGTTGGATCGTGTGAATAGAAACTGGATGAGTTGAGTCACCAAAAACGTTGGCTAGGAAAAATTGGATCAGTGATCCAATTTTTGCTGACTCAACTTTTTAATTTCATTTCTTCAGCCAATCAAAATTAATTACAAAAAAAGCCTTTTTCGCGGGTTATTTCGTAGGTGCCAAGGTAGGTGGCGATTAAAAAGTTCCATTTGGCGGTAAAAGTTTAGACGTGTGAATAGGAAGGATTTATTTCACTTTTCCCTTCAAAAGTTGGGCAAGTTGATACAACTTTTTGACCCATCTAGCTGAGTCAAAAAGTTGGATCGTCTGAAAGAGCCTTTAGTCGAATATTTGCGACCACTTGTTCGTTTCTTCTTCAATTTTTCTATAGAAAACATAGAAACCACAAACATCATTTACAATTTAATATCAAAAATACAATAACATTCAAGCGAACTTTATTAAAATAGGTAATGCGTACGAAAACGCGGTGTTACAGAAAAAACGTTGTGTTGAAACAGTGTTGATCAAAGGTGTTTGAATAAACGAGCATATCAACCATAAGGGGATGAAAATTAACTTAAATGGCGAGAAGAAACCTTGGCCGTGTCTCCCACATTCGAGATTGTTGGAAGATGAATTTTATTAAGCAAAACAACGTCGATCTCAGAGCAGTTAAATCATGTTCGTGTCTGATCAAAGAACCGTTCTCAGAGCTAGTATAATCACACTGATCAAGTTTGAAGCGTTTTTCTTCAGTACCATTTTTAATGTGACGTTCAAGATCACTGTTATATTCAGGAGAATATTTGCAAAGAGTAAAACGCTGCTTCTCGGATTTTACTTCAGAAAGCAAGCAAATTGAAATTTGTCACACTTTGAATCAAACTGTTCAATAGCACTTGATAAAACCGGTCATGCCGAGTACTAAAATTACACCAAGTTAAAGAAAACAAGGTTTGGAAAACAAAATTAATACCGCTCCGAATCGATATGACTGTCTCCGAAGATTTTACTTATCAGAAAGTGGAAACTAATGGTTGTTAATTATTAAGAAAATATTTAAGGTTTTAGTCTATTGCAATATAAATATGCTTATAAAATAAATTGGAAGGGAAAATGGTATGACTGCCGTTATTGAAAGGCGTTATAATGTCCTCTCTTCTTTTTTGTTTCTAGGTGATCGAGTTTAAAATAAATGCAAGTAACTGCAATTCGTTAACACGTAACACCAAATTAAGCACTTGGACTGGCGTTACCCTTTTGAGCAGGATATGATGGTGGAGAAAGTGGAAAATTTTCGATAAGTCGGATATCATTATAATTTGAGGATAGGATGGTCACTTCTCCCACGAAGGTAGACACTCAGCATAAGCGGTGTATGTGACTCGTGATTTACTTATTGCAACAATTGAGTCAGATGAAATCGTCTTGGATAGTTTGCAACGACTATAACATTTTTTTCCGAAAGGCTCAACCCAAATCTCAAGGATGTTTACCTTAACACCATTTTCTCTTTAAAATCCTTGTTTCCCCATACATAAAGTAATTTTCAACGCATTACAAATTGTGTCCATTATATTTTCAATAATAGATCGTTTCATATTTCATTAAGATCAAAAGCGGTAAGGCTTCACACAGAAAGTATGCATCTTGGGCCTAGGTGAGCTACACGATATATCCGAAACGCCTCGTATAGAACCTCCTAGCACGCGAAGGAGAATTATTCGGTGACGCCGTTCCTTCGACACTACCTCAAGAACCGATTAACCACTTACAAATATTCGAGAGCTGCTATAAAGACGGAGTAATTTCTCTTAAATATTCTTTAGATGAAATTATTCACAGTTTCAAAGACCATTGGGAGTAAAGCACTAAGGTCTTATCAATCTGAGCAACGTTTGCTTGGGCTCCTTAAGACACCAAGGACGGCCGTGTAACTGTATTTTTAAAAGGGAATTTTTTCTCGTCCGGTGGCGACGGAGCTCAGGCTCAACCGCTGAATTTAGGCAATCAAGTTTTGAGCTTAATATTATTCGCCGGGACAATTTTCCGTTTAAATTTTGAAAAAAATCTTATAAAGTTAAAAACGTATTAATTTAAATGAGACAAAATTTTTTGAAACTTAAGCTTTAAAATGCTAAGGATTGAGGATGAGGTTGAAAAATCTCAGGGAAGACAGAAAGTAATCAGGCTGAGGGTTAGAAAGGATGGGGTTAAAAAACCTGTTAGGGGAACTACCACTAGAAAATTTCGAAACATCCTCTGTTTTTGGTGAGGTTTCTACTGTAAAGGGGTCAATTTTGACGATTTTTGAGTCTTATGTTCCAGTCCCGAAAATCATTGCTGACCCTAAACGTAAAATGACTTACCAATTTCCGAACTGGTAGAAGTTGTATTACTTTCGGAACTACTTGACGAGCTACTTTCGGGTGTATCAGAGCCGGACACTGAAGTATTATCTTCAACTTCAATCGGTACTCTTGGTAAACCGCTTGGCAAGCACAGTTTCATAGTTTGATTTTGTCTATTATCAGTTTTCTTTGAATCGGTCAAGGTGATTTTGGACTGGATATCATCAAGATTCTCCTCTAGACCTTCTTCCTGAGAATTGCTTTCCTTATTTGCGTCAAGCGACGACAATTCAAGGCACAATTTCTTGGATCGAGTTGCTATACTCTTATTTCCTCTCTTTGTCGAAGAAATTCTTGATTTAGGATAAGAATTGTTAACGTTAAGATTGTTCTCTGGAGGCGAATCTGTCGTTGGGACAGGAGACATTTCCAACTGTGCTTTGCCTTCAAGATTAAGTAAAGGAACACCGTCACGAATTTTGAGTTTAGGAATACATAGTTTCATAATTCGCGTTGTAAAACGCGCATTTTTTGAGGTAGTTTTAGTTTGGGACTTGTTTCCTTTGCCAACCTCCGCATCACATTCAGGTGATTCTTCCTTAATGTCTGCTTCAGTCAGAATTCCTTCGATATTGCAAGCACCTTCGGCTTTTACCAAGGAACCTTAATGATTAAAACGAAAAAATAAACCAAATAGTTTTATCAAACTGGAACTACATCAGGTTGCGTGTCAGAATTACAATAATGTGACACCATACCTATACCAAATTGCTCGAGGTTCGTGGCTTCCACTTTAAGCAGACTTTGGAAAATGTTGTTGGTAATCTCAGCTGGTATACTTTGCGAACTATCCAAATAAAAAATCGTTAAAAAACTGATATAGCAACATGAATAAAAGATTAATACATTTTATCTGAAGGGGATAATAGAAAAAGGAGGACACTCTTTAGTTATATCATGTAACATGATTCTTCCCAGGCTCACCCCTTTTTTGAACATTTGCTTTCCTGCTCAACAAACATCAGATGGGCATCACAACGTGGGGTGAAGTCTTTAACTGTTTGGTATTTGCTAAATCCTCAGCAATCAACTCTGCACAAACCTTAATTGTCTTGACGTGGATGGGACAAAAATTACCACAAGCGCATGCCCCTTGCAGGGTTGGCAAGTTTTTGCCAGGGGTGGAAAAACCCCGGGTGGCAAAAACTAATTTTTCCGTGGTTTTTACCGCGCGGTTTAAACCAGGTTAAATCCGGTGGCAAAAACCATTTTTTCCGCGGTTTTTTGCACTTTTTAAGGTTTTTTCCTGTTGCTATGTAAAGTATTTGACTAATTATTCGTTAAATATTCGCGAAAAACCTGGCAAATTTGAATACTAAAAATTTAATAGAGTAATAACCACCTCTAATTTAAAAATTAAAAATACTATTGTTATTTTTCTAACATAACAATAACAAACATCACGAAAATGCACTTAAAACTCGCTAGTTTACCACTTTGTAACCATGAATTTAGTTTTTGCCGGTTTTTTCCACGTGTCCCGGCAAAAACTATTTTTATCCGGGTTTTTGCCAACCCTGGCCCCTTGGCAAATAGTTAAGCACTGATAGAGTAGTGATCAGGGAACTATTTAACGCGTGTGATTTGGTTTAATAGTAACCTTGCTCCAAATGTAAAATGATGTTGGGAAGAATCATGTTACAATTACCCCACTTCTCTCTCGAAGCATTACATACTTCTGATTTTATTCACGATTCTCAGGGCAAGGCTTAACGATTACGAATCAAGTTTTATGGACGCGAATTAGTCAGTCAAATAAAAAAATATACTTGAGCTTAAACTTAACCATAGCCGAGACTTCAACAAATGACACTAGATGCTCCCATAGTCGAGGGGTGGAGTTGACAGGCCTGCTAAGCTTAGCATAAGCAAAGGCTAGTTTTAGCTCCGCCCTCGTTGACAAGTTCTCAATGGTTTTAGCTTTATATACCTTTGTATTTGTTCTTCTGTTTGTTGATTTATCAGAACAGGATGAGATAATTCCTGTTCATTCAATCCTGAATCATTTTCAACAGGTTCTGATTTCACGCATTCAATGTTGGCTCTTTGATGTATTCCACTTTCCTCCTACGTTATAAACAAATAACAATAATTGAACTAATACTTTTAACCTGATTCTCTTTCACATCGACTACGAAAATGAAGAATGTTACAAACCATCAGATCCTTGATTTCACTTTCCAACTCCTTAATGACCTCATTAAGCCTTTCAATTTCATCCAGTTTCTTATTTATCGTAAATAAAATTGTCATTCTCACTTCTTTCATGTTTGATATTAAACCATTACACTGAAAAAAATAGACTGCATTACAAAATAGGACTTTCTTATATGCAGAATGTCTTTTAAAGTAACAGGCGGCTCCATTATCACCCCTAGCATTCTGGCTAATCTTCTGGACACGAATTTTACCTTGCGAAAGGCAGGAACCAATCAGACCTAATGCACTAGGTCCCATTGGTTCCTGCCTTTGGTTTAACTAGCCTTTGCCAAGCTTAGCCAACGTGTAGCAGAAAAGGAATCTTTCAGGGGCATCAACGAAGCCGCCCTTTGCTTTAAAGTGTCCAGAAAGAAAACAGAGAAACCAACAGTTGTCAACAAAGGGGGGTACCAGAAGGGGTTTTTTCGTCAAGGGCGCCACCAGAGGCTTACGGGCGCGGTAGCTTTGCAAGAACTATAAGGAAGGCTGCAGTTTGTGTGTGTGGGCATACAGCTCCCACAAGGCTTTTGTGGTGCCCTTTAATAACGCTATAAATGGTCGAGGGATGTGTGATAGGCTTATGGTGTTTCTAATCACCCACCAATAAACATTGGTTTACTTAAAGGTTACATCCAGTAAAAAAATTTAACACAACGAATCGATAGATCACACTACAAAGTAAAGGGAAAAAAATATGAAAAAAAATTAGCATGTCTAAATGTGCAATAATTAGCAATTAAAAAGTGCATTACTAGCAGACGACGCGATTTTCCAAAAAACGCGCGAAAAGTGATCACGTGGGGCTATGACGTCAAGATTGGGAACCGGGTCGCTCCACACTATACCGCTCCACGATTTACTTAACGTTTCTCCTATTTTGCTATTTTAGTTTGGTGAATTCAAATTTATAGTTAACTAAATTTAAAATGAGTGAAGTTCAGCCGTATTTATTTGAGCCAGAATATAGTGACAGTGGGTCAGAAAGTTCAACCCAAAATGAGAGTTCAGGCTCAGACTCTGACTTAAGCGATTCCTCTATGGAATTGGATATAGGCCTAAGAATGTTAGACGTTAATTCTTGGTAAGAAATAAGGTCAAATGTAATGTAATTTTTTTTCTTAAGATCATTATTCAATTTCACACTTCAAACTCTTAGGTGTAATTGCACTAATTGTAAAATTATGGCCACTGAAGAAGAGTGTGTTTGTTGTTGGGAGCAAGAAAGGGTGGTAACAAGAAGGGATGAAACACAGGGATTAAATTGTATAATTGAACATCCGGATTTCCACCATATATGTTTAAATATTAATGCCCTGGAAACTGCCAAGGGTCTTTATGCAAGGCGTGCCATGAGAAGGCTTGGTGTAAACCTTTTAGATCGAAATGCGTATATGTATATTTTATTTTATTGGGATATGATTGAAAGCTGACCCTGTAGTTTCATTTATTGTATGCGGGATCTATTTACAATCACGCTGCCAGATTCATTATCCACGACCAAATATTCATTCTAAACTTTTTAGACAATATAGGTACATAGCTTACAGGCAGTTTATTGGATTCATCTACAGAGTACTCGGGGAACGTGTGAGAATGGTTATACCGTCGTGTGTAGTTTCAAAAATAAGAGATACATTTCCCTCTCAAGCAGGAGTTTATGCTGGTTTTCTTTATGGATAATTGTAATAATACCCAAATAAATGTTCAAGTTAATTATTTTTGTTTAAAATATTTTATTTTTTTTCCTTGTGTTAGTTTATGACAAATGCTAGTTGATATACGTAGAGGTTCCTATTTTCTGTGAGAAAATCTGGTTTTGAAGTTTTTAATTAATTCCTCCTTTGTGGGACGTTGATATGATGAAGAAAGAGGAGGTGGAATAAGTTCTTTCTCTAGAGATTTTGCAGCTTCTTGGTAGCTAGGGTAAATTTCCCTTCTTTTAATTGTCTCTTGAATGAGTTCTTGAATGTAACCTATAATAATTTTACGTTTTAATCTGTTTACCTTCTAAGTCATAGTTCTCACCATAAGTTGCTTGTTCCTTTCTTAAAACTAATACACACTCTCCTTTCTTTGCCTTTGGAAACCTAAAAGTGCACTGGTTTTCTCCGCCAATTTTTTTTATATTATTTTCAGCATTTTCATTTTGATGTAGAGCTGATAGTGCTAATCTATAAATATGGTTTAATTATGGGGCGAACTAATTATATGATAAAACCAAGCTATAAAATTTTACCTAGATCTCATGCCTTCATAGAAAAAATGTCGGTTTTTAGGGGCCATTTTAAGAAGCATAGCATGGTAACCTTCTAGAGAACTTGTATCGCCTAATGCTGACATAATTTGAATATCATTGGTAAATCTTTTATTTTTCGCAATCTTCGTCATTTGTAAATGAGCCTGGGTACCTATTTTAAATAAATAATTATAGGTTTCCTATTTGATAATACGGTATTACATTCTTCTAACCAATCTTGATCCATTTTTTCTTTTTAATTGCTCGTTTAGTCAAAGGTGCGTGTAAACATTTGGGAAAGGTTTGTCCTGGGTGACCTTCATGAATGTTTGCAATATGATTTAACATGCTTTCCCATCTATCCAACTTTTCCTCCTTCGTTTTACCAGCAGCACAATAGTACAAATGATTTGAGATGCTTCGCGACCAATTAGCAATCCTTTCACAGTTTTTGAATTTGCTAACTTTAGACAGATTCTTGTTTAAACCTAAATATTTCATAATCATTATATACTCTCATCTTAGTTTATAATATCCAGACTTGAAAAGTATTTCCTACTTTTGACAACATGCCAGGGATCAAATTCATGAATGATTTTGGGGTGTTTTTCCCGTAAAAATTTACGGATCTGTAAATGTCGATCAGTAACTAAATTTTTAATTACAACTCCATGTGACGTTAACTTTGCAAAGCAGCGCTTTAATCCTTCAAGCTCCATAGCATTAGATGAAGAAACTTCATTTGACTGTAATGAAATGTGAATGATTCACAACCCTCTGGTTTAAAACTTCATTTTAAAATTTGAATACCTGAACTAAACTAAAAGTAATAACTTTTTTAGTTTCCAGATTCATTAAAGTGTAGCTGCCATACTTTGCACAATGACCTGGAGAATCGCATCTGGCATCTCCTCCCAGTACTACTCCCTTTTTAGATTTAAGACACTCTTGGATATTTAGCTGTTCTTGCTTTCCCCACACATTCATGATACATGGGTATAGATAGTACTTTTGAATCACATAATAGGTCGATAAGGATATGAAGGGGATATTGAGAGATTGAAACATTCTAATAACAGCTGTAGGGTGTTGACCATTGAATAGAATTCCCGCTGATAGCAATAAATTAGCAAGCGGCAGCTTTCCATGCAACGGCTGGCTATACCACTGTAAGACATGACCATTTACGCAGAGACTTTCAATGCACACCTTCATTTATGGAAAAAAGTACAGCCCACTGAAATAACTATCTTGTTTAAAATCAAATCTGGGTTTCTCACCATTGAACCCTTTATGTATTTGATTGCGGGTGCACACCGAGCAAAACATTTAGAACAAAATTGAAATAATTGCAAAAGGCAGCTCATAAAAACAATAAATTTTTTCTCCTCGTTGGGGCGTTTGGATAGGTTTGGTGGTTCATCTTGATCATCATCCCTAAAATAATAATTGTTTATTTGTTTGTCATTCATATTTAAATTTGCTTGAGACATACTCTGTCTCTGAATCTGAGGAAGGTTCATAAAACGATAAGTTTGGATCTTCAGAATTAACTTCTTCATCCTCAGTATCACACAAAAAATACTGAGTACCCTTGTCAACAAAAATTTTGACTGGCAGGGATGCACTTTCCACAACGTCTGATAATTTTAAAATTGTAAAGTGGGTCTTATATTGGTTAACAGTTATGTAATTATTTATTTACCTGAACCTTTCTCCGTTAATGTGCCAGCTGACTTATCTTTAGTTTGTGTACCCTTAGACCGAAACTTTGTGATGTTTTTAGTTTGAGATGCTTGATTTCTTGTGTCAATGGTCACTTCTTTACTAGCTTCAGTATTTATGAGGTTAGTCGAATCATCTTGGAAATGTAACCCTACTTCAAAACCACCGCTAGTAGAGGGTATATTTTCAGCGGGAGAGTTTTTTTTTGTATGTGACTGGTCCTCAAGAATACCAGTTATGATCTTTAAATATTTAATGTTTTATAATTAAGCAAACTAAAATTAAAATTGTAAGGTGCCATTCTGGTAGCACTTACTTGTTTTCTTTGCCTTTTTGACACTGCTTGTCTGGGTGGTTTAACAATTTTAGAATAGGTAAATAAGGTTGGAACCACGTTAGGTTTCAATCTTCTTATAGTTTTACTTGAGCTTTTAACACCAATTAAATCTAGGTAAGAGCTACTGCTTCGTGGTTCAAAACAATCGCTATCAAAATGCTCCTGACAAAGCCGCGAATGCTTAGTTGGAACAAAATTTTGTCGCCTAACTTTCACCAGCCATTCCTTTAACAATGTGGGATTTCCTAAAGGAAACTTAAAAAAACTGTTTCCAGGAGTAGCACTTGACGTTTTACAACCATACGCGCAACAATACTGAACCATGATTAAAATAAACTAAGCAATTAAAGTAAACTTCCTACGACTATATGCCTGCGATGCATTCAAAAGCTAGCAGACTACGAGAAACGTATCCCAATCCTGACGTCACGCTCCCGCGCGCCGCAGTCAACCCGTTTTTGGCGCGAAAGAGAAATTTCGGGTGTATTGCAGTGAAGCACGGCTTAGCTGGATGTAACCTTTAAGTTTATCTATTGCGATTCATGGATTAACTAACGCTAGGGATTGTTCACTAACTGGGTTTCCCATGTAATGCTATCGCCAACTACATGTTCCGAATTATTCCTTGATTCCCCTCTTCATTCCCCCCAATTTATTGGACCAAATCGGATGTAGATATAGCGCCATCTCTCGGCAAAATAAATCGTTTTTGCCCAATTTAGGCAGTATTTCAATTTTGACGTCATAGACCACGTGATATTTGGGACAATTTTCTTATAGTTTCCTGTTAGGGACAGTAGCTGCTGCTAGGGGGCGTTTGAAACATGCATGCGTTATCTTTTTGGGGGAACGAACTACCCCTAGCGTTAGTTAATCAATGTGCGATTTATACTAAAAGCAAATATCAGCTCCTATGTCGCCCATAACACACCAATTTTATGTAGCCAAAGGCAGGAACCAACAGAAATCGTCCTGAAGGGCGGAGCTAGACCTAGCCTTTGATAAGCTTATTGGGTCAGTCAAGTAAAGTAAAATCCTACCTTTAAAATTTCTGTGCAAACCACGGATAGTCCAATAATTTCTCAAGCGCCACACTTTGAAGACTTATTAAACTCATTTCCGAAATGTCTGACTCTAAAGACGTAACTTTTCAAACTAGAGCTATTTTATCAAAACAAACAACAAATCCTTTACGAAAATCATTTCCCAGTGTTGCAAAATAAATTGAAAGAGAAGATAGAAAGGCTACAACTTACAGAATAATAAAATTTAATGCTAAAATTTAAAACCCATTCAGGTTGTGCCAATTTCGGTTCAAATTGTATAGCAGTCATGGTAGCAGACGATGGTATAAGGGCTGCCTGGCACGGGCATTCCCTAATTTCCCTTTTGAAATTTTAAATAAAGTGCTTCAAAGAGAGAATTATTCAATTCTAAATATGAACTTTTCAAGGCGAATGAGCGCTATCAAGGAACAATAAAAATTGCAGACCTTGATTCTGCAGAAACGGTCTTTAACTGATGACCTCAAATACTTCTCCCATTTTCATTGCTCCATGGAAGCTCAATGAGTTAACTTGGAGGAGATAGTGGGCTGGAGTAAAATGTTGGTGGAACATGTGCGGCAATGAAAGTCTCCAGGAGTACCTTGCGGACGCCACTACCCTTCCATAGTTGATTATTAAGTTCTGCAAACAATGAGGATGCTCGGACAGGGTTCATACAACTTTTGGAAAACCAATTCCCCTGAATTTTCCAGGTTTTTCCCGAATATGGAGTATCCTATGGAGCAAATGTCAACGAAGGAGGGGGACAAATAGGCCTATTACATAATCAAAGGACATCCTATGGAGGGTATGTTTACGAACAATTTGCTTAATTATTCGGCCCCTGTTTGACGCAAGTTGAAATTTCCCTGATTTCCCTGAATTTTACTAAAAATTCTAAATTTCCCTGAATTTCCACTGAGGTTTTTGTCAACTTTTTATTTCCCTGATTTTTCCAGGTTTTCCCGGTTTTCCTTGTTTGTATTAGAGAAGGCAGTGATAGAGGCTACTTTATAGGTAAAGAGATGAAGTCTCCATCCCACTCTCTTCTCCAAGTAGGAAAGTCATAGCCCACTCGATCATACGCCCACGGACGATTCTATTGATTCGAATGACCAGAAATTTCATTGAGGCATGTGTTGCAATACATTCTATTTTGCCATAGCAGGGATAGATTTAATTTTAGAAGTAGGAATGGAGAACAGAGTAATGTGGGCGCGCGTCAAAGCCCTTCCCGGGGAAGGGGGTATGAAAGAAGAGTCGGGTCATAACGATAGAGGTAAAATGGAATTACGTATTTTTCGACGCCCCTATCAGCAACGTCATCAAAACATAGTTTAAGTGAACCAATAGGATAATTTAAAATTTTCGTTACGTGTTGAAGGGAGGGGTCTATACTGGGCCATGAGTCGGACTGAAGTAAATACTAACCGTTCTCCATTCCTACTTCTAAAATTTAATTTATCCCTGGCCATAGAATATACTAAAAAGGTTTCGAAGTATTAAAGTTGATAAATAAAAATTAATTTGCAATAACAAAACTGTAAATTCAATAGATAGTTACACACACAATATCTTCGTTAACACTGGTCGGATTTCTTGTTTGTTAAAGTAAAATAAAGATTATTATTATATGCCTAGGACACCTAAAGTTTAAAAATGTTTAAATGTAAGAATTTTATTTGTCAAAATTACTTGCTAAACGAAGCTTAAATGTTACGGGTGTATAAGGCTTGACTGTACATAAATAACAAGCAAACATGTAACGTAAACATCAGTTAAGAAGTTCATTAATTTTATTACGAAATTTAATTTTTGGGTTATCAAGGTGTTTGACTCAATTTATTATTTTATTAATTCTGATTAAATACACTAGTCGAACGCGTACATATTCGTATAATTCAAAATATCCCACGTCATTAAACTGACTCCAAAATCACCTGATACAAAACATCCTTTTGAACTTTAAATTCTTCTTCATATTCAATAATTTCCGTGGGGAAATTTGCAGGCAAATAATCATCATCATTCTCCATAGAGTAATAAACCACATCATCAGATTCAAAATCATCCTCTTCGGTCACTGGTTGAAATTTCGTTCTGACGTAATCACGACCGCAAGTGAAGTAAAACGCCACACTTATAACAACGAACAATATAAACAATCCAAGGTTAGCTTTCTTGACCCTAATTAACATTTTAAACATAATTTCAGTCTCAATTATTGATTATAATTAAACACGTGATTAACGAATCGACTAGTGACGTATTTCCGTCAGCCATGCTGAGTGGTTCGAGGCTGAATGTGGGCCTAATCAAATATTAAAGTTTTGCGATATAAACTCTATTTCACTTTACATACAATTTATGTAGAAAACCTGATATTCATAACTTGAAGTAGGCAAATAGTTGTGTAATTTTATAACGCTAGTAGAAAAGGTTGCCCCGCGTTACATGTGTAAAGCTATTTGGTTAAAATATAGGTACGTTATGCCTTTACGTTTTACTTACTTTTTGGCCGCCAATTCCCAAGATGGTCGTGGATTAAGACCAAAACCCCCCCCCCCCATATATCTCTATTATATAGATTTTACACAAACCAGAAAAAGAGGCTAAAATATACAGACGTTACCCCGCTACGACGATTTCATTACTTTTATGGCTGCCATTTTCCAAGATGACCGCTATTTCAAAACTAAAAAAACCATATATCTATCACACTGATCACATTTGAGGGGTTTTTCACCACTGTGAATGCGTTCGTGTCTGATCAAATCACTCTTCCGCGTACTTGCGAAGTCACACTGATGACATTTGAAGGGGTTTTCACCATTGTGAATAAGTTCATGTCTGATCAATGAACTATTCTGCGTGAATCCATAGTCACACTGATCACATTTGAAGGGTTTTTCACCACTGTGAACGCGTTGATGTGTGATCAAAACATACTTCCGCTTACATGTATAATCGCACTGATCACATTTGAACGGTTTGTCACCGCTATGCCTTCGTTGATGTTTGATGAAATCGTACTCGTACTTGCATGAATAGTCACACTGATCACATTTGAATCGTTTTTCTTCTTTACCCTTTCTAATGCGACGTTGTAGGCCTTTTATATTCAGTTGAATCTTTGAACCCGGTTGTACGTTTCTTCTTCAATTTCCCTACAGAAAATATAAAATCACAAACATCATTTACAATTTAATATCAAAAATACAATAACGTTCAAGCGAACTTCATAGTAGTGCGTACGACAGAATAAAAAAGGTGTGTTGAAACTATTATAGCAATTTTTGTTTTTACCTCTCCGAGTGACGTATGTCACGGAGAGGTTCTAATTTCGACGTGTCTGTGTGTCTGTGTGTCTGTCTGTCTGTCCGTTGTTACACCCACGTGACCGCGTTCGCAGTTTGCAAATCGGAGCAAACGTGTATTCAATTTCCAGACCGCATTTACAGTCCCGGAAATTGTATTCCACTTACACGCTATTACTCTATTGCCTGTCTAACAACTCTGTTCATTTGTCCTCCCCACATGGACACCAGTCTCAACTTACTAGCTTCGAAACACCACCATCTTCTAGTCTTTCGCCCATTTCTCATGGACACCAGTCTGTACTTACTGGCTTCTAAACACCACCACCTTCTCGTCTTTGTCCATTCCACATGGACACCAGTCCGTACTTACTGGCTTCTAAACACCACCACTTTCTAGTCTTTGTTTTTGTCCATCCCACATGGACACCAGTCTGTACTTACTGGCTTCTAAACACCATCACCTTCTCGTCTTTGTCCATTCCACATGGACACCAGTCTGTACACCTGGCTTCTAACCCCACCATCTTCTGGTCTTTGTTTTTGTCCATACCACATGGACACCAGTCTGTACACCTGGCTTCTAACACCACCATCATCTGGTCTTTGTTTTTGTCCATCCCACACGGACACCAGTCTGTACACCTGGCTTCTAACACCACCATCATCCTTAAGGTTAAGACATACGCGGCGATCGGCTAGGGTTACGAGAAACGTCTAGCCTTCCAATGGAGGGGTCTTCCTCCAAGGTTCACGCAATTGCGATGTTCTTATCTACAGCTGCGATTCGAATCCTTTATATACTACCTATTTCAGTAAGGCGAAGCAACCGGCGTATGCTTCATTTCAAACGCCAATATTAGTCAAGTCTCTCAAGAATGTTTAATTGTTCTTTATCAAAACGATGTAACGCTCAATAAGGCAAACAACTGACGAAGAAAATATTTAATATTAATTATATTTATTTTAATATTTAAGATAATCTTGTTTCTCAACTCAAAATTAATACGGAAAGAGTTAAAAAGCAGCTTATGTTTTTGTCTGTGTGTGTCCGTCCATTGTTACACTAGTGCGTCGCGTTAGCAGTTAGCCTTGTGTTGATGTGTTAAGAAATCATACAGAACCTTAATATTCCTTTTTCCATAATATAAAGTGAATATGTGGAAGTATTTTTCGTAATTATGATGCATTTAGTACTTCTGTAGCTTTAAAGCTCTGTTTCATTTTGATATTCCAAAGATTTTTTTTAATATTGTTATTTGAAATGGCTGTTTATATATTACTTAAGCTATACTACATCTGTATATAGAATAATCCTTGGTTTAGTGATTTCATGAAGAAAGCTAAGATCTAGACTTCGACGGGTATATTTAGTATTACCCGCAATAGGCTTAGTGAAATAAAGAGTAAATAATTGAGGCCTGAGGTGAAGTAAACTATGGGTTTTGATTTTCGTGTCTGAAATGAAGAGACATCAACGGTTCAGAGTGAGCCGAAAGTTAAATACACTCTTAAATATTCAGGGTAAGATTTTATAATAGAAGAAAAGATCATGGTGGTAATTATATTAGTGGGGCTAAGCTACAGAGTTTTATTTCCTTTATGGTGCGCATTGATGACTATCAGTGCGTCTAGCTACAATTTAGCTTTGGTGTTATTTAACGTTAACATTCATGTTGGCAAACTAAGAATATTGTTGAGGTGAGACGAGATGATAGTGTTTACACTGCAAACCAGTTGTGAATGTAGCTATCAGAATATAGGGTAAACAGCTGAAGCGTATATAGACTTCATTTCCTGTTCTTTTCCCCATTGACTGATTTCCATGTGTCCAAGATTTATCCTTATTGGATGTAAAATGTCGTCTGCTTTACTGTATATTCGCTATGCTTGGAATACTGCTTCAATATTTCGTAAATTTTTACTTCAAAAAAGTGAAATAATTCCATATCTAGGTAAATAAGTTTGTAGTAGTAGACCTCTTGACTCGGAGAGGTAATATTTTGGTTTTCCCAACTTGTTTCCACTAACCTTGTGTTGAAACAGTGTTGATTAAGGCCTTAGCCGATGAGTAAACGAGCATATCAACAAAAAGGGGATGAAGATCAACTTTAATGGAACAGAAATCTTGGCTCGAAAACAGAAAGGTTGTACTTTCAACTTTTCTTTGCTCTCAAATTAATTTTCATTCAATAGTTTTAAGACAGGTTCATCAGAACTTATTGCAAGATGAAACTTATGTTGAAGTATGTAGGACTGATTTAATAACAAAAATACGAGGTTCATAATAGTTTTGAATCATTAAAGAGCATAATAAGAACAGATGCGCGAACATTATTATTATTATTATTATTATTAGTGAGTAGGGGGCTCGCGCCCCAGCACCGATGCCACAGGCATATTGTGCACCCTCGTATTCAGGCCTTGAATAGACCCGTGGCCACAGCGTAGCGATGAATTCGCTCCACCGTAATAGAGGAGACCCGCGAGGGTTCCAAAGTGTGTGAATCAAAATATTCTAGTCTAAGCGAGGCGAAGCAGTCGCACTCGCAAAGTACGTGAGCGGATGTTTCTTCCTTCTCCTGACACGACCTACAGAGAGGGTCGTCGGCAAAACCCATCAGATGGAGGTGCCTATTAAGCCGACAGTGCCCGGTCAGAAGACCGGTGGCCAGCCTAATATCCCATCTGCTGAGCGAAATTAGGTCTCTAGCACGAGACCTGCAGGGACCATTGACTAACAGTTTTGTCTGTCTCTGGCCCTCCATGTTATGCCAGAGCTGGTTTTGTATGACAGTCAACCTGTCATGCAGACACCGTTTGACGTGTCTGTAGGGGATGGGGACGGCGGCTCCGTCCCAAGAGCTTGGCCTCCGCACCCCTTTTCGCAAATCTATCGGCTTGCTCATTGCCATGATATCCGCTATGCCCTGGCACCCAGTACAACAGAACCCTGTTGCAGGATGCCAGTAGCGCTAGCAGGTCAAGGCAGCTGCGCACCAGTTGAGAGGTAATCTGACACTGGTTCAGCGCGTTCAGGGCGGCCTGACTGTCAGAATAAATTCTCACAGTCCGTCCGGTATACCCTTTGTTAATACAGTAATCTGCGCGATAACAGATCGCAGCAATTTCCGCCTGGAACACACTAGCGAAGGTGCCCAGGCAAGCAGAAAAGCCGACCCTTGTGGTTTGGCAGTAATAGCCGGCGCCAGCGCCGGAATCAGTCAAAACCTGAAGAAACTTCAGACAATTTAAGTGGTAATGAAAGTTCCGAGGAGTCTGGTGGCAAAATTGGAACTCGTTCGAAAGAAGAAAAGCTCAAACGTTTGGAAAAGCGCTTGGAACAATTCGAAAAACGTATCCAAAATTGCCAGGAAAAGGCTATGAAAAAATTTGAGAAGAGATTGGCAAGAATTGAGAAAAATATTGAACGTAATTTGAAACAACTTTCCGGTATGAGGGTCAGTTTTGCCATGGAAGCATCGAAACTAAATAATACCTTGGAGAAATTTAAAAGGGAGATGAACAATTATTACGGTAAGCGAAGATATAATTAAAGTAATTTCAGTTGTAATATTAATTGATGTTAAATAAAGCCTTTGAGACAATATTGTTACTAATAAATTTTACTATCAATTCGTAATGGTTTTATGAATAACTAGCAAAATCATATTATTATTTTTAGAAAAAAGGTTCGGCGTTGCCCGTTAAGACATTTGGTTAGTTCCGGCCGCCCTTGTAATATATACTGCGGTATATTTAGAGCCGGTATGGTAATTATTCGGTAATTAAGGGTGCTTACATTACTTCTAAGATTGAAAAGTTTTCTTAGAGATTACCTAATACAATTGTAAAGAACAGTAATATTTATTCGGAAAATGAAAACATTTTGTAGTACAACACATTTACTAAATGTTCTTTCCAAGTTTGCTGAGTACCATTAACTATAATCCATTTTATTATTCCTAGTGATTACTACCAAGAAGGAATTTATTATGATACTACGTTAATGTCGGATTAAATGGCTCTTCCGTGCGCTGCCATAATCACAATGATCACATTTGACTTTCACCACTGGGAATGAGTTGATGTCTTTTCAAAGAATTCTTCCACGTACTTGCATAGTCACACTGATCACATTTGAAGGGTTTTTCCCCTCCGTGAATGCGTTCATGTCTGGTCAAAGAACCTTTGTCCGTGCTGACATACTCGCACTGTTCGCATTTGAAGAGCTTTTCCCCACTGTGAATACGTCCGTGTCTGGTCAAAGAACCCTTGTCCGTGCTGGCATATTCGCACTGTTCGCATTTAAAGGGTTTTTCTCCACTGTGAATGCGTTGATGTCTGATCAAATTAATCTTCATTGTGCTGGCATAGTCACACTGATCACGTTTGGAGGGTTTTTCACCACTATGAATGCGTCGATGTGTGATCAAAGTACTATTCCGTGTGAAAGAATAATCACACTGATTGCACTTGAAGGGTTTTTCACCACTGTGTATGCGTTGATGGACGTTCAAATCGTTCTCCGCGTACTTGCAAAGCCACACAGATCACATACGAAGGGTTTTTCATCACAGTGAATAAGTTGATGAGTGATCAATTTATACTTCTGCGTGCCCGCATAATCACACTAGTCACATTTGAAGGGTTTGTCACCACTGTGAATAAGCTGATGTCTGATCAAATTACTCTTGTTCTTGCTACCATAGTCACACTGATTACATTTGAAGCTTTCTTCCTTGGTATCCTTTCGAAAGTCAAGTTCAAGATCCCTTTCATATTCAGGTGAACATTTGTATCGAGTTGAACATTTTTTCTTGGATTTTCCTACAGAAAAGAAATAAATCAAAACCTCAAATGATATCATACAACACGCTTCAAAAACATTGTACTGTTGAAGGGCAATTGATAAAACAGGTTATGCTTAGGCTTAAAAAGACACAAAGACAAAGAAAACAAGTTCGTAAACAAAAATAATCCATGTCCAAGTCGAACAGCGGTCTCCAAAGACTAAACCTTACCTAACCTAATACATACTTTGAGAAAGTGAAAAAAAAAAATAATAAAAAAATTGTAAGGTATTAAAAATAGACTTATAAAACAGATTCTATATTGATTTGTTTGATTTATATTCCACGTAAACCTAGGAGGTGCACATATCTATGAGTGTTGAAAATATTTGCAGTGATGTCACCGTTTTCGATCAAGGAGGAGGAAAGGCTGTTTTCCTCCTGATTCGGTTAATTAAACTTAAAGAACCGTCAAGGTCTCTATTAAGAGACAACGCTAGTATGCTTTATGCCTTTAGATGTTTAGCATGTGCCAATTTTAATTTCGATCAAACCCCCTCTGCAGAGACAATTAAACATTAACAGAAATACATAAAATTTCATCCACTTGGGATCTTTAAGAGGACATAGACTGCATATAAATATCTGATAGAAGGTATAAGGGGAAGGGCTTAAAACATTGCTAAACCGCCCGCTCCTCCTTCCTCGCGTTTCATTGGCTATTTATCCTTTTTTTACTCGTTCACACAACGCAAAGATAACTTGTTTACAATTGGGTCTATAGCTACGTATATGTCACTTAGCTTCTCATATCAAATTATATAAAAAAGACTTGGTTTGCCCAAGCCTTAAACACAAAACGATAAGAGTTTTTCCAGTAGTCTGAAGCGTGGATATTTTTTTCTATTGAATTTTAAAGACAATCCGTATTTTACTACTCTTTAGAATTTAATTCAATCACCTGATTTTACTGCTAATGGATTAGTTTCCTATAAATTAATTGAAATAAAAAATTACTTATCTCAGATTTTTCAAGAACAATTCCATTTTCCTGAATCATTTTATCATGAAATTTTTTCTTTTCAATGGAGAACGTACTTTAATTTTCAAATAATACTCTCATTAATGATGTATTATATGCGGTCTTTTCGAATACAAAAGGGGGCTGTTATCACCTTTCTTATATTTGATCAAGGTGTTCGTTTCTTCTTAAAGCACAATCACAATTATTGAACTGTGTATATCAGTACTTGTGGGGAAAATTTTAGAAGTGTTGGTTTCGTTGCTATTTAGTTGACAACATTATGAAAACTTGATGTGTTTACAACCTTTTGAAAAGAAAATTCTCGGAAATTAAAAAAGAAAGAGTCAATTTGATTAAATTTACACGATATCCCTCAAAATAATAAATGCATGATAAAATGTTTCAGGAAAATGGAATTGTTGTTGAAAAAATCTGAGATAAGTAATTTTTTATTTCAATTAATTTATAGGAAACTAATCCATTAGCAGTAAAATCAGGCGAGGGGTCGGACGTTTGTCAAAATCCCGTACACTTCGTTTGAAATCTGTTTAAAATCTCTCTCGAAAATCTCGAAATCCCGAAATCTCACGTCAAAATCTAAAAATCTTAAAATCTCACGTCAAAATCTGAAAATTTTAAAATCTCACGTCAAAATCTAAAAATCCCAAAATCCCTACCTTAAAATCTGAAAATCCCGAAATCTCTATTTTAAAATCTGAAAATCCTGAAATCTTCACCTAAAATCCCGAAATCTCACATTAAAATCTAGAAATCCCGAAATCTCACATTAAAATCTAGAAATCCCGAAATCTTAATGTAAAATCCCGAAATCTCATCCTAAAATATCAAAATCAGAAAATCTCCTCGAAATCCGAAAATCTCCTCGAAATCTGAAAATCTCCTCAAAATCTGAAAATCCCGAAATCTCTATTTTAAAATCTGAAAATCCCGAAATCTTCACCTAAAATCCCGAAATCTCACATTAAAATCTAGAAATCCCGAAATCTTAATGTAAAATCCCGAAATCTCATCCTAAAATATCAAAATCAGAAAATCTCCTCGAAATCCGAAAATCTCCTCGAAATCTGAAAATCTCCTCAAAATCTGAAAATCTCCTTCAAAATCTGAAAATCTTGTTCCAAAGCCCGAAATCTCCTTCAAAATCTGAAAATCCTGAACAAAATCCCGAAATCTTCTTCGAAATCTGAAAATCGCGTTCAAAATCTGAAAATCTCCTTTAAAATCCCGAAATCTTAAAATCTTGGACTAGATTTCCAGATTTCTAAAATCTGAGTCAGAATCTCAAAATCTGGGGCAAAATCTCAAAATCTTTGTCAAAATCTTGAAATCTCAAAATCCCGTACACTAAAATGCCGAACGTCCGACCCCTCGAAATCAGGTGATTGAATTAAATTCTAAAGAGTAGTAAAATACGGATTGTCTTTAAAATTCAATAGAAAAAAATATCCACGCTTCAGACTACTGGAAAAACTCTTATCGTTTTGTGTTTAAGGCTTGGGCAAACCAAGTCTTTTTTATATAATATCTGTTCCTTCAGCCTTAATTTGTATTAATCTATTATAAAAATAAGAATATGCTTGTCAAACTTCATTAATTCGATGTTCCAGTAAGATGTTCGTGAGCATATTGGCTCACTCCAAGTGCCTCTCATTATTTTATGGGAAAGATTAAAATTTTAAATCATTTAGCAGGGGAGTGGTAAATTAATTCACAATTGGTAGGCGGGTTGTAAATTAATTCATCATAGATAGGCGGGTGGTAACTTATTAAATATAAATAGGCGGTTGGTGACTCAATTAAGTTTAGTTGACCTTTTTGTATAGATTTAAAAAAAAGTTATTTCTAAACCACGCGCCAGCACGGGCACATTTCATTGAAAGTTTGTTATTTAAGAATTTTCCTTTATATATACTAAGATTCTTCATCAAAAATAGACAACTACCTTTCCAAGACTCGAACCTGCAATGTTTTGCCTCGAATGCAAACGCGTTATCCATTACGCCATAATCCCGTACTTCGTAACAAAAAAAAATATCCAAACATTGTTGTTTCTATTTTCTTTCGAAACTTTGCTAATATTGACGTTTAAAGTGAAGGGTACCCCTCTTGCCCGCTTTTTTCAAATTTGGGGTATATATACGATTCGTTTCCATTTTAATAGTAAGAAAAAAGCGCAATTGCGAAAACCTTTGGTGGCGATCCCACCTTAGGGAGGCTAGAGGTTTCTCGTAACCCTAGCTGATCGCCGCGTATATCCTAAAACCAATCGATGATAATGGAGTAGAAGCCAATGATACAGATTGGTGTCTATGTGGAATAGACGGAAGACCAGTGGATGGTGGTGTTAGAAGCCAGTGTAAGTGCAGACTGGTGTCAATGTGGGATTGACAAAGAACAGAAGATGGTGGTGATTAGAAGCCAGTAAGAACAGAATGGTGTCCGTGTGGGATGGACAAAGACCAGAAGATGGTGGTGTGAGCACTCAAGTAGAGGAGCCATTTCCGTGACTGTGAAAGCAGTTCGGAAATGGCGAACACGTTTGCTCCGATACGCAAACTGCGAACGCGGTCACGTGGGTGTAACAACGGACGGACAGACAGACACACAGACACACACACAGACACGGCCATTTCAGAACCTCTCCTGGACTACGTCACACGGAGAGGTAAAAAGGAGTTACATTCAATATTGTAATTTTTATAAATAACTAACACAAACATAGTATCGCTACCAGTTTCCCGTTAAGACGTTAGGCTAGTTACATTTGACTATTTTATAATACGATATAACCTGTCGGGTGATTAATTCGTAACGATAGGCTTTTACAATTTTCCCACGAGCAAAAACGTTTTTCTTAGTGAGTTGACAAGAACAGCAATGTGTGAAACGAAAATGAAAAAGCGCCGCAATTGACACATTTTGAAATGGTTCTTTCCAAGGTTTAAATTGCTGAGTATGCTTAACTTCAACCCATTTTTTTTAGTCCATGTGATTATAACGACGATCTCTGATCAAACTAATCTTCTGCGTGCTGCCATAATCACACTGATCACATATGAAGTGTTTTTTCAATGCTATGAATGCGTTGATGTGCGATCAAACTAACCTTCTCTGTACATTTATAGTCACACCGAGCATATTGGAAGGGTTTTTCGCCGCTATGAATTCGTCGATGTCTGATCAAACTAATCTTCTGTGTGCTGACATAATCACACTGATCACATATGAAGGGTTTTTCGCCGCTATGAATTCGTTGATGTATGATCAAATAAACCTTTCGCGTACTAGCATAGCCACACTGATCACATTTGAAGCGTTTTTCTTTGGTATCCTTTCGGTCGTCAAGTTCAAGCTCCCTTTCATTTTCAGGTGAACATTCGAATCGAGTTGAACATTTTTTCTCAGATTTTCGTACAGAAAGTAAATAGATTAAAACCTCAAATGATATCAAACAACTCGCATCACAAACATTTCACTATCCAAAGGCAATTGATATAACAGCAAAAACGGATTTATGGGATAAGAACGTCGGAGTTAGCGAATTCACTCCCCATCCTCGCATACTTTATTGAGAAACTTCGTCTGCTTATATTTTGACTCCACCCACAAATTCTGTATATAGCTACTTCTAGAGATCGAATTTGTGGGTGGAGTCAAAATATAAGCAGACGAAGTTTCTCAATAAAGTATGCGAGGATGGTACTAGAGGCTAAAGCTATGATCCGACGTTCTTATCCCATAAATCCGTTTTTGATAACAGGTTATGCTGAGGCTTACAATGACACCAAGGCAAACGAAACAAGTTCAGAAAGAATAACCGATGTCCGAGTCGAAACAGCGGTTTCCAAAGGTTTGACCTTACGCTTTGGGATAACATGGGAACGTGGAAGATTTTTCAATTCCTGGTATCACTGATATCAACCCCGAAGCTTGGTCGAATTTGGAAATTAACTATTCGTGACTATGTATGTCATAAAGAACTAACAAACAACTTTCTCAAATATATATATATATATATATTCTGAGAGAGCGGTTGCTCTCTTAGATAAGACCTCATACTGCGTTTAATGTATAAGGGTGGTTTTTTGATTCGATGTAACTTTTTTCCTATCATGGTTACTGCTTTGAAAAAATTCCACTGAACTAAAATTCGGACCCTTAATATGTGGTTAAAATTTCAAAAAGATCCCTCCATTAGTTTTTATTATAGAAAATAAAGTTGCTAAGGGTGGTTTTCATTTCCATAAAGAAATTCAGACATTTTGGCAAAAAAAGGGAAATTTTCCCATAGGAATAACATGGGAAATGTTTGCTGTGATAGCCAAATGGTCTCGACCATTTTTTGAAGACTATTTATTCGATAGGTCTGAAAATGGTTTTAAATGAAAGGTTGAACATTTTTCTGGTGCCTTTCGAAGTTTTATTGAAAACAATTAATATTAAGTATTATTTTTTGTACTTTTAAGCACATACTTAAACTTACGACCTTTTATTCTGTTGGACTTACGTGGTATAATCCTAGCTAAAATCATAGAGAAACGTACTGTTGGACTTACGCTGTTTTACCGCTAATAGAGCGAAGTTTTTTGTTTACTAAATGCGTCGTCCGCTCTGTTTATGGCCGAGCTTAAGGCGAATTTTTTCACTTTTCATCTAAAAGAAGGGGTTAATTAGTCCCAATTTTATTTTATTCTCGTAAGTTAAACTTCATTTAATTTAATACAAAAGAATTTAAAGTTAAGATTTAGCCGATAATTTTTAAATTCACTGATTTCACTAAGCCTCGGTCAAAAGTTCAAGACAGGCTGATTGTACTATTGTAGACTAGAGACCAATTGGCCGTGTTGCGTTCGTTTTAAGGTGTTTCACCTGGTGCCATTGGCCAACGATAGCCGCTAATTAGGTAATTTGTTTAAATTAAATCAATTTTTGTTGTTTAAAGTAGATCAATGCAAACTACTCAGAAGGGTTCGTTCCCTGGTTTCTCGACTGGTGCCGTCAGGCAACGGTTACCGCTACGAAGATACGTTTTTTACTGGTAAAATAAATGATGGATTCAATCACACTATCACTAAACCCTGTCACCAAATCAACCAATATTTTTAATTCAGGTCCTTCAATCATTTGTACTAGGTAACAATTGAAATATTAATTATTTTGCGCTCATTCTAACGTTACCTAAGAAAACAATAAACAATGGCCAGATTACCAACGATAAACGCTACAGAGATTATATCTGGTGCATGCGGTCAACGGTAACCACTGCGCAGATCATTTTGTTTGTTTAAATTAGTGGTAAAATAATTGATAGATTAAATCACACGATCACTAAACCCTGCTGACAAACCAGTTTTTTATCCCGGCTCTTGCAATCATTTTTATTAGGTAACAGTTACGTTTTTAATTACTATTTATAACCGCTATAATTTAGAATAAAGGTTTTTGTTTAAATTAGATACATTTTTGATGTGTAAAGTAGATTAATTCAAACTACGCAGAAGGGTTCATTCCCTGGTTTCTAGACCAGGGTTACCGCTACGAAGATACGTTTTTTGCTGGCAAAATAAATGATAGATTCAATCACACTATCACTAATTCCTGTCATCAAATCAATATTTTTAATTCAGCCTCTTCCAAGCGCGAAATTACAAATAAAAGGGATGTACAGTGTGTTAATTAATTAATATAATTTTTGGATAAATATGTAACACACTATCATTAGTAATTTCTGAAGAGAGGAATAACGGTTGAAATAAATTTTTTTTAAATTTAAAAAGCAAATTTGGCTCAGAAAAAACCCAGCGCCAGAAGCCTGTCTTATAAAATTTTCACAAGATGATTCGTTCAAGAATGTCTAGAATTAAGTCGCATAGAAGTAATAAATATTTCACCTAAGTCAGCTGACTTGGCCAGGCAGGGCAAAGCCCACTCGATCCATGCTCACGGACGCTACTCTGCATCTTGCGTAGTGTTACGCGTGATCTAGTGGGCTATGGGCAGGGCAAACAAATACGGGGCTGCCAGGCTGTCTCTTACACAATAATGATACAGGGCAAATGACCAGTTTAAAAATAAAACCACGGGACCACTAAGAAAATGCAAGGGTAACCAGAGTCCAGACATTAACTCAAAAAGTTTAATTGTCCAATTCCTAAGTTTAGCAGACGACGTGGTCAAATATTATTATATAGCGCGAGCAGCTTGCGTCCATGAGCGCGGATCGAGTGGGCTATGCTTGCAGGAAGAAACTTTGTCTCAGTTACACAAAAGAGAATATAGGGGAGGAGTTGAAGATCCCCCGCTCCACCAGGCTAAATTACATTGTTGCCCCTAAATTATACTAGTGGTACGAGGGAGTTTCCGGCTCAGTCGCGCCACCTACGATACCGTTAAATGTCTCAAACGGAAATGCCTCGGTACTGCGCATTGAAGATGCGCGGTAGAAAAGAGCAACAAGATTTTCCCCTCTTTCCACTCCTCCCCTATATTCTCTTTGGTTACACCTTGTATTGGAAACCCCCATACCTATAGCGTTGCCTGTGTGCCCCCACCTACGGCACCGTAGTCCTCCCAGCATCCTCAGCGGTTAGGTAAGGTCGTACACTCGTACTGGATGAGATTGTAAAGGGCGCCCCTTCTATCTTAAAATTAGAAGCTAGCTCTCTTACAAATAAAATGGCGCTACGCGGCAGCACTTAGCAATCGCCTACCGAAGGGTAGGGGCGTGCGCGAGGTACATTGGGAGAGATACGGTGCCGTAGGTCGCCCATCATCATTTGCAATCCATCTCAATTCCCTTATCCCTGGTTACACTGCTACAACGAAAACCAAATACCAGCAACATAAGTCCAAGCCAGTCATCTGAAAGACTCAAAACGATGACTCTGATTCTTCTGAATTTGAAATATCAGTAGAAATGATTCTAGATAATCCTCAGAGTTATTTTAAATATTTTAATACTCAAAGCCAGGGGATAAGGAAAGGCCAAAATAATTTTATTATGAAAATTTGATGTTTTCAGTGATAAATTAATCTCATTGGTGATAACTGATTAACTGGTTCCTGAAAGCATTAGTAACTAACTAGCAATATTAGGTCCCTTATGCTTACGCTCCCCTATATTTATGTTTGTGCTTAGTGCAGATTTTAAAAATGCCACAGTTTCTTAACAATCTTAATTAAAATGAAGACTGAAGGAACAGATATTAATAAAAAATGTCTTCGTGGACAAAGACTTGAGAAAGTAAATGATAAGAAAACAAAATGGAATGACCGAAGTAACAGATATTAAACTTTTTCTTTAAAGACATGATTATAAAACATCGATTATTTGAAAAAAATACTTATCTTCGTTTTTTTCACCAAAATTACATTTGCCCAAAAATTTTGTATCATTAAATTTTCCATTCTTTTCAAAATGGTTCGTGTCAAAGATTTACTATATAACAGAAACATGCGACATCGTTTATATTTACAGCTAGATTTCCAGTGTAGACCATGATAGAAACAGTTCCTCGTTAGTGATATTTAAAAGGATTGCAGCTTTTAATTTGAACTACAATACGTTTTAATACTGGAAACTAAGCCCAATAGTGAAATAAATACGCAGCCCACCATTTGTCGGTGTCCATTTACGTGTTTCGTGTTATACGTTTGCTCTACAATGTGTTCCTCATAGCGAGTTGAAGTCATACCAAACTAATTCAATCACAACTTTTAAAACAGTTCTCACGCACTCAATAATATACCGAAGGCTTTTTGTTAATTATGTCTTTTATCCAGATTTTAATGATTCATTTATAAAACATTTTAAATCATCGACCCAAAAAATGGGACCCAAATTGAATCGTGGTCGTATAAATGCAGGCGCAAAACCAAAGCACCCTAAAGCGACGTTTAAAATGTCAATCATGATGAAAGATAAAATTTCTTCCTTCGGTTGAATTTACTCGTTTTAAACAACGTTTTGCCTTATAGTTCGAAAAGAGAAACCTTTAAAAATAACCCGTCCCATATCCATACTCGGATATTTATTCTAATCCTTTTCATTCGAAAACTGTTAATACCACAAAGGATATATAGAATGAATAATCTGTCTTTCGAAAAACAATGCAAATGTAATTTTGGTGAAAAAAACGAAGATAAGTATTTTTTTTTCAAATAATCGATGTTTTATAATCATGTCTTTAAAGAAAAAGTTTAATATCTGTTACTTCGGTCATTCCATTTTGTTTTCTTATCATTTACTTTTTCAAGTCTTTGTCCACGAAGACATTTTTTATTAATATATATACTTGATCCCACGTTAGAAATTTGGGTAAAACTGAACGCTAACTTTCGCATGATCAACGTATAATAAAATACACGTGACAATATGAACAGCTATATTCTGCCACTAGCCGTTACCCGCGGCGTCGCTCGCGTGTAATTCTTCCATCTAAAATGATATAAATAATGAGTAGATTTTACTGATGACTAATATTTTTGTAGGAGCGAAGGCACTCGGCACAGTCCGTCAGCCCGTCGGGATATTTTTTATTACTTTTCACGCGGACATAATTCCATAAAGAAGGGTTTTTAAGTTTTTTGGCCGCCATTTAAAAAGATGGCAACAAATCGAACCCAAAATACCATTCAGCCCGTCTATAGGTTAAAGGAAAGCATTGTACTAAATATTTGTGAAATCGGTTGAAACGCGCGGACTTTATTGCATAGAGAATATTTTCTTACATTTCTGGGCGCCATTTTAAAAGATGGCGAAAAATCGAACCCGAAAGACCATTCAGCCCGTCTTAAGGTTAAAGCAAACCAGTGTACTTAATATTTGTGAAATCGGTTGAAACGCGCGTACTTAATTGCATAGAGAATAGTTTTTACATTTCTGGGCGCCATTTTTTAAGATGGCGGCGGATTGGAAAAATGTTTCTTAGTACGCGCCTACTACTTATGAGTAACGTTCCTGCAAATTTTCAGCCTTCTAGGGCAAGCGGTTTGGGCTGGGCGTTGATTATCAGTCAGTCTGTCAGTCAGTCAGGACTTTGATTTATATAGATATAGATTAAATCTCCGTAGGTGCATGATAACACCTACAAAGTAGAGAAAAAACACAAGTATGAAGTCAAGGGTAAAGTTAGAAACCAACTAGCACAAGAAGTGATGACAACGATAAAGTTATTAAAGAAGCAAATTAATATTCAAAGCAAAACATAATGCCCCCAAAGTCCGCTACAACCCCGTTTGATTGTGATGTAGTTAATAAAGTTGATAGTATCCGTAGCTTGATCGTGATCTTTTGAGAGCTATACCACACGACAATTTTGAATCTTCCAAAACTTTAAAATAGTGTTGGTCCATTTGAGCGCTGCAGAGTTCTCAAGAATCTCGCGGCGTTTCCGCGGGAAAAAGAAACTAACTCGGTCACGTCCGTGAGTGGGTGGGCCGTGGTAACTGGTAACTGACTATCGTCTGCTTCATATTTGAAAGAACAGTACAAAAGGTAAATATATAAAGTTGGAGGAGCTAATTGAAAAATATAACAGTAGTATACAAAAGAGTCTTTCACGTCAGTGACACCCAGTTGACACCTGACACCCTGTTGACGCCTGACACCCCGTTGACGCCTGACACCAAGATGGCGTCCTCACACCAGATTTGGCGCCTGACACCCAAATTGGCGCCCGACACCAAGATGGCGTCCTCACGCCAGAATTTTCGGCGGGGAAAACCAGGGGAAAGCTTGACACCATGTTGACTTTGTGAATGGCGTGGAAATTTTCAGGGATAATTCCATGACGTTGCTGGGGGAAATTAGAAAATCAGGCGTCATGTTAACTTTTGGCGTTGTGACTGAAATATACATGATAGGACGCGTGATAGGATGGTATAAAAGACAGGGTAGGTTTAAAGATAAGGTACAACTCTCCAAGCCTTACTACAAGACGTTGAATTGTACTGGATATACATAGCCCATCATACAGAAATGGAATCAGTCAAATTGTAAGTACTAATTTTCTTTTTTAACATCTCAGTTAAGCCTTGCCAGTTTCCCCCTAGGATATATTATCAGTGTTCGGTTAATTTTTTCCTCATTTATCGATATGGATTTAAGTATGAAACACCCATTTACCGGACTCGTAGCCGGGGTCACGGGATGTGGGAAGAGTGTTTTTGTAGGAGAGTTAATTAAGCATAGAGATATATGTATTTCACCTACCCCAGAAAGAATTTTTTGGTGTTACACGGAATATCAGTCGAATCTTTTTAGTACCATACTATCCCATACCCCGAATTTGGAATTCCACGAGGGATTATTGGATGTTAGCACCTTAGATGCTAGTGTGAGGAATTTCGTTATACTAGACGATCTATTATGTGAAATAGCGAATAATAAGGATGTGACAAATCTTTTCATTAGAGGCTCCCACCATAGAAACACTTCTGTTCTAATTTTAATGCAGAATCTATATTACCCTGGAAAGGAAATACGTACCCTGAACCTTAACGCCCATTACTTGGTCATATTTAAAACACCGCGTGATCAATCCGCCATTGTTAATATTTCGAGACAAATTTCACCGGGTAATAGCAAATACGTAGTGGACGCGTTTAGACAGGCGACATCTGAACCCTACGGTTATCTCTTTGTAGACCTTAAGGCCAACACCCCGGATAATCATAGATTAAGAACAGGTATAATTCCAGGGCAACAAGCAGCGGTATTCATACCGAAATGACGGCCATCCTGGAAGCGAACTTTTTCAGGGTCAAGGGGGAATGGATCGTTAAGGAGCTTTCAATGTACTTGAAGGAGACGGCAGCCTACGACGTCTGGATTTTCCAATCACCATGTCCATTCTCGGAACTATCTATTAAGGATAAAAGACAGGTTCGCTGGCTGTCTCGCAACATTTGCGACCTAGGTTTCGAGGAGGGAGATTATCCCTACGAAACGCTGCAGGAAGTAGGCGAGTACATTCGCCAGAAAGCATCATCCTTCGTTACGAAGGGGGCGGAGAAAGCTTTGGTTCTATCCAGGGTCTTGGGAGTGGACGTTACCAACGCCGAGGAGTACGGGTGCCCGAAACTGACCACCATCGAGGACTGCGAGACCCCCAAAGCCTGCACGTACCACCGGAACGACAACAACTGCACCCTGGTGAAAGCCGCGAGGCTAGGCACATGGCTCCATCGGAGAGAGTACGCGAACATTTAAATTTTTTAAATTATATATCAAAATGTAATGGGTGTCAGAGAAATGCCGCAATAAAATATGCTAATAAAGAAGCTATAAAATCTATTGCCGAGTGTTGTATAAATATCCTACAGGGTAATGTCCCTCTTTCAGAAAACGAGAAGCGGCGGTTGAAGAAACATCGACACGCCATAAGACGAGTTACGTCGAAAATCCCTAATTCAAAAAAGAAGAAAATACTAATTCAAAAAGGGGGCTTCATCCCTTTACTCCTTGGACCCTTACTATCTATCATCAGCTCAGTGGCAGGTACGGCTATAAGTCGCGCAATAAAATAGAATGGCGCGAAAAATGTTATTAATTTCTGAAGACACGTATAATAGGTTAAATTCAAATAGCGGTTTCAAAGTCGACACTTCGATGGAGTTAGAGAAGGATGATAAGTTGAAATCTATCATTAACGATGCTAAATTAAACGATACTGACAAATTATTAAGATATAACCACGTACTTTCGAGGGAAATCAGTAAAACGGCGAAAAAGAAGAAAGTGAAACCAGCGAAAAACCAGAATTGGAGTTCTGAAATCGTCTCTTCGGTTCCCTCCTATAGCGCAGTCGATTGTTTGAACTTGTATAAATGGATGGACCATATATCAAAAATAAGATGGACACACGCCGGGGAATTAATATATGAGAATCGTAAAATCGTCGGTTCCAATATAATTGATTTATTGGCTTACACTGCGGCGAGTTCTAAAAAACGGTCGCTCGTCATTGGCGCCTCACAGTTTTACAAACTTTTATATGAGGCTAATGTACCGCGAACATTAATTAAAATTAGAAAAACAGACCTACCCCCACCTGAAAAAAGTGAA
This sequence comes from Phalangium opilio, assembly GCA_019434445.1. Taxonomy (NCBI): domain Eukaryota; kingdom Metazoa; phylum Arthropoda; class Arachnida; order Opiliones; family Phalangiidae; genus Phalangium; species Phalangium opilio. Next base: position 49,383 of record JAEQBA010001490.1, on the reverse strand, counting down.
GCGGAGAAAGAGAAAGTGGAGAAAGAAGAGGTGGAGAAGGTGAAGGAGGATTATTATTTCCCATCCCAGACTGGTGAAGGTTTCAGAAATTGGATAAGCTTGTAGCATTTGTTTTTTTAATAAAATACGTTTCATTTACATTCCACGTTTCATTCATTTTAAGTAACCCGACATGGAAGGTTGTGATAACCAGGTGGGTACTTTTGTGGCGTTAGCCAGCCTAGTAGACACATTTTTTAAATCACCTAAAATTTTAACTGTAGTTTTAGTAATTGCTATATTCCTAATTATAGAAGTTAGCGACTTTCTCTTCTGGCATTATAGTAGTGTAACAAACCGCACCCTTAATGGATAGACTAAAAGAGATTTATTCCAAGGTTTCTGACCCGGGTTCCTACGGGAGTGTTCTCGGGCTATACCGAGCGGCTAAAGAAGATGGGTTAAAGGTTACGGTAAAAGACGTAGAGACATTTTTAAAAACCCAAGATACGTATACATTACACAGGAATGCTAGAAAAAACTTTAAGAGAAATAGGACAATAGTTTATGGGATTGATGAACAGTGGCAGATTGACTTAGCTGATTTGAAAAGCCTAACTCGTCACAATAAAGGGTTCAGATACCTTCTATGCTGCATTGACGTTTTCAGTAAATACGCCTTTGTGGTAGCAACCAAGGACAAGAAAGGACCAACCATCCTTAGGGCTTTTAAGGCTATTCTAGATTCTGGTCGATCGCCAAAGCGAGTACAAAGTGACCACGGAAATGAGTTCATATGCAGGGATGTTCAGAGAGAGTTGAAAAGAAGGGGGATTGAGTTCTTTGCCCCGGATTCCGAACAGAAAGCTACGATAGTTGAAAGGTTCAACAGAACTCTAAAAAGTCGCATGTACCGGTATTTCACGGAAAACAATACCTATAAGTACATTGACGCTCTTAAAGACATGGTTCAAGCTTATAATAACAATTATCATCGATCCATAAAGTGTAAACCTGTTGAGGTCACGCCCGAAACATCCAGACGGGTATGGGAAAACCTTTACGGCGATATAGACTTCTCTCCACCATTAAAGTATCCTTTCGATATTGGTGACGTAGTTCGGATAAGTAAACATAAGAATATTTTCGAGAAGGGTTACTTGCCCACGTGGTCGGAAGAACTTTTCAAAGTGGTGGAGAGATTACCCCGCAGTCCACCGGTGTATAAGATCCAGGATTTGAATTCGGAACCAATTACCGGTATTTTTTACAAGGAACAATTACAGAAAGTGGGTAAAGACCTAAATTCTAGCGTGTTTAAAATAGAAAAGATCTTGAGGAAACGTCGCAGACCCGACGGGACGTTAGAGAAGCTAGTACGTTGGAAAGGATACTCTCCGTCTTTTGACAGTTGGGTTCGGGAAATAGATATAGTATGAGCTTTTACATCACTTTACCTTCCGACTCGTCGATGAGGTATTTTCCCAACAATACGAGTTTCAGGACATACCTCCCTGAACCCGTAAAATTGGAAGGATTTTACGAAGTAGGCTTAGCGGAAATTAGCTACCCGCACACTTGGGATAATTTGAGTAAGACATGCTCTCTTATACTCGTGAGTAATGGTAAAGTAGTATATTCTACAATTATAGAGTTACCCGCTGGATATTATGGTAATATCCAGGACCTTATCGAGCAACTTAACTACGTCGAGGATGACGTGTCAGGCGTTATTTCGCGTGAACCTTCAATTCCCGCCCAGCTCAAGTATTCCTTTAGTTACATAAAACGCATACGAAGAGTACAAATTTCTCTCAAAGAGGATTATTTGTTAACTATACCGGGGGAGTTAGCTGTTATTCTTGGATTTTCGAGAGATTCCACAGAATCCACGACTTTTTCTCAGTCTACCATAGCTAAGTACCCCTTTGACCTCGACGCAGGAGTTCATTCACTCTTTGTTTATAGCGACGTGGTCGAGAGTAGACCCGTGGGGGATGTATACATACCTCTACTCAGAATCGTTAGCGTGCAGGGTAATGACGGAGAAACGGTAGACAAAGATTTTCCTAGACCACACTACCTCTCCCTCGCCTGCAATACTTTCCAGTCAATTGAAGTTAACATAATGAGTGAGCTCGGTACTCCCATAGAGTTCGCTAGAGGGAGAGTTCACGTTACGCTACATTTTAGACCACGTAGGATGTGGTCACCGTTATAAATTAAAAGGTAAACGGACTCGAATATCATTCACACTTGAAGTGTTAGATGAAGAACATCGTCAAATCAAATATGTCCTTTAACCAATAGGACTACGATCAACACTTTTTAAACCAGATCGGACATGGTGGGAAATTTGATTATTATAAACACTTTCATTCCCAAATTGGTAATTCTTTGGCAGTATACAGGGGACTGCCGGTGCAACACGGCTATGGACTGGGAAACCTGATTTCATCGGCCTTTCGTAGGGCTATGCCTCTACTCAAAAGGGGCGCCACATACCTCGGTAAAAAGTTTTTGAACACAGGTGCGAAGGTCGTGACTGACGTAGCTAGCTGTAAAAGCATCTGTAAAATCTCATGGAAAAGCCGCGGCTAAAGACGTCGCCCTTAGTGCGGCGGAAGAAATCCGAAAAATGACGGGGAATGGTAATAAAAGGAGGCGTAGGTCTAAATCACTCGTCAGTTCAGTCGTGACAAGGAAGAGGAAAGCAACACCCTTTAAACATCCAGATATTTTTACCTAAAAAATATAATGACACATGTCCATCCCGGTTCGCATGGGTCAATCAGTAGCGAAGTCGAACTTTTCGACGTACCCCTTACCAATACCAGTATTCTGAGTGGAGAATGGGTCGAATACAGCCCAATATCGAACATTAACGAAAATTCGACAATCACGTTTACCGTAGCTGGTAGTTCCGACGCGTATTTGGACTTGTTCAAGACTTTACTACATCTCCAAGTCAGGATTGTTAACCCGGCTGATGGGACTACAATTCCGGCCGCTGCTGATAAAGTGGGACCGGTAAATAATTTCCTGCATAGTCTTTTCAGCGAAGTACACCTTTCGGCGCAAGAGAGATCGGTTACACCTTCACCGCAAAACTATCCGTACAAGGCCATGTTTCAAACGGCGGTGACATTCGGAGGACCGGCCAAAACTAGTTTTCTTACTAGTTCCATGTTTTACAAAGACACAGCTGGAAAATTTGACGCGTTGGATGAGAACGGTGGATTTAAAACAAGAGCAGCCTTTGCTAGAAATGGAACAATCGATATGGTAGGAACTGTACACTTGGATCTTTGTCAACAACCTAGATATATTCCAAATATGACGGATCTTAAATTCAAGTTTGTTAAAAGTCCAAACGAATTTTGCATACACGCGGAAGGGGCGGTTAAATGGAAAGTAGTTTACGAGTTGGCATCTCTTTATGTTCGCAAAGTAAAATTACCCTCGGAAGTACTTATAGCGCATGCCAAATGTCTGGAACTGGCAACTATGAAATATCCAATTATTCGCACGGAATGTAACTCTTTTTCAATTAACAGTGGTACCAAAATATGCGTTAGAGATAATTTATTCATGGGTCAACTACCTAAAAGAGTTCTTTTCGCTCTTGTAGACCAGAATGCTTATTTGGGTGAATACAAAAAGTCCCCGTTTAATTTTCAACATTTTGATTTAAATCATATTGCCTTGTACCTTGACGGAGCTAGCGTCCCTCATAAACCTCTTACCCCGAACTTTTCTGGTGGTCAATATATGAGATCTTATACTAATCTCTTTACTCAAACCTCTCAATGGTTATTGGACGAGGGAAATTACATTTCACGGGAGGAATTCCCCAATGGGAATTGCATATTTGCTTTTGATTTAAGCGCCGACCTCAGTAGTTCAACTTCTCAATTTCAATTGATAAGGAATGGTAACTTGCGATTGGAATTAAAATTCGCCAAGGACTTGCCCAAGACTATCACAGTTCTATATTACTCTGAGTTTCAGAATTTAATCGAGATTGATAAAAATAGAACAGTTATTTACGATTACAATTAAAAAGAAATGGACACACTGCAAATAACTAAAATTATGCAAAAGGATAAATTCACCAAAGATCTGTTTCGAGGTGTTTTTGCCGCCGACCAGCTTCCCCGGAAAGTAAAATTTTTCCCTTCACTCTATATTGTAAATACTGGCTCGTCAAAGACTGAAGGTATGCATTGGACATGTATATATTTTTCAAGTCGGCAAAATACAGAGTTTTTCGACAGTTTCGGAAACCCTCCCGACATGTTTGAATTTAATGATTTCGTGGAACGTAATAGTCTTACTGTAACTTTTAATTCAAAGCAGTTTCAAGGAGATTTCTCCAATACTTGTGGTGGATATTGTATTTATTTTTCTTTGTTCAGATGTAGAGGTATTAAATTGTTTGATATTTGTTCAAAGTTTAAAACTGATAAAGATACGAATGATAAAATGATATCGGAATTTATGTATAAGAGATTTTCAATAAAGTTTTTTTAAAACAAATACAGTCTTGAATATTTATTTTTTTTACAGATAACCACGCGTCGCGCACGCGCGCGGGATTTAAATATTTTCCCGCGCGGATTAATTCACTCGCGCGCGCCGTCTCGCGGGGAGGTCGGGCCCCATCTCCTCGTACATGAAAAATTAAAAGAGTAGGAAAAATTTGAATAAGAATACTTTAACATGATATATTTATTTTATTTTCAACAACATTCAAAAATTTATTAAAAAAAAAAATAATAACAAGTTTATACATTTACATATTTATACGAAAGATATTTAAGTTATACAATTCTAAGTTATTTATTAAGATATTTAAGTTTCACAATTCTAAGATATTTGAAAAAATAATTTGCGTAAAGCGAGAAACCGGGCTATGCCACGGAGGAAAACTCGCTTTTATAGGTCCCTAATTTTAAAGTGCCCTAACGAGTAAGTGGATACACCGTCGATGATGTATCGCTTATCATCGCACGGGTTCAGGGCAAGCTTTCTCTGAGTTACCGAGAATAGTTCATGCTTCTACTTACAATCCTCTTCATTTCTTCAACGGTGAGATTGCGTTGAAGTAGGGATTCCTTGTAGTCGACGTGACGTATCTTCTTCTTTACCACACGGCGACAAACCCCCTTCGCTGTTTTCTTCTCCCCCTTCGACGACAGGATGGAGTACATCTTCGGACGGAGTCCGCAGAACTCCTGGATTTGTACTCCATTGAGTTCATCTTTAAACTTCCCCAGAACCTTCTTGTTCTCCTCGCTAAAGAGTGGATGGTCCCTGGGGTAGTCGGAGAAGTCGTACATCTCTTTGTTCTCGGCAAAGTCCCGAGGAAGGTCGTCGGTGAAGATATGGTACGTCAAGGAATCGGTATCCGTGAAAAGAAGTTTGGCTGCCTCGCCATATTTAGCACGGACTGTGTTATAATGAAAATCATACATAACCAGTTTCGACAAGTCTAAAATGGTGAAGCCTGTGTAAATGGGTCGGTCTAAAGTCAGGGATTTCTTCAGTCGGTGAATTCCAACTAGGTCATTCTTGAAGATGGTGAACCTTTCGAACGTCGGAGAATTCGCCTTCTTGATAGCCCTCTCCCGGGTCTGAACAAGATCAAAGTTTATTCGGTTCCTCAGGTTCTCCATTGTTTTTCCAAACACGGAGTTGTTGCAAAGTTTGAAAAAGTCCTTCTCAAACGTGTTTGCAGCCATCTTCCTCTTCTCTGTGTTAAACTCGATAAAGGGTTTTAACCAAGCTCCTTGTTCAAACGTGAGGATACGGTGAACTTTCACTAATTTCATACCCTTAGCGAGGTAGAACTTGAGATTCCGGTAATGGAGCACGTATTTTTCTCTGTTATAAAGAGTAGGAACTAACTTGGGGTGACTGTCTTTAATCTTAAGTTTTAGTTTGTTTAATTGGTCTATTGAATAAGGAGATAGTTCACCGGCGGTAATAACACGCCTTTCAGGGGCGAGCGGGAGACAATTATGTTCTTCGTGTAAACTTTCCGGATATTCAAGATCTACCTCTAAAATGAAACCCTGAGGGTCATCGTCGGGGTGATTAAGAACCACATCTCTGGTGAAATCCTGACATGGCTGCAACCATCGGAAACCCTTCATAGGTAGATGGTGGCACATTACTGTTCCATAAAGATTGTTACAGTCGAGGTAGGTGATGTAGGAGCTAGGTTTCGAAGCGTCGTAGGTTTCAGGAAGATGCTTGTTATTTGCCTCGGCCAACCTGTGGGTTATAAGAGAAACTCCTCCTCTGATACCCTTCTCGATAAAAAGGTGCATATCGGGGTCTGTTAAAAGTTCTAGTTTAACCCCGGTCATACGTAAGGCACTCTGCCAAGCAAAACCGGGACCGGTAAAGGCATGAGCGCAGTCTAATTTATAGTATTCTAGGCACATGGCTCTAAAATTTTCGAATACGTCCGCCAAGAGCAAAACGTCGGTTTTGACGTATAGATCATGGTACTCGCCGAGGTTAGCGACTCGGAATTTTTCCCAAACTGTTTGAGCCTGAGAATAATCCTCATCACTAACCTTTTCATCGGTCAGAGAGTTGAAAAAGGCCTCCTTGGCTGGTAATTCGGTCTCGTTGAACTTCTCTTTGCAGTCGAAATAATCGTATATCACTGTTAGAAAAATGAGTCCAATGACTGTCCAAATTTGCACAAAGTAATCCAAATTTGGATGGCAAGTGATGTAAGGGTCCAAAAATGGTAGTTTTAATCCAAAAATGGATGCTTTCGATTCTTGGTGCTAAAACTATCCAAATTTGCACAAATAGTCCAAATTTGGATGGGAAGTGATGTAAAGGTCCAAAAATGGTAGCTTTAATCCAAAAATGCATGTCTTCGATTCTTGGTGCGAAACCCATCCATATCTCAACATAAACACCCTAGACTCGAACAAAGAGGGGTTAATGTATATAAAAGGGTTAAGGTAAAAAAGGGAGAGCGAAATCATATTTGAGGATCTCCTACATAAATATTTACCTATTTCTCATCAATCATTTCTCTTTATTAATAAGCAACTGCAGAAGTTAAAACAAAACACAGACAAGAAAGCCTTCCCCCAGAGAGGTAAAAAATACTGCCCTACAATATTTCAGAGAGTCACGCTTGAAACATCTTTTGGTCATTTACCTCAAAACGACTTCTTTATTCCGTTTTTATTAACTAACGATATCAATACTCGTCATACATTAACTTTGGAAAGAGCTCCATGTCTTAATTACTCGCTTTATATAAACTATGAAATGTATCCAGTGACCCAATCTTCCTTACTCGTCCCATACAAACTTTGACTACAGATCTTTTGGTTAAGATAGGTTTTTCTCAAATATTTTATTAAAATTATTCGATATTATTTATTTTTATCGAGAGTTACTTATCATACTTTTAGTTGTATCGTTTTAAGAGAGGTTTTCCCTATTATCATTTGAACCTAGCTATTATTGACGTTTGACTCCTAGAATACGCCTCTTTCGCGAGTGTCTGAAAGACCAGAAAATGGTGTAGTTTGATTGGGGACGACAGAAAAGATAATAGTGGTGAGTGTGCCTGCGATTGTACAGTTTTCCAATATTCCACAATTCCGTTAACAGTGAATACGGTCCGGAAATTGAGAACACTTTTGTTCAGATTAGGAAACTGCGAAAGCAATCTCTTGGGGTGTAACGACAGACAGACAGGCACACACCAAGAATGATGGATACGTCGAGAACAGAATCTCTCCATAGCATATAACACTCGGTGAAGTAAAGAATCTAGCATCCATATTGACTTCATATGAGCCAATTATTTTTCGACATTTGTCCAGTGTTGGTTAGGTATTACACCAATATGGGCTCGATATTACTCCAATATGGGCTCGATGTTAGCCCAATATTGGCTTGATATTTGTCCAATATTGGCTTGAATTTAGTCCAAAATTGGCTTGATATTAGTCCAATATAAGCTTGATATTAGTCCAATATTGGCTTGAAATTAGTCCAATATTGGGAGGATACTAGAACATTTTTGCCCACTTGCGTAAAAATTGGATGACATCCTGACCATTTCTGGGTAATAATTGATCCCTTAATAGATGATTCTGGATCCAATTTTGGATGAGGCTCCAAATCTGGCTTATCATTTGACCGTCCCTTTTTGGACGCAAATTACGTTATCCAAAAATAGACGAAAAACTGTGCTGTCTCAGAGTCAGCCGTTTGGATCCATTTACATCCAATTTTGGACAACATTTTTTAACAGTGAGAGGTTTGCGTAGTCCGCCCCCTTACCCCGTACCATCTGTCTGATGTTCAGCATTTTCCTCTCCTGATAGGTAACGAGTTGAACGCGTCTCTCCTCCCATCCATCGAAGAAGTGGGTGCTGGGTTCGACATCATCCCTCTCGAAGAAATCGTTGACCACATCGCGCATATTGTAAAGTTGAAGGTATTCAGCTTCATTCAGCGAGATCCCAGTTGACTCGTCGGTCATTCCGAGTCTAACCTTACAGTCCGGTGTAATGCTGCGTGATTTGGTGTGGGAAAGCTCGAACATGTGGGTGTTATCCCTGAAGAGATACATTCAATAAGTTAAGAGGGTAAAAGGGTTTAACTATAATATTAAGAATTGAAGTAAAAAATGAATTGTACTTACATTTTTCAAATGTCCTGGAAAGTCGCAAAGTTGTCAATATACGTCGTCTTGGAGAAAGGCTCGGAGAGTTGTACCTTATCTTTAAACCTACCCCGTCTTTTATACCGTCCTATCACGCGTCCTATCATGTATATTTCAGTCACAACGCCAAAAGTTAACATGACGCCTGATTTTCTTAATTTCCCCAGTCACGTCATGGAATTATCCCTGAAAATTTCCACGCCATTCACAAAGTCAACATGGTGTCAAGCTTTCCCCTGGTTTTCCCCGCCGAAAATTCTGGCGTGAGGACGCCATCTTGGTGTCGGGCGCCAATTTGGGTGTCAGGCGCCAAATCTGGTGTGAGGACGCCATCTTGGTGTCAGGCGTCAACGGGGTGTCAGGCGTCAACAGGGTGTCAGGCGTCAACTGGGTGTCACTGACGTGAAAGACTCTTTTGTATACTACTTATTACAAATCGTCACGAGTGACGTTTCTAGTCTGGAGAAATTATACTCGCGCTCTTCGATCAAGGAAACATTGAGCTGAGAAAAGCACCACTAGAGTGGCCTTTCATCCGCTAGGATATAAGACCCAATTAACTATATCACGCGCTTGTAGTGACATCCCGGTGCAACCAAAAAAGAAAAGGCGAGAAATTTGATTGATTTCAAGAATACATGTAGTTATACATTTCTTATCTAGGCCTCGAGATGGCGACGCCATCGCGTGATAAACTTGGTGGCTGACAGTCCGTCCCGATATTTTCAAAAGTGTCCCACATACCCCAATAGGCAGGTTATCGCATATACGCCATATAGTATAAAGGATAAGCAAAACAATCATGCACTTTGTGAAGAAAGCATGAAACTTTGCACAATTATAAATAAGGGTATTCCTAATTAATTCGAAATTAGAGCCCACCTCTAACTCATCTGTGACATTTGTGACAAGCTTTCAAAAGTCCCCATAATGTCATAAATATTTGAATTCTGAAATTTATGAAACTCCCCAAACTTCGATGCAGAGCGAAAGGCGCCCCGCCGGGACTGGCTAGAGGCAATTCCATAGGGGCCGTCTCTAAAGCGAAAATATACGCAATTTATGCAGCCTTAACGGATAGATATAATATTTTCTTAAAGCAATGGAATTATTGAAAATATCGAGAATGTACAAAATTTTGATTTTAATACTTAAAAGAGACAAATTTAAATGCATTTTAAGTAGCCCTCTTTCAATATTTTTCTTTTTCATTTATTTATTTTCTTTTTAAATTCTTTTTCACATCCGCCACATAAACAAAGTGCGGTGCAAGGTCAATTTGCTTTGACGCATTTGCACTTGCCATGACAACCTTTTAGGTACCCACATTTTACCATTTCGCGACAAGCTTCTTCGGCTGGTGGAATTGCCAACCATGTTGGTTGCCATTCTATGATATTATCTGGTGAACCAGTTTGGTCCACCCAAAGTTAGACGGGTCCGGTAGATCCGGCTGTTTTTCCAATGTCTGCCATCAAATGTGCCCACCCTGAAAAGCCACTCGAAGCACGTGTTGGAGCAACGCGTGTGCCGAAGGTGGTATATTTTCAATGTCACGATTTTTTGTGTGAATAAGGTTTTTCTTGCCTGGTTGACGTTTTCGTCAGAACTACACGGATCATACGTTAGTATCACAAATCTCTCTATAGTTGGGAAAATTTCTTTAACGGCCGTTATAGAAGGCCTTCTAGATATGGATTGTAAAGCGGCCGGAGTTAGTTCTTTGAATACATTCCAAGTAGACCACGCGGTTTTCTTTCCTTTTCCGTTAAAATGAGAGGTGGTATCACATCCTGTGAGAGCGTGGAGGACTGGCATTGCTTCGCATTTGTCTTTTCCTATTTTGTAAGCGAGACGTGTTGCATCTATGTAACGGACACCAGTAATATGTGCCAGTGAGACGCTTAGAACCAAGACATCACACTGTTATTGGAAAAGGTTCAGATGGGGTTCGGTTTTTAACCATGGAGGGTTCAATCGACACAAATGGTGCTATAAAAAACCTAAAATGGTAAAATCTAAAACAATGGTTCACTGGTGTACCTTAAAGGGTTCATCCGCATGAAAGGCTCCTATACAGGGTGTTTGTGAAAGGTCCATCAATAATGAAGGGGCGTATTTATTGGGCCATTTTGAGTCGAAAATGTTCTATGACATTTTGCCGTCCGAGCCACTGTTTTCAAGTTATGATTGGAGTAATTTACGGATGACCCCTTAAATTTAATTAAGAAATTGAAAGACAGCGCTAATTTAATGAAGGGGTCATCCCTAAAATATTCAAATCATAACTCGAAAACCGTGGCTCGGACGGCAAAATGTCATAGAACATTTTCGACTCAAAATGGCCCAATAAATACGCCCTTTCATTATTGATGGACTTTTCACAAACACCCTGTATAAACCTTTTAAGGTTCAAATTATCACGATGCAAGGTTCAGAGATAAACCTTACGAAGTTCATTTGAATAAAAGGTTCAATTCTAAATCTTGAAAGGTTGAATGACAAACCTCGCATGGGTCATATGAAAAAAGATTCAATACTAAACCATGGAAGGTTCAAGTATAAACCATGGAAGGTTCAGGTATAAACCTTGCATGGTTCATTTAAATATAAGGTTCAATTCTAAACCATCGAAGGTGTAGTAAGAAACCATACAAAGTTAATCTAAATAAAAGGTTCAATGCTAAACCATGGATGGTGCAATGCTAAACCATGGAAGGTTCAGGTATAAACCTAGCAAGGTTCATTTAAATATAAGGTTCAAATCTAAACCATCGAAGGTGGAGTAAGAAACCATGCAAACTTAATTTAAATAAAAGGTTCAATGCTAAATCAGGGAAGGTTCAGTGAGAAACCTCACAAGGTTCAATGCCATAACACTAAATGTTAATTTTTATTAAGGTTCAAATTAAAAAAAATTGAAGGTGCTTTATCACAATTTTAAACGTTTAATGATAAACCATTACGGGCGCCTCAGGTTGCGGCTCGTAATATTTTTGTGACGGAGATTTTTTAGCACGTTTAAAGGGGAATAATAATACATATCTCAAATTTAACGTAACGAGTTTTGAATTTGAGGGGCTTACAAATTTGAAATATATTTTTAAAATGTATGCTCTTATAACCACTAAATAATGTGTACATTTGAGGTCGCATTATGTCACCGTTTTTAAGTGCATATAGCGGTGTTTTTTAATAGTAAGTAAATGTACGATACTACTGTTCTTTAAATTTTACTAAGCGGTATATTTAGCGCTGTCAAGCTGAAAGTAGCCTATTTCTAAGTATTTTGTTTCAGAACCTTTAAGCTCAAAATGCACAAGAAATTCAATGGACGAAACCATTTTGGGTTGAAAAGGTAGGTTTTTGGTTTTGAGGAGTCGGAAACTTGCTTGTTTATAAGATTTTGCAACATTATTAGCACGAATCATTTTCTATAGAGTATTTCGGCTCACTGCCTTTATTAGAGCTTGTGGGAAGTTAACATGGAGTGATACTACTCTATTGACAGTTTTGGTTTTCTAGTTTGGTCACAAGACTACAGTTTTTGATGCATTTCCTTTCTCTCGGTTTATTCTCTCTTGCACCCTGCTACTTTGATTGAAAGGCGTGATAAGAATGTCGTTCGCGAAACTAGCATTTGCAGAAAGGATGGTACAGTCTACGCAATTAAAAACTTTCTCTCCCGCGACGTCTTGTTTTAACAATAAGCCGCAAATTATTGATCTGATACAATTGATAAAAAACCTATCTTATATTATTGTTTGAATATATTTTTTACAAAGTGTTTTTTTTTAAAGTCGCCACTTCCCATTTCCAAATGCTAAATAAGGGGTTTTGAATCATTAGGGATGATTTTAAAGAGAAAGTGAACAGTTGAACATAGCTCGTCCAAATAACCGAATGACATTCCAGTAAAGGGGCAGTGATGTTAACTGTAATGTTCTGAATACACGTCCACCACGGAATCAATGCATTGAGCCATATTCATATACCCTTTAATATTACACAAATGTATAAGTCAACAATTGTAGAATGATACTTCAAATCTGCCTTTGGTGAAGATGTGGCCACCGGTGCGACATTCTGTTCCACTATGGTTCGCAAAGGCCAGAGGGTGGAAAGAGATTTCCATCTAAATTAGTAGCGATTCTTCAATTCTTGATGTCAGTTTCAACATAAGTCTGCATGAACGTTTGGTTGAAAACCGCGCATTTCGGAGAGAACCATCTAGAAATTCAATGCCCAAGCAATTCCCTCAATATGTCGCCCATTGAAAACCGCTTGTCGGAAATAAATGTTTACACATTCAAAGCAGAAAGGGTCACAAAATAGTGCCTACATTTGAGAAAGTGGTTGTGTTCATTGTATTCAACTAATTGGGGTTCGCAATAAACAAGATGACGAACCTTTCAACACTCTAAGAAATGAAAGTGTTAAAAACGTGTTAAAACGGTGTAAACACCGTAAAAACACCCGAAAGAGAGTTTTATTACCTTGATTTTTTAGGGGCCAATTAAAAGTGTAAATACGGTGTAAAATAACACTATTAAAACACCGTTTGAAATTAAACATGAACAAGTTGGGAAACCAAAATAAACCTCTCCGAGCCGAGACGAATTTACTTTCCAAACACAGGTCCGCAAGCCAATGAGACAAACCGGAAATACATAGTTCTAATCGGCGAGATATTGCCATGATCATTTAGTTTAAAGCGTTTTAATAATTTCCTGCGTATCCACAATAATTCTAATGAGGACCTATTATCTATCACTTAAATGTGTATTTAACTTTCGGCTCAATCTGAACCGCTAAGACCTCCTATAAGAGGACATGAAACAAGGTCAATTATGGTTAAGATCTAGATTTTCTTATCTCATAGACCCAGTCGTTTCAACACGTATGGAGAGATGAAGTATTAACATCCTTATTATTTAATGAAGCTAAAAGTTACGTTTACACTATATATAAATGTAGTAAAGATGAATTAAAAAGTAAACACCAAATTTTAAATGTTAATATCAAAAGATGTTCTTGGAATATTGAGATGAAACAGAGCTTTATAGCTACACAACTACTAAAAGAATCGTAATGCCGAAAAATATTTAAGTATTTCCATTTAATATTCTGCAAAAAGAAAATGTTATCGTTTTGTAAGAGATCTTTTCACCCTACTCGCTTTATATTAACTTTGATATGCGTGTACTGTTTCGATTCAGATGCAATCTTCATTACTCGTTCTATATTAACTCTCACTTGTGTCAGTACATAGAAATAAGTTTATCTTAAATAATTAATTAAATATAAATGATATTGATTATTTTAATCGCCAGTAAATAACTTTAAAAATAGTTAAATCGTTTAAAATAAAGTTGTTTCTATTTTCTTTCGAAACTTTGCTAATATTGACGTTTAAAGTGAAGGGTACCCCTCTTGCCCGCTTTATTCAAATTTTGGGGTATATATACGATTCGTTTCCATTATAATAATAGATAAAAACGCATTCGCGTGAACCGATGGTGGAAGCCCTGCCATTGGGAGACTAGACGTTTCTCGTAACCCTAGCCGATCGCCGCGTATATCTTGAAACCAATCTATATCTATATAAATCAAAGTCCTGACTGACTGACAGACTGACTGATAATCAACGCCCAGCCCAAACCGCTTACCCTAGAAGGCTGAAAATTTGCAGGAACGTTACTCATAAGTAGTAGGCGCGTACTAAGAAAGATTTTTCCAATCCGCCGCCATCTTAAAAAATGGCGCCCAGAAATGTAAAAAATATTCTCTATGCAACTAAGTACGCGCGTTTCAACCGATTTCACAAATATTTAGTACACTGGTTTGCTTTAACCTTAAGACGGGCTGAATGGTCTTTCGGGTTCGATTTTTCGCCATCTTTTAAAATGGTGCCCAGAAATGTAAGAAAATATTCCCTATGCAATAAAGTCCGCGCGTTTCAACCGATTTCAGAAATATTTAGTACAATGGTTTCCTTTAACCTATAGACGGGCTGAATGGTATTTTGGGTTCGATTTGTTGCCATCTTTTTAAATGGCGGCCAAAAACTTAAAAACCCTTCTATATGGAATAATGTCCGCGTGAAAAGTAATAAAAAATATCCCGACGGGCTGATGGGCGACGCCGAGTGCCTTCGCTCCTAGGGTGCTACAAAAATATTAGTCATCAGTAAAATCTACCCATTCTTCATGTCATTTTGATGGAAGTTCTTATTACACGCGAGCGACGCCACGGGTAACGGCTAGTAATAGATAAAAACGCATTCGCGTGAACCGATGGTGGAAGCCCTGCCATTGGGAGGCTAGACGTTTCTCGTAACCCTAGCCGATCGCCGCGTATGTCTTGAAACCAAACGATGACGAAGGAAAAGAAGCCAGAATGGACTGACTGGCGTCCTGAAGATGGTGGTGCATAGAAGCTGGTGTCAATGTGGAATTGACGAAGAACAGAAGATGGTGGTGCATAGAAGCTGGTGTCAAGGTGAAATTGACGAAGAACAGAAGATGTTTGTGCTTGGAAGCTAGCAAGTACAGACTAGTGTCCATGTGGAGTGGACGAAAACCAAAGCTGGTGGTGTTGGAACTCAAGTAGAATAGCCAGAGGAGACAAACCCAAATTTCCGTGAACTGTCAATGCAGTCCGGAAATTGGGAACACGTTTGCTCCGATACGCAAACTGCGAACGCGGTCACGTGGGGTCTGACAGACAGACACACAGACAGACACATACGTCACTCGGAGAGGTAAAAATTATAATACTGCGGGTTTCTTAAATAAGGCCTTTCATTTTCATTAATATTTTAATATTAAAGTCAATACAAACAGTAAAAAAATTATTGAAAAACGTAATTATTAAACCTTTTTTTAAAGATGATATTCATGAAAGAAAACAGTTTCATCCTTTAAATAAAACTACCAAAGAAATTGGTAATCTGGCGGTGTTGTACCTTCATAAAACTATGCTCTTACAGGTGTTAAGCGACACTCTTAATAGTGTTAGGCGATACTCTTAAAAAACGAGACTAGGTTAGGTATTGGCCTCACAGTAGGGCCAGCTATTGAAGCCAAAGTGGGGCACTTGCTTTTGTGACATGTTTTATCATTATTTTGAGAAAAATTAGAGTACTAAATGGATTTTTTTTGTAAAATCTGTAGTGCAAATTAGATTAAACGCGTTTCTGGTGCTCGAAAAACTCTTAGTGAATAGAGATTATTAAATTTAACAAGAACGTCTATATCTACTGCTTGAATATTATAGCCTCCAAAACTAATTTAATACCCTATGCATTTATACAAATCAAAAACTTTCTGCCTTTTTCAGAAGTGTATAAACCCGTTAAAATGACTTTATATGCAACAACCCTCGCTTAAAGAGGTATAGTTCTGCATGTGAGAACTTTCCTCCCTATAGGGGATGAAGTTCTATCAAGATGGAACCCTGCTATGGATATAGCACCAATTGCTAATAATACTGCGGATAGTCAAAATTTAATTAAACAGTAAAACCACACTCGATATTTGAGTTATGCCTCATGAAAAGTCTAGGAAAAATACTAGAATTTCTACTACTATCCCACCAAAATTTCTCCCATTCTTAAAGGTGTTACGCGATACTCTTAAAGGTGTTACGTGACGCTTTTAAAGGTACTCGTTCGAACCTTGCAAAGGTACTCGTTCGAACCTTACAAAGGTAGTCGTTCGAACCTTACAAAGGTAGTCGTTCGAACCTTACAAAGGTAGTCGTTCGAACCTTACAAAGGTACTCGTTCGAACCTTACAAAGGTACTCGTTCGAACCTTACAAAGGTACTCGTTCGAACCTTACAAAAGTATTCGTTCGAACCTTTCAAAAGTACTTGTTTGAACCTTTCAATGGTATTAATATGAACCATTTTAAAGGTTCAATATTGAACCATTTTTAAAAGTTCAATATTGAACCATTTTTAGAGGTTCAATATTGAACCATTTTTAGAGGTTCAATATACAACCATTTTAAAGGTTCAATATTGAACCATTTTTAAAGGTTCAACATTGAACCATTTTTAGAGGTTCAATATTGAACCATTTTAAAGGGTTCGTATTCAAACCATAAATGGTTGGCCCTGGGTTGCATGACTTTGAACCTCAAATGGTTCAATCATGTCCCTTTTTTATTAACAGTGCAGTATCCACGGTTCACGCCGTCCAAAACATGAAGGAGCATCCTCGTATCTGCTTCTTCGTGAAAGCAAAGAGAAATGTCTCCGAGATTGCCTTCAACAGAGCAAATTACGTTTTCACTGTTTGTGACGAATATGGCTCCTGGAAACTGAGCCGCGACAACCTTTTGACTTAAAAAGGCAAACAATTACTTCTTGTTTTCTTCGTGCCTAAGAAAATTCTGGCCAATTGCTTGGCAAATCTTTTCGACCTTCAACTCTAACTCTCAATCCCTTGCCACGCTTCTTTCTAGTAGCCCCTTAAAGGCTGCCATTCAGCGAACGGAACCGATGAACTGGGAACGTATGTATTTTTAAAATATAGTTGCGTAATCAGAGAACGTTTTAGCGTTGCCTGGTTTGATGATATTGACAATCACAGCACCATGGAGTACGATCAAAATGTTGTAGTGATATCGTCGTCGTTTGTCAACATATCTTCTAAGCAAGGCGTAAGGTCAGACTTAGTACCGAAGCGTATGACACCATTATCTGACAATGAGGGTGGGCAAGGTTGGTTTTCGTGTCGAAAATAAATCCTCTAGATCGCCCATACGGCCTTGACAACCGAAATAAATAAATAATTTTCGATCATTCTTCAAGGCTGCTATTTGAAGTTGGTTTTTGGAAACCGCGTGGTCAACTTGGAATGTATTCAAAGAACTAACTCCCATTTTACAAGCCATATCTAGAAGGCCTTCTATAACGGCCGTTAAAGAAATTTTCCCAACTATAGAGAGATTTGTGATACTAACGTATGATCGGTGTAGTTCTGACGAAAAAGTCAACCAGGCAAGAAAAGCCTTATTCACACAAAAAAATCGTGACATTGAAAATATACCACCTTCGGCACACGCGTTGCTCCAACACGTGCTTCGAGTGGCTTTTCAGGGTGGGCACATTTGATGGCAGACATTGGAAAAACAGCCGGATCTACCGGACCCGTCTAACTTTGGGTGGACCAAACTGGTTCACCAGATAATATCATAGAATGGCAACCAACATGGTTGGCAATTCCACCAGCCG
The DNA here is from genome assembly GCA_019434445.1 of Phalangium opilio. Taxonomy (NCBI): domain Eukaryota; kingdom Metazoa; phylum Arthropoda; class Arachnida; order Opiliones; family Phalangiidae; genus Phalangium; species Phalangium opilio. The sequence continues at coordinate 31,445 of JAEQBA010001490.1, read as the reverse complement.
AAGAAGCTTGTCGCGAAATGGTAAAATGTGGGTACCTAAAATTTTGTCATGGCAAGTGCAAATGCGTCAAAGCAAATTTACCTTGCACCGCACTTTGTAAATGTGGCGGATGTGAAAAAGAATTTAAAAAGAAAATAATTAAATGAAAAAGAAAAATTTTGAAAGAGGGCTACTTAAAATGCATTTAAATTTGTCTCTTTAAAGTATTAAAATCAAAATTTTGTACATTCTCGATATTTTAAATAATTCCATTGCTTTAAGAAAATATTATATCTATCCGTTAAGGCTGCATAAATTGCGTATGTTTTCGCTTTAGAGACGGCCCCTATGGAATTGCCTCTAGCAGAAGTTAATGACTTCTTATCCTGGGAAGTATTGGACACTAAGGCTTTATATAGTATCCATCCCTGCTAGTCAAAATTGCCTATGGCAATCGTAAAAGAGGGTCGAAAGTTTCCTCCTTACTAGGAAAACGATCTAATCTACTGAAAAAAATCCCACGCCGAGAGGCTGTGGCACTCAAACTGTGGGGCGTGTTCAAAACTTCTTCAGCGCCAATCGTTGAAAAGCCGTCTGTCTAGAACTCTTATGAAAATCCATAACAATCCGTGGGCCTAGGACCACACACTAGTTTGACCGGAATTTCTAGCAGTCTATTAAAACAGCTGTTCTTGTCACCGTTTCTGATTCGTTACCTCAAACCACAGGACACACCTTAAAGTTTCGTTGCTTGCCCGCTGCTGGCGCGCAAATCAGCCTGCCAGCTCAAAATGAGAGAAGCGCCGTAGGTGGCGCGGTGTTCGGACCTAATAAGAAGTTGGCTAACAGAGATGGTTCCGGATATGGTTAGAGTCCAATACTTCCCAGGATAAGAAGTCATAAACTTCTGCCTCTAGCCAGTCCCGGCGGGGCGCCTTTCGCTCTGAATCGAAGTTTGGGGAATTTCATAAATTTCAGAATTCAAATATATATGTCATTATGGGGACTTTTGAAAGCTAGTCACAAATGTCACAGATGAGTTAGAGGTGGGCTCTAATCTCGAATTAATTAGGAATACCCTAAAAAGTTTCATGCTTTCTTCACAAAGAGCATGATTTCATATAAATATGTCGTTTATCCTCTAGACTAATAGGCCTCTCTAGTGGCACTTTTCTCAACTCTGCAAGGAAAGAATGCGCGTGAGAAAATTTCTTTTTATGCTATAAGATAGTGTGAAAAAAATTTCCTCACGCACACTCTATATCCATGGCTTAACAATAAATCACCAGACTCACGTCACGTACAAAATCGCGCGCAACTGTGATGAGGATTTCTAATTTTTCAAGAAGTTCAGCAAGATTAAATCTATATCTATATAAATCAAAGTCCTGACTGACTGACTGACTGACTGACAGACTGACTGATAATCAACGCCCAGCCCAAACCACTTGCCCTAGAAGGCTGAAAATTTGCAGGAACGTTACTCATAAGTAGTAGGCGCGTACTAAGAAAGATATTTCCAATCCGCCGCCATCTTAAAAAATGGCGCCCAGAAATGTAAAAACTCTTCTCTATGCAACAAAGTCCGTGCGTTTCAACCGATTTCACAGATATTTAGTACACGAGTTTCCTTTAACCTATAGACGGGATGAATGGTCTTTTGGGTTCGATTTGTTGCCATCTTTTTAAACGCGGCCAAAAACTAAAAAACCATTCTTTATGGAATAATGTCCGCGTGAAAAGTAATAAAAAATGTCCCGACGGGCTGACGGGTAACGCCGAGTGCCTTCGCTCCTAGGGTGCTACAAAAATATTAGTCATCAGTAAAATCTACCCATTCTTTGTATCATTTTGATGGAAGTTCTTATTACACGCGAGCGACGCCGCGGGTAACAGGCTAGTACTTTATATATTCACCCATTATAAAATGGAAGCGTCCTTGCCTTATTCTTTAATTTTTAATATACTTTCTTCCACGTTTTGAAACTGAGGTTTCCAATTTATTTAAATAGTGTCCGAAGTAGATCACAGAGACCTGCACGGGCCGAGTTTTTCAGGCCCGACCCAAGCCCGGCCCGGGATTTGGCATTTTCTATAAGTCCGAAACCCGGCCCGAGACCGTGTCTATAGTTGGTTTTTCGGCCCGGCCCGTTACATGCATTAGCCAAGCCCGGCCCGACACATTGCATGAATTGAACAGGCCCGGCCCGTTACACGTAGCGCAGTTGTAATTTTTATATCTATATCTATATAAATCAAAGTCCTGACTGACTGATAATCAACGCCCAGCCCAAACCGCTTGGCCTTGAAGGCTGAAACTTTGCAGGAACGTTACTCATAAGTAGTAGGCGCGTACTAAGAAAGATTTTTCCAATCCGTCGCCATCTTAAAAAATGGCGCCCAGAAATGTAAAAATTCTTCTTTATGCAATATAGTCCGCGCGTTTCAACCGATTTCAAAAATATTTAGTACACTGGTTTCCTTTAACCTATAGATGGGCTGAATGGTCTTTTGGGTTCGATTTGTTGTCATCTTTTTAAATGGCGGCCAAAAACTTAAAAACCCTTCTTTATGGAATTATGTCCGCGTGAAGAGTAATAAAAAATGTCCCGACGGGCAACGCCGAGTGCCTTCGCTCCTAGGGTGCTGCAAAAATATTTGTCATCAGTAAAATCTACCCTGTCTTTATATGCTTTTGATGGAAGTTCTTATTACACGCGAGCGACGCCGCGGGTAACAGCAAGTTTTTTTTACATAAAATCAATGAATTGTATTCAGATTTGCTTATCGTCGGGTATTATTCATTTCTTTTGATAATTGTTCGTCACATTTGTTCTTAGAAGCTTAAACTCATTTAAATTATCTTTCATTTGAATTTTGGATTAAATGAGAATCACGTTCGGCCCGGCCCGAATTTTGAAAAATGGACCAAAGCCCGGCCCGGCCCGTTAATTTTCAAACTTTTAAAAGCCCAACCGGATACAATTTTTAAATGTGGAAAACCCGGCTCGGCCCGACACGATCGGCCCGTGCAGGACTCTGGTAGATCATATCCATTATAGTATTGAAATTAAGTAAATTCCATAAACAAAAATTAAGCTAAACACGTTATAAATAGCAGCCGACGACAATCAATCCAAAAAATACTAGGGAAAAGTGTCAGGCAGCATTGCACCTCCGAAAATGGCGCTAGGTTTCGCCGCCGAAAATGGGCGGCGTTACTTCAATATAGACCAGGACTATAAACTAACATGATTTTGTCTGCTATCAAAGATTTTCTATCCATTTTATTCTCGTTATAAGGACGAATACTCAAACCTAATTGTAAATTTTTAAGAGAAAAAAATTCATACGCTTACAATTTTTAAAATGTTGCACATATATCATGAAAAAATATTTTACTTAAGGAATTTCGGTGAAAAAACTAAGATAGGATTTTTTTTTCATAATTGATGTTTTATAATCATGTCTTCAAAAGTTAAATTTTAATATCTGTTATTTCAGGGAATTAAAATTTCTTCACTTATATTTTTTTTTTTTCGCGTCTTTGTCCACAAAGACAGTATAGGATCAAATTCAAGTGCACCCGTGATTTGTATGAGTGGAAAAATTTTGATTAATAATTCAAAGTTTGTAGTTTTCACGTTGTTCTTGTAATATCCATAAAACAAAGTTTCTTCTCTTCTGACCAGAACTTATTTTTACAAACACTATAATCCTTTCATTCTCAGTAGGAAAAAAAATTATTTTAATTTTATTTTACGCACGACCCCCTAAGTTAATAGGAAGAGTTCTACTTTTGGAGGGGTTTTTCAATCTCAGAAAACTATTAAATTACTGATTTATTTTAAGTTCATTTCGCGCAAAAAGTATAGCTCAAAAAAAAAAAAATATCCCGGCGGTGGGGTTGGGGTTGGGTGTGGAGTAGAGGAGGAGAATTTCCCTTATTTCTCATATTGATCGGCTTCTTTGGGTCGCGGATTTTCGGTCGCACCGCGCCGCTGCTAGCAACTGAACTTCCATTTTCGCCGACAGTCAGAAGCGCGGGCGTACGGCCTAAACGGCTTCGTTTATCGCTACTATGAAAGGCGGGTGAGGTGAGGATTCCGGTAATACTTTTTATCGCTTCTTTGCCCTAATTATAGCGACCAGGAGTGAACGGCTGTTTAGAGAATAGGCTTCTCTCGGTCTTCTCTCTCCGCGAGTTAGAAAAATATATCCTTCAGCGTTTACGAGAACGTAGCGGGTATAGTTTTACCCGCTTCGAACGAACGCTTATGTGGCCCACCAAGGCTTATGAGTTGGGATCGGGAAACCGCGAAAATGTCGGCGCGCGATCCGTACAGCGGCGGCGCGAGCCATCCAACTCGTTCCCCGAAGTCAAGCCGGAGAGCGGCAGAGATGGCTACTTTGGGAGTGCAAGGAACGACTTCTCAGCAGCAGCAACATCAGAGCGCTTCTTCTAAACACTACTCTCAGTCTCTCTCGGCGGCCGGCGTTACTTCCATCTCTCAGTCGGCCTCCGCCAGAGGAAGTCCCGTAGCTTCGCGCAACCCGACCTCTCCGTCGCATCATCAGTCTCGTTCTAGAAAAGCTCAGTCGGGAGTGAGTGGAGGAGGAGGGGGCGGTCGCCCTAATTACGGTCTCAGCCGATCAAGTAATAACAGCCCGGTAACCATACCGGGAGAACCGAACGTACCTCATTCATACAGCAGCGGAACTGGTTTCGTCGGACAAGGATACTATAGTGACGAGCAAGATCCCGCAATGGATCCCCGCAGCGCCTCTTCCGGTCAATCTGGGGCTCACAGAAGCCGTTCAGCCACCAGAGGAAGTAACGTGAGAAATTACCATTCAAGCCTCGACCGCGACCCCGAGAGAGATTTCCTTCCCGTCGGTAGGGAACCGAGAGAAAGGTCCTTGGACAGAGTGGACGTCAACTCGAGCCGACATTCCAGAAGTCGCGAACGCTCACTAGACAGGGCGTACCGCGATCGCGATGACCATGTCACGTATCGCGAAAGAGAAACAGCGATTGACGGTGACATTTATGGCAGGGATAACGTTTACGGGCAACCCGGGGGTCGTAACGTTGGAATAATGTCGTCCCACGCGTCCAACGCGGGCGCCATGGTCGATCCCCGTCACGGGGGCGGCTACACCAGGGACAGTTTCATCATGGAATTACAATCGCGGTTGAACGAACTACAGAACCAATATGGCACTGTCAAGAGGGAACTAGACGCCACCACCCAGAAATTGGGGTCTAGTATGCACAGCATCAAGACATTCTGGAGTCCGGAACTTAAAAAAGAGAGGGCCTTGAGGAAGGAAGAGGCGGCCAAATACTCACTCATTAACGATCAGCTGAAAATCTTGCGCAACGAAAACCAGGTGGGTCTATTTTAATTTTACCCTAATATTGAAGGGAGCATGCTCGTAATTGTGAACTTTGAAAGTTTCATGAGATCATGCAACTATCGAATGTTTTGAGGATAAGGGTTTCAGGGAGATGGATAATAACTTCCCACTAATGTGAAATATTTATTGTAATTTAAAAACGCGTGTGGTTGATTTCTTACCAAAAGGTGTTATTGACGTGCTTTTACGCCCATCAAAAGTAATCCAAAAAATCGATAATATCAATCAGATTGAAAAAGATTTCGGGGTAAAACCGCATTTTTTGTTAAAACGGATTTTAAATAAATCGAGATATACACGGTGGCTTCGGTATTTGTGGCCAATAGCTTCTATGGGATAGTATTATTCCACTAAAAATAGTATGTTTCCTACCATATTGTGTTGCAGGATTGATAACGTGAATAATATATATGTAATGCAATAGACTGCTGTAATCGAAATAATGTTTAACGTATTGCCTACAGTTTAAAGGGAGGGTGAAGTAGAAAATCAAGTGATTTTTTTTATCGATTTTTCTACTAATTATAAGACCAGTCTGCATAGTCAAACATCCAGGAAATACTTCCGAATGATTTTAAAATTCAAATTCGGTTCAGATTTTAAGGATAATTTTAAAGAAGGTCCTCCGGCCAATCGCGTAACGTCCTGCCTTTTTATTAACAAAATTCTCGTGGCATGTTACGTGTTCAATGAAATTTATCACGAGATTTGATAAAATTCGCGGGCGACGTGATAATCATGGCGCGAGACATGGAGCGTGCCACGAGAAATTTGTTAATAAAAAGGCAATGCATTACGCGATTGGTCGGAGGACCTTCTTTAAAATTATCCTTAAAATCTGAACCTAATTTGAATTTTAAAATCATTCGGAAGTACTTCCTTAATGTTTCACTATGCAGACTGGTCTTATGATTAGTAGAAAAATCGATAAAAAATCACTTGATTTTCTACTTCACCCTCCCTTTAAACTGTAGGCAATACGTTAAACATTATTTCGATTACAGCAGTCTATTGCATTACATATCTATTATTCACGTTATCAATCCTGCTACACAATATGGTAGGAAACATACTATTTTCAGTGGAATAATACTATCCCATAGAAGCTATTGGCCACAAGTACCGAAGCCACCCTGTATAGCATTCCAATTTACAAAAAAAAAGTTATCTTCAATATATATGTAAGTCCTGACTGATAATCTACGACCAGCCCAAACCGCTTTACATAGAAGAATGAAATTTTGCAGGGACGATCCTAAAAGGCTAAAACCCACCACCATCCTCAAAAGTGGCGGCCCGTTATGTAAAAAAAAACACACACATATTCCTTACGAAATAACGTTTGTAATTCAGTACACTGGTTCTCTATATGATATATGTAGATGACTTAATGGCTTTTAGCGCTCAATTTTCGGTCTTATTTAAAATGGCAAGCTGAAAAAACGTCCCGACTGGCAACGCCGAGTCCTTTTACTGCTAATTGTAATCTAAATCAGTGAAATACCTGACTAAGTGCTTGCCTGAGAGACTGGCAGATATCTATAGCGTTATTTCATTTGACAATTAAAGCAAACTAACGTTAAGTTGGGTTTTCTAAGGCGCGCGCTGAGCGCAAAAATCTACAGGGTGCGAAGAAAAACATAACATTCGCGTACAAAGTTTTAATTTTTTTCTCGTACTTGCTCGAGTTTCACAGCCAACACGTGCTCTTAGATTTGCTAGTCAGATAGTCTGGCTCTGTTTATCTCTACATCTCGATCAGATAATTGCGCAGTAATTTACACAACCGTTGTCGTTACGTTAGTGACACATTCAAGATACAGTCATTCAGACGTAGAAGAAAAGTAGGTTACTTCTAACCTAACTTAGTAGGTCAACTACTATAAATTCAGTATTAGATTAATTATAAAATTAAGACCAAACTTAAAAATTTCATCAAATAATCTTTAATCAGCTAGCGAAATTAGAGTATATAAAGCTACTTCACTCTGGTGATTCTTTAGTCCAAGAATGTATGTAGGCAGCAGATTATCTCAACATATTGGAAGAGACCGAGGGGTCGGACGTTTGTCAAAATCCCGTACAGTTTGTTTGAAATCTATTTAAAATCTCTCGTAAATTTCGAAAACCCGAAATCTCACCTCAAAATCTAAAAATTCCAAAATCCCTACCTTAAAATCTGAAAATCTCGAAATCCCTATTTTAAAATCTGAAAATACTGAAATCTTCAATTAAAATCCCGAAATCTCAACCTAAACCTACATTTCAAAATCTCGAAATATCCCTTGAACACCGGAAGTTAATAGTAAACCTTGATATCCCCTGTAAATTCCCAAAATATCATCAAAAATCTGAAAATCCCTTCGAAATCTGAAAATTTCTTTCAAAATCTGAAAATCTCCTCGAAATCTGAAAATTTCTTTCAAAATCTGAAAATCTTGTTCCAAATCCCGAAATCTCCTTCAAAATCTGAAAATCCTGAACAAAATCCCGAAATCTCCTTCGAAATCTGAAAATCTCCTTGAAAATCCCGAAATCTTAAAATCTTGGACTAGATTTCAAGATTTCTAAAATCTCATTGAAAATCCCGAAATCTTAAAATCTTGGACTACATTTCAAGATTTCTAAAATCTCAGTCAGAATCTCAAAATCCCGTACACTAAATTGCCGAACGTCCGACCCCTCGGAAGAGACAAGTGATCAGTTATGTATCTGTATAGTTGTTATATATAAAAATCTATAAACTTACTTGGTTTACTTTAAACTATGCAAAAAATTGGGAAATTAATATCGTCGAAATATTTACGGCAGTTACGTCTTCAGAAAATTTTACCCATTTTCCAAGATGGCGAAGGATTATTTAAAACCTCTCATACGACTAACTTCCGTAGTAAAATTTAGTATCCTAATTAGAAGGGTTTTGAGAGAATTTACTATATAAAGTATAGATTTTCAATGGTTATTGAGCTATAAATAACGCTTTTTTACCTTTATTTAAATTTGTTATGAATTGTCAAAATGGTAGCATTGGTTTAATTTCCGTTAAAGGGAGGGTGAAGTGGAAAATCGAGTGATTTTTTTCTAGATTCTTCTACTGATTATAAGACCATTCAGCATAGTGAAACATCCAGGAAATATCTCCGAATGATTTTAAAATTCAAAGCTGGTTCAGATTTTAAGGATAATTTGAAATAAGGACCTCCGACCAATCGTGTAACGCCCTACCTTCTTGTTAACAAAATTCTCGTGGCACGTTCCATGCCAAATTAAATTTATCGCGAGATTTGATAAAAGTTGCTCGCGATGCGATGATCGTGGCGCGAGATGCAGAGCGTGCAAATGGAATTTTGTTAACAGGAAGGCAGGGCGTTATTCAAATTATCCCTAAAATCTGAACCTAATTGTAATTTTTAAACCATTCGGAGATACATCCTGAATGTTTCACTTGCAGAATTGTCTTATAAGTAGTAGAAGAACCGATAAAAAATAACTTGATTTTCCTCTTCACCCTCCCTTTAAAGAGTGCTTGCCTTTATTATGCTACTTGCAAAATATAAGGACAAAATGGAGCGCGCTAAATAAAAGAGGACACAACACAATTAAAACAGGGGGTCATAAAATTAACTTTTTCAAATTAATAACAATAAAGATTAATTTAAACATGATTTAAACTATAATGAATATATGGAATGATCTCAATTCACCACGGAAAACTACAAGGGTTTAACCACTTAATTAAATCAAGGAAATATTATTGTTTATGTGTAATAATATAAAACAAAGTTATACGTAGTTTACAGAGTAGTAGGGTTCATACCATTTACACAAGGAGGCCTGGCTTAAGACTCATGCAATGAGTCAGGCTCAGGCCTCCTTGTGTAACACCTGAAGCCTGGCCTCCCTTCGTAAATGGTATGAATCCTCCTAATCTGTAAACTATGTATTCAAATTAGTTTAATTTAGTTAGTAATAATTCTTGAGTTTTGTGGTAGTATTTTTAAGCCATTATGGAAGATTTACATGTAATGGCGTATTTGCTCACCATTTCCCACTGTTAAAAGCTCCCATCTGTATAGCACACATTTTGTCTCGAATCAGTGAGAACGCTTTTTCTAAAAGATATTGGAGCGTCGGACAGCGTTCAATAAAACTCACCAAATGCCGAATTTTGGAAAATTTCGACCCGTGATTGATCTCGTTATTAGGACGTCACAGCTTTGCTGAACGCTTTTTCCCAGTCATCGGTGTGTTTTAACATAAACCATGAATCTAGAAGGCCCAGAAACTGGGAAGTTTTTTTCTGCTTACAACGTCGGTGCGCAGTTGCCCGCCAATTTCGTAGGGTACGCGCACTGCGGTACAACGTAAACAAACGTGACGGTTTTTGGAAGGGTTCAAAACGTATTTTTTCCCATTTTAATTTACATGATACACATGGATGAATACATATTCCTATTTCCTAGAGATTAATAAGATGAACTTTAATAATACAAATTAGAAAGACTAACGTATCTATGCTCTTAATAACGTAAATGCTCGCGTAATCAGCTGGTTTCACGGCATATAAATGGGTAGTTCCATCAGAATCAGCGAAAGATATTTTAATAATAGTTCCATTTTTGTTTTTCGCCAAAATGAAAACTACGCGTTTTACGGTACGCGATCCAAAAAACCGACAATTTTCATGAGGACCGCGTAGGCTGACCATGAGTGACGTAACGTCAAAATCCAAAAAGTAATCCCGTTCAGTAAGACACCGCTCACCCTGGTGACTTAGCGGAGTCAGCGGTGAACTCTTCTGAACGCAGCCATAGTGTTTTTCATCAAACTAAGTTTCAATTGTGAAGTGCACTGTTGAAACCGAATTGGGCGCTTATAGTAACGATCAAGGTACTGTACATTATAAAGCTATTCTGTTTCAAATCGATAACTTATCCAATGAATATTTTTTTGAAAATAGAGTTCACGTGCGAGTTTCAGAATATATTTGGATATCGTGTTTACGTGTGGTGTGGGAAATATATACCTATACTGATAGGTATAGGTATATATTTCATATACATATATATATGCTTATAAGTATAGGTATATATTTCATATACATAAATATGCTTATAAGTATAGGTATATATTTCATATACATATATATATATATGCTTATAAGTATAGGTATATATTTCATATACATATATATATATGCTTATAAGTATAGGAATAGTATACATTTCATATGCATATATATGCTTATAACTATAGTTATATACTTCATATACATATATATATATGCTTATAAGTATAGGTATATTATTGTTTATGTGTAATAATATGAAACAAAGTTATACGTAGTTTACAGACTAGTAGGGCTCATACCATTTACACAAGGAGGCCTGGCTTAAGACTCATGCAATGAGCCAGGCTCCGGCCTCCTTGTGTAACACCTGAAGCCTGGCCTCCCTTTGTAAATGGTATGAATCCTCCTAATCTGTAAACTATGTATTGAAAATAGTTTAATTTAGTAATAATTCATGAGTTTTGTGGTAGTATTTTTAAGCCATCATGGAAGATTTACATGTAATGGCGTATTTGCTCACCATTTCCCACTGTTAAAAGCTCCCATCTGTATAGCACACATTTTGTCTCGAATCAGTGAGAACGCTTTTTCTAAAAGATATTGGAGCGTCGGACAGCGTTCAATAAAACTCACCAAATGCCGAATTTTGGAAAATTTCGACCCGTGATTGATCTCGTTATTAGGACGTCACAGCTTTGCTGAACGCTTTTTCCCAGTCATCGGTGTGTTTTAACATAAACCATGAATCTAGAAGGCCCAGAAACTGGGAAGTTTTTTTCTGCTTACAACGTCGGTGCGCAGTTGCCCGCCAATTTCGTAGGGTACGCGCACTGCGGTACAACGTAAACAAACGTGACGGTTTTTGGAAGGGTTCAAAACGTATTTTTTCCCATTTTAATTTACATGATACACATGGATGAATACATATTCCTATTTCCTAGAGATTAATAAGATGAACTTTAATAATACAAATTAGAAAGACTAACGTATCTATGCTCTTAATAACGTAAATGCTCGCGTAATCAGCTGGTTTCACGGCATATAAATGGGTAGTTCCATCAGAATCAGCGAAAGATATTTTAATAATAGTTCCATTTTTGTTTTTCGCCAAACTGAAAACTACGCGTTTTACGGTACGCGATCCAAAAAACCGACAATTTTCATGAGGACCGCGTAGGCTGACCATGAGTGACGTAACGTCAAAATCCAAAAAGTAATCCCGTTCAGTAAGACACCGCTCACCCTGGTGACTTAGCGGAGTCAGCGGTGAGCTCTTCTGAACGCAGCCATAGTGTTTTTCATCAAACTAAGTTTCAATTGTGAAGTGCACTGTTGAAACCGAATTGGGCGCTTATAGTAACGATCAAGGTACTGTACATTATAAAGCTATTCTGTTTCAAATCGATAACTTATCCAATGAATATTTTTTTGAAAATAGAGTTCACGTGCGAGTTTCAGAATATATTTGGATATCGTGTTTACGTGTGGTGTGGGAAATATATACCTATACTGATAGGTATAGGTATATATTTCATATACATATATATATGCTTATAAGTATAGGTATATATTTCATATACATAAATATGCTTATAAGTATAGGTATATATTTCATATACATATATATATATATATGCTTATAAGTATAGGTATATATTTCATATACATATATATATATGCTTATAAGTATAGGAATAGTATACATTTCATATGCATATATATGCTTATAACTATAGTTATATACTTCATATACATATATATATATGCTTATAAGTATAGGTATATTATTGTTTATGTGTAATAATATGAAACAAAGTTATACGTAGTTTACAGACTAGTAGGGCTCATACCATTTACACAAGGAGGCCTGGCTTAAGACTCATGCAATGAGCCAGGCTCCGGCCTCCTTGTGTAACACCTGAAGCCTGGCCTCCCTTTGTAAATGGTATGAATCCTCCTAATCTGTAAACTATGTATTGAAAATAGTTTAATTTAGTAATAATTCATGAGTTTTGTGGTAGTATTTTTAAGCCATCATGGAAGATTTACATGTAATGGCGTATTTGCTCACCATTTCCCACTGTTAAAAGCTCCCATCTGTATAGCACACATTTTGTCTCGAATCAGTGAGAACGCTTTTTCTAAAAGATATTGGAGCGTCGGACAGCGTTCAATAAAACTCACCAAATGCCGAATTTTGGAAAATTTCGACCCGTGATTGATCTCGTTATTAGGACGTCACAGCTTTGCTGAACGCTTTTTCCCAGTCATCGGTGTGTTTTAACATAAACCATGAATCTAGAAGGCCCAGAAACTGGGAAGTTTTTTTCTGCTTACAACGTCGGTGCGCAGTTGCCCGCCAATTTCGTAGGGTACGCGCACTGCGGTACAACGTAAACAAACGTGACGGTTTTTGGAAGGGTTCAAAACGTATTTTTTCCCATTTTAATTTACATGATACACATGGATGAATACATATTCCTATTTCCTAGAGATTAATAAGATGAACTTTAATAATACAAATTAGAAAGACTAACGTATCTATGCTCTTAATAACGTAAATGCTCGCGTAATCAGCTGGTTTCACGGCATATAAATGGGTAGTTCCATCAGAATCAGCGAAAGATATTTTAATAATAGTTCCATTTTTGTTTTTCGCCAAACTGAAAACTACGCGTTTTACGGTACGCGATCCAAAAAACCGACAATTTTCATGAGGACCGCGTAGGCTGACCATGAGTGACGTAACGTCAAAATCCAAAAAGTAATCCCGTTCAGTAAGACACCGCTCACCCTGGTGACTTAGCGGAGTCAGCGGTGAGCTCTTCTGAACGCAGCCATAGTGTTTTTCATCAAACTAAGTTTCAATTGTGAAGTGCACTGTTGAAACCGAATTGGGCGCTTATAGTAACGATCAAGGTACTGTACATTATAAAGCTATTCTGTTTCAAATCGATAACTTATCCAATGAATATTTTTTTGAAAATAGAGTTCACGTGCGAGTTTCAGAATATATTTGGATATCGTGTTTACGTGTGGTGTGGGAAATATATACCTATACTGATAGGTATAGGTATATATTTCATATACATATATATATGCTTATAAGTATAGGTATATATTTCATATACATAAATATGCTTATAAGTATAGGTATATATTTCATATACATATATATATATATATGCTTATAAGTATAGGTATATATTTCATATACATATATATATATGCTTATAAGTATAGGAATAGTATACATTTCATATGCATATATATGCTTATAACTATAGTTATATACTTCATATACATATATATATATGCTTATAAGTATAGGTATATTATTGTTTATGTGTAATAATATGAAACAAAGTTATACGTAGTTTACAGACTAGTAGGGCTCATACCATTTACACAAGGAGGCCTGGCTTAAGACTCATATACATATATATATATATATATGCTTATAAGTATAGGTATATATTTCATATACCTAAATATGCTTATAAGTATAGGTATATATTTCATATACCTAAATATGCTTATAAGTATAGGTATATATTTCATATACCTAAATATGCTTATAAGTATAAGTATATATTTCATTTACCACACATCATTCCCAATATCCAAATTTCAAAGAACTATGTGAATAAACGTTTCTTGAGCAAAGACTAAATATTTCATTATTACTAGTAAATAACTAAATAACAATATTCCCATGACTTCCTTCACTTAATCTAGAAGCATGTAGATATACTGAAAACTTGTGAATGAGTTTTGAAACTAGCATGCTTGGCTCAGGTCATATTTCTGGGAATTTTTAGCTCGAGGACTCCCTCTCGCTTTAAGCTATCGATTTAACTCCGCGCGCGATCTCTCTCTCGTCTGTCTCTCTCTCTCTCTTTCTCCTTCACATTGTATGGCGTTAAATTCAGCGTCGACACGGGGTCGCCGATGGTAGAAAAAATGTTTTGCCACAATGGTTTGCATTGTTCCTTGGTGCGGGCTGGGTAAACGCAGATTACATGATTACGACCCAGTACTAGATCCACTTGTTAGACCTTCACTAATGGTTGGTTTATTAGGATTGTTGAAATTCACGATTTGTTGCATATGGGTAGAAAAACTTAATTTTGCGTTTTAATTATATTTATGTGTTTAAGTAATTTAAAAAAGTTGGTATACCAAAATAAACCTCTCCGAGTTGAGACGAGTTCTATCTACGCAATTAATTACATCGGGTTGCCACGGGTCAGGGTAAACCTGGAAAAGTCAGGGAATTCAAAACTGGGCCGAAAAGGTCAGGGAAGGTCAGGGAATTTCAAAAATTTCAGCAAAGTCAGGGAATTTGATTTTAGTGGGTAAAATTTCAGGGCATAAGTCTTTATTGAAAGAGTAATGAACGTTTCTTTTCACCTTCTCTTAATACAGAAAACTCTAGAGCAATCCTTAAAAATGTTTAGAATTGTTTTTATTAAGTAAATGCCTTTAAAAAAATCTCTTGTACTGTTATTTATAGTTAAAATATTTCTTAATAATTTTGGTGCAACAAATACATTGGAAAACTTAATTTAGAGAGTTTATTTAATTATAAGCAATTAAAACGTGCTGTAAACATTCACACTTTCGGCCTAAAAAGGTCAGGGAAAATCTCAGAAAAAGGTCAGGGAAAACCTGGGAAAGTCAGGGAACTTGGTTATTAAAATTCCGTGGCAACCCTGTTACCTGAATATGATACTATCTCTATTTATTCAATATTAATAAGCAACTAGAGGCGCTAAAATTTTAAATAATGAATTATTCAAACGTTGTTTAGAGTTCCATTGACCACTCGACTCAACACCTCAAAAATATTCTAAGTTATACAGCATGATCGTTAACATTTCTCCGTATTAATGATAAATTATATATAGCCGCTCTAAAAGCGAACACGCAACAAAGAATAGAAGGGAATGACAATTGCTTTGGTCATAGAGGATATACAATAGAAGATTAGACAGTTCTTGAATTCAGTTCTCTTTTAATTTTTTGGAACTACTTCTGGCACTCCGCTTCTTGGTTGACACGTGGTTAACTACGTATAAATATCACTCCCCGCCTACATAGTGGATACGCAATAAAGTAGACAACATTCTCAACCAAACATTATACTTCTTAAACAGAAGTCAATCACCCAACGAGAAAAGCCGGAAATAAATATCTCGCCAAATTTGTGCTATTCATTCAGTTTACAGGATATCCTCGCTATTACTATTAAAAGACCGAATACTTATCAATTAAATCTGTTTTTAACTTTCGGTTCACTATGAAGCGCTAAGACCTCCTCAATGCCATTTTTGGGTTAGGCATACGGTGTCCTCATTCATAGATCAGAAATCACTGCGAAAAAACTAAATTTTCACTAAAATGAAGTACTGGCTTTCATTTCATCTAGCCAACTTAAAATTTACGTTTACAATTCATATAAATGTAGTAAAGCTAACTTAAAAAGTAAACACCAATTTGAAAAATTAATATCAAAAGATGTTCTTGGAATATCGAAATGAAACAGAGATTTATAGGTAAAAAACTACTAAAAGAATCTTAATGCCGAAACATATTTTCCAAATTTTCATTTAATAGGGACTTGGCAATTCCGGCTTAACTCCGCCCCAGCGCCATTATGGTATGTTTTTTAACAGAATGAAAGCTATATAAGCCCCTCCTCCTGGTATGTTTTTTAGCACTAGTGGAAGGTAGCCTGACGTTTCATGACGTAGTAATGCCAAGTCCCTATATTCAGCAAAAAGAAAATATTATGGATTTGTAAGGGATCTTTTCATCTAACTCGCTCTATATTAGCTATGAAATGCGTATAATGTTTCCATTCAGATGCAATCTTCATTACTCGTTTTATATAAACTTTCACTCGTGTCGTTCCCAAGAAAGAAGTTTACCTTAAATAATTAAATAAATATAATTGATATTAATTATATTAATCATTTTATTCGTCATTAATTTACCTTAATTCTAGTTAAATCGTTTTAAGAAACGTTATTCCTAAAATCATTTTAAACATGGCCATTGTTGACGTTTGACTTCTAGAGTGCAGCGTTTCCGCAATTTTTGTAAATTAGAGTATATAAGGCGATTGATTCACAATCATGGATAAGAAAAGCCGCAATTGTGTGAACCTTTAATGGAAGCCCTGGAGTTGAATCCAATATTGATTACTGCGAACGTGGTCCCGATATTGCAAATATACGTTTACTGTGATTTGCCAACTGCGAACCCTGTGACAGACACAGAGACGTCCAGTGTAATGCCTTTTCGTGACGTTATCGTCACTCGGAGAGGAAAAATAGGAATTCTAGGATTGTATAGGAGAAAAATTAGTTTTTATAGGAAAATATAAGAGAAACAGTCCTTATATATAATAGTATTTTGGATTAAACTATGTGGAAAAATCCCAAATGAAACAATTGCATTTTACTTTGAAAAGAGAAACTTAATTAAAATATGAAGTATAAAAAATCCTGAGCTCAATAATTTCGGTGTTTATAAATTTGATGTCGATAAAAGAGCTAAATTTTTATAAATTTGGTGCTAAACTATACGAAAACGTCGACTAAGTCAAAAATATTGGAATTATAGGACCACTAGCATCCCTGCAGCATCCATAGAGTGTTGCCAGCACCATGACTCCTGTAGAATTTGGTCTCTACAAGTCTCTTATCTTCAGCCACTGATTGGCGTTTCTAAGCGATGCCAAGTGGTTGGTATTAAAAAATCCAGCCTGAAAACATTGAGCACCTCCGTTCTGAAAATAATCGTGCTAGTTAAATAATTAGTGTAAAATGTTTATTAGGAATTTAGGATATATACGCTCATGGTGATGGCTATGTCTATGTAAATAGTTACAGACCTAATTGTAAATAGTTAAATAGATTATAAAAAACTCGATTATTATTACAAAAAAAGACCATTATTATTTTCTAATAGTGTCAGAATAGGGAGCGTGGGAACCCAGTCCCGGGCGACTCACAGTGACCCCCAAATTAAACGCGGCTTCTCAGAGGGGTCTAAGCCCCTTCTGACTTCACATGATCGGCGACAGTGAGTTGAATCTATTTTAAAGGGAAGAAAACTTGGAAGAAGTGTTTCTGGAATTATTTTACTTAAAAAAAAAAAAATAAATAAAAACTCTTTCTCTTTAAACCAACCAGTTTTCCTCAAAGATTTTGAATTTTGTTTGTGAAAAAACACTAAAGCTCTCAAGAACAATTGTCCTTTTAATAGCTAAAAAATTTGCAACCCTCTAATGTTCAAAACGACCCTCGTTGGCAAACACTCATTGCTTTGGTTAGTACAGTACTTTGGCCTGATCAGAAGTCGACGAAAGAAATTTTCATTAAGTGCTATAATACAACTGTTCTGTATTTTCACGCTTACCATGGTGCTAAGAGACTCCCGAAAGAATAGATATCTTGATTGGGTTCTATTTGCTTTCATCTTTTTTGTTTACCCATCAGGCGTGATTTATTTTGGATGAATGTTAACATGGGCAAACTTCCACAATGAATACTACTCTATCCATTAACTAAACTTTCCAACAAATGACCGAAGAAAACACATTTTCGATTTATAAATTCCTCTGTGAAATCATGAGATTTTAAAATTATTTCACTAAATTCGTTGATTTTAGAAGGGAGTTTGCTGGAAAACGTTCATGTGATAAGATATGGAGTTCTTTCAAGATTTATTAACCAATAACCAAGTATAATCCCATAGTATCGTTTCATTGATAATGGAAAACCACAGAATAAAGCATGCGTAAACGGGCTAGGTTCAGTTCAGATTTGCCCCATAATCGATCAATTTATGTCATTGACATATCGTCCTTTCACTAATAACACTCTTAGGAGACTTACCGTCGCTTAAAGGGGCTGACCGACCCCCTCTCTTTTTTTACCCACCCGCTATGCTAAGCTCTATGAGGAAGACCGTCGTTTGTCCCACGGTCCGGACAGCCCCTTTAAGCCACCTTATTGGTACACGCTTCATCATGGAAGCTTATGCATCATAATACCATCCGTTCATTGCTACTCTGGGAGGTGATGTCACTCGATTCGTATATTGACTCAGTACAGTTCAATAAATTCAGGAATGAGAGAGCGCCACTCAAGTAACTAGCATCCTGCGAGCGCGTACTTTAAATTCGAGTTCAAGAGACTGTACTCCTGAGAATTTACTCCTGTTCACGAGACTACTCGAGTTCAAGATACTGAAGGACCGATAGCAGCCCATACTAAGCGACTAAACAACCAATGTTAAGCTTACTTCCCCCTTTTCAGCCCCAAAATTGAGGGGGCTATGAAAAAGACCGAGTCAAATAGGACGTTAGATGCTTCCCTCTTTAGAACGTCGATTCCCCCATGAGCTCCCTCTATCCGGTTTGCTACTATCTGTCGCTAGAAGGCGAATTAACAAGTATTTTTCAACTTTCTCCCTCTGCCATCGGTCCTTCAGTATTGCTTTGTCCATGTCGTGTCCATGAGACTATGCTTTTCTAGTCATCTTCAAATTCTTCAGGACCACCATCTTTCCTATAAGGTTTAACATTGACATCATTTTAAATACATGTGATCAACATGCAGGGAACATCAGAGGAACGTATTTTATAGGGTTACTGTGGGCTATTGCATGAAGGTGATCGAAGTCGGTTGCCATTCAGTGTATCGAGCGTACACCCGATTTCCATGGAAAGCACGTCTCGTCGTAATCCAATAATGACTAAAAGTATTGGTTCAGTGTAAAAAGAGCAGAAAAATAAGATAATCCTTTCAATGGTCGACCGATGCAGTCCTGCAAGCTCATTTCTGTCAAACTAGCAAAAACTCGAATCCACAAATTCTTCCAGCACGCAGAAAGAACGTTACTTTAAAAGGAGTTCGGGCGAGGGGTCGGTCATTCATGAAATCCCGTACGCTACCCGTGAAATCCAACTTAAGAAATCCGAAATCAATGCTGATTTCGAAATCAAATAAAAAATCCGAAATCAGCAACGAAATCACAAAATCAGTAAAGAAATCATAAAATCAGTAAAAAAATCACAAAATCAACAAAGGAATCACGAAATCAGAAGCAGAATCAGTAAAGAAATCGTGAAATCCATTACAAAATTCACGAAATACAAAATCAAAAGAAATCACAAAATCCGACGAAATCACGGTTAAAATCTCAAAATCCGAGGAAATCACGCGAAAAACCTCAAAATCCAACGAAATCAAGGGAAATATCGCAAAATCAGTCGAAATCACGGTAAAAATAGCAAAATCCGACGGAATCACGGGAAAAATCTCAAAATTCGATGAAATCCATTGGATTTTATCGAATTCTAAAATCAAACAAAATCCGATGAAATCAAACGAAATCCGATGAAATCGAACAAAATCAAACTAAATCCGAAGAAATCAAATTGGATTTCGAAATCCCGTACACTTTTTCCTAAACGTCCGACCCCTCGAGTTCGGGAAAGTTTACTTTTGAATGGACGCGGTAAATCCCAGCTTTGTAAGGAGATTATTTGAAATTATTTCATACCAAATAATGGGGGTTATCTGATTCAGGTGGAACAACTGTTTACCTATTAAAGCATAAGCCTATCATACTCCTAATAAGTATTGATCAAATGTGTATAAGCTATGAGCAGTGAGCAGGCATGTAATTGGTTAAAGGGTTAGAGGGTCTTCTTGGGGCTGGGAATTTCTCGTCGCGGGGAGCTTCTTGGAAGCGGATATTGCGAAAAAGAAACCATTCCATACGATGATCTCTATTGAAAACCGCAGGACCAAAATCCAATTCGACCAACAGGGAAATAAGAGAAGGTCAATTTAGAGAGCTGCAAAATGAAAATATTAAACTCCAACTCCTTCCAACTCCAAGGCAATACGCAACAATGACTCCAATTCCTCCCAATGCCATAATCAAAAGTTTCAACTCCGCAGAACTCCGCCAAGCGAAATGTAAAACTCCTCCCAACTCCTTCCATGAAAATTAAAATTTCTTAAACTCCTCCCAACTCCTTCCATGAAAAATAAAATATTAGTGTAGAGCAGGATTGGGTTTTTTTCCCGTCCAAAAGTAGGTTTTTCCTTGGACAGTGAACCTTTTATGGCAGGAAAATCTTTGGAAAATCTCCTACAACACAGCATGAGACAGCCTATATAGGGTTATTTAAAATTAACTTAATTTTTTGAAAATTTGTTTTGAAAATAATTAAAAATTATTTTCTATGCGACTTGCATCTTACTCATTCATAGTAGAGATACAGTTTTCTAAAAATAAAAGTAAAATTTAAACAATATTCTAAAACTAACAGTTTTAAACGAAAAAACGCGCCTTGTGTTTCTTTTTTTGGAAAGAAAAGGTGCAATACCAGGGAAAATAGGTTTTTCCCAGGACGGTTTTATCCGGTTTAAACCGTGGTTAAAACCGGCACTGGGGAAAACCTGCCGACTCTGGTGTAGAGGTTCTGTACAATTCTAACGTGGTTAAAACATTTACACCTGCTACATTTTAAGTTTTTATAATTTATAAATTTGTACGAATTAATATTTTATAGAAACAAGGGTGGGTAATTCATACAGCGAACAATGAAGAATGGGACCTTCCATAAACTTAGAACTACGTCACACTCTTATGAAGGAGGGGTTTTTTACGTTTGTGACGGGGAAGGAGGGGTTCTTCGATGAGTGACGTCACATTTAACTTTGATTTTATTACGAAGTCAATAAGAGGCCAATTGGCTCTCTTTTGTTATAGAAAAAAAAACAAAAACACAACATTCCAATGTCCACCGTGGGAACGACCTCTACAATAATTTAACAAATTTTTATTCTATCATCGCTTAAATAGTAGAAAATTTAAGCAATGATCTCCTACTTACGCCTACGTCTAGCCAATTTAAACAGCACGTTTAAAGTAAACAGACCAGTTCACTACAGAACTTAGGTAGCTACACGTAGGTGTAAGGATTGCTAAATAGAGATTACGCCTAGTGTCAGCTTAAACTCTCTAATGTCACTGTTTATTCGCCACAGCATTAGCGAGTATGAATCCGATCCTCCTTCCGATTGAAATGGCTTAGTTTCCCAAGCTCGATTAGACTAATTTTTTCGTGTGACAATGTTGAAACCTATAAAGTGTGTCCGTTTAACTAAGCTTTATGGGAAACAAAATTGAAGGTTATAAAAAGCACATCCAAACATTAAAGTTCTACAGCTCAATCAGAGGCTGATGATATTTGTAAAAAGCTTAAAACGGAAGAGAACTTTGAATTTCGTGCCAAGGAAAACATTTTTCTGAGTAGAACGCCATATCACCCATGAAAAAAGGGTCTCTTTTCAAATTAATCAAATTAAATTTGCAAATTAAGACAAATCATAATTCGTTATGGGGGGGGGGGTTAAAGAAATGTGACGTGTTTTCAGGGGAGGGGTCTGAGAAAACGTGATGAAACGTGATCTGGACGGACTGGGGGTCAGAAAAATGCTTTTTGTTTTAGCTTGACGTATATGGACGGTCCCATTCATTAAGCTCAAATAAGATGTTATAAAAGCAACGATGATAAAGAATAGAGTGGGATTAAACTTCTAGGGAATTTGACGATAGTTTACAAAGATTTCTAACTTTACTAGTTGTCTAGTGGTGGTGAAAATACAAATATAAACATTATGAAAAATATTGTCTTTGGTTATGATTTACGATGATTTAGTCAAAGTTCAAACTGAAAACAGTGAAAGTTGAAATGCACAAATATATAATGCTGAATCTCAAATCTGACGTGTTTGATAATAGAAAGTTTATTTCTAGCACAAAATCATTCTGATTTCTTACATATCTATTCTTTTCATTTTGAATGATTATGTCTTTAAATTAGAACGATTATGTCTTTAAATTAGAACGATTATGTCTTTAAATTAGAAGGATTATGTCTTTAAATTAGAACGATTATGTCTTTAAATTAGAACGATTATGTCTTTAAATTAGAAGGATTATGTCTTTAAATTAGAACGGTTATGTCTTTAAATTAGAACGGTTATGTCTTTAAATTACAACGGTTATGTCTTTAAATTAGAACGGTTATGTCTTTAAATTACAACGGTTATGTCTTTAAATTACAACGGTTATGTCTTTAAATTAGAACGGTTATGTCTTTAAATTAGAACGGTTATGTCTTTAAATTAGAACGGTTATGTCTTTAAATTAGAACGGTTATGTCTTTAAATTAGAACGGTTATGTCTTTAAATTAGAACGGTTATGTCTTTAAATTAGAACGGTTATGTCTTTAAATTAGAACGGTTATGTCTTTAAATTAGAACGGTTATGTCTTTAAATTACAACGGTTATGTCTTTAAATTACAACGGTAATGTCTTTAAATTAGAATGGTTAATCTTTAAATTTAGAATGGTAATGCTTTAAATTTAGAATGGTAATGCTTTAAATTTAGAATGGTGATGCTTTTAATTTAGAATGGTGATGCTTTGAATTTTGAACGGTAATGAGTTTAATTTAGAATGCTATTGCATTAATTTAGAATGGTTACGGACTTCCATATTAACCACTACAGTCTTCGAAATGAATCTCGCCAACAGCTTCAATAAAAACGTTACGTCCAAAAGAAAGTTAATTTGCATGATAATTTTAATTAAACATTTCTGAAATCTTGTGGTAGTTTATTAATCCTACTCGCTCATGATAAATCTAATTAATCCACGTTAATCACCCATATAAAACCAACCCCTTCATCATATATTAAATTTTATACAACTCGTCAATTTAATAACGTCATTTGTTCTATTTTATTTTGTACATGCCCTAATTAAATTATAAAACAGCCAAAACTCAGAAACCCATGACGAAGAAACTGGTCGATGCATTTGGCCAAAGTGTTGATACAAATTAGTTACTACGGAGTAGCGGGAGGCCCTTGAGTAATACTGATCGAAGACCGAAAGTAGCGTAATTGCCCGCGTTGTGGCGCCAACTAGCAAATCCTGCAAAGACTAATCAGGGCTGGCATGGATATTACTACGTTAATACACCTCTCCCACATTAGCAAATAGTTATTTGACTGGAACATTAAATAGCGTACTAGATAAATGTGTAATTCCAATTATATGGAAGTAATATGATGTAACAATTTGATAACGGGGCTTGACCGTTGATAAAGCGATTTATGACTGTTTATGTCTTTTTGTAACCGAACTAATATTTAAACTGTGCCAAAACGAAACTGATCGTTTCATGATAATGCTCAGATTTCAGTGATAAACATGTCTTACTTAATGATGCGCGTTATCTTCTATATCTATATAAATCAAAGTCCTGACTGACTGACTGATAATCAACGCCCAGCCCAAACCGATTATGACTGTTTATGTCTTTTTGTAACCGAACTAATATTTAAACTGTGCCAAAACGAAACTGATCGTTTGATGATAATGCTCAGATTTGAGTGATAAACATGTCTTACTTAATGATTCGCGTTATCTATATCTATATAAATCAAAGTCCTGACTGACTGACAGACTAACTGATAATCAACGCCCAGCCCAAACCGCTTGCTCTAGAAGGCTGAAAATTTGCAGGAACGTTACTCGTAAGTAGTAGGCGCGTACTAAGAAAGATTTTTCCAATCCGCCGCCATCTTAATAAATGGCGGCCAGAAATGTAAAAAATCTTCTCTATGCAACAAAGTCCGACCCTTTCAACCGATTTCACAAATATTCAGTACACTTGGTTCCTTTAACCTATAGACGGGCTGAATGGTCTTTTGGGTTCGATTTGTTGCCATCCTTTTAAATGGCGGTCAGAATCTTAAAACCCTTCTTATGGAATAATGTCCGCGTGAAAAGTAATAAAAAAATGTCCCGGCGGGCTGACGGGCAACGCCGAGTGCCTTCGCTCCTAGGGTGCTACAAAAATATTAGTAATCAGTAAAATCTACCCACTCTTTATACCATTTTGATGGAAGTTCTTATTCTTAATACACGCGAGCGAGCCCGCGGGCAACAGCTAGTAGTACATGCTCTTGGCCTGATACAGAATTAAGATGAGGACTAAAAAGTGAAGGGCTGTAACATTGGCAATATATCCTGGCACTAGTGAACAACTCTCAGTATTTTAGGAGGCTTCTGTCGCGTGCAGTCCTGAGAGAAAAAATTTGTCGAGTTTAAATTTTTTTTAACTGCTTCCTGCACCTTAAACTTTTATCTCCACATTGTCTTAGGGGAGGACCTACCTACCGCTCCCTTGTTTAGTTTGATCATATTCCGCTAAGCGTAATTATTGGAAGGAAAAATTCAGAACCGATGTAGGTCTGTTTCTTTTCTAGTGCATCCATTTCATCTAGTTCTCATCCTACTTCTGGAAAAATTGAAAGGAAAAAACTGAACAAATTTTGCATTATTTTAAGCCTTAACTTTGAGAAAAATTTGTAAAAATATTTCCCATTGTGTTTACGTTAACGTCATTCTGACTCTTGTCTGTCCTGTGGTTTACTTCAACTGAAAAAATAGCGATATAACTTTAAATTCCTTGCACACTTTCTTGAGAAAAAATTATATTAATATTTCTCTAGAACAGCCTGCATTCACAAAATTCCCGCATATTTAAATAGAGAGGTTGTTTTATCTATATTTGAAGGATTTCCAGCCCCGAATTACCCACCCAAAAGACCAGTAAGGTCATAGCAAACTCAGGTTTGAAAATTTTTATTATCACGTTCGTTTTCCACAAAAAAAATATGACTTTGGAGAAAATAATTTCTAATAAACCATATTCTTCAAGTAGCTTATCCGTAATAACAGAAAATATAGAAGCGATACATGGAATTGCACTAATTTGAGCAGCGGACGGAGCTTGTAGCCCTCGCTTGTAGCATATCGCTTTATTGACGTCAAAATGAGCCGATCGTCGTGAGTTTACTATTTACCGGTGATAATCGCCAAGTCTCGTTCATTAAGTGATAAAGATTCCGTGTGTTGCTACTATTTTTTATTCTAAAAACATTAATAGATAGATAGATTTAATTTTAGAAGAAGGAATGGAGAACGGTTAGTATTTACTTTAGTCCGACTCATAGCCCAGTATAGAGCCGCTCCCTCCAACACGTAACGAAAAGTTTAAATTATCTTATTGGCGCACTTAAACTACGTTTTGATGACGTTGCTGAAGGGGACGGCGAAAAATACATAATTCCTTTTTATTTCTGTCGCTATGACCCGTCTCTTCTTTCATGCCCCTCCGTCCATTCCTATACTTCTAAAATTAAATCTATCCCTGTTTCTAATAATACCAGCTTAAACTTCTATTTACGATCAATTTTTGATAGCCCTATACTATCACTAACCAGACACCATTGAAAGCGTGCTATTATAATTCTCTGGCTTTTATAATGTTTCAAAGAATCATACTTTCTGTTTATTGTGTAAGGTATTAATCTCGAAAGTTTAACAGTTATTTACTAAGGTAATGCTCTGCTCTACTTTTGCGTCCAAAATGTCTTGAAAGTACTTTGTCGGCACGTAAACGAAGTGAAATCCGACCGTGCCCTGAGAGTTTTGCCGAGTTGGCGGCGATCGATAATTTCCTCTATGAAGTTACAGTATCCAAATTACGTGGCGATAATCGAGTTGATTTCCAATTCCTAGTTCTGCTTTAATCATACTCGTTGTGGCATCCAAACAAGGCTAAGTCACGCAACTTGTCATCCGCTATTTCTAGCCTGTCACTATCATTAAAGGCGTCAAGCCGGATTCGCTGTTATTAGCGTATGGTCAAATGATAATAGCGTAAACTAGAGTGCGCCGTCTAGAATCCTATTAGCCTTTATTTTTTTTAAGTCTCTTGTAAGTATAATTCCGATGTTTGGAGTCGATCATTAACATAATGACATCTTCTGAGCCGTTTAAACTAACGATATTTGATCACGCACTTGACTGCTGGCTAAATTTTCACGATAGTGCAAGTACTTCAAAGCAATGACTGGTGTAAAATAAAATTATTATGAAAGAATGGCTATTTTAATTTTGAAGTTACCGAAAATGACATTTATTATAATAAGGAGTCTAGAACAAAGAAACTAGGATAAACCATTAGATTTCTATGACGAAAGTATTCACTGAACCTTCTGGGCTATATAGGCAAGCAATATGATAGCTATTAGTTAAGTATCGATAATTTACCATTCGTAGATTACCGGTAATTTAAATTACCGCTTCATATTATACCGTACATGATCTTAGAATGGAAAGTTACATTTAAATTATTTTTTGGCGGTAA
The DNA here is from genome assembly GCA_019434445.1 of Phalangium opilio. Lineage (NCBI taxonomy): Eukaryota > Metazoa > Arthropoda > Arachnida > Opiliones > Phalangiidae > Phalangium > Phalangium opilio. The sequence goes on along the minus strand of JAEQBA010001490.1, from coordinate 4,649 downwards.
GTGTCAAAATATTTGGAGTAAAACTAAGTTTTCTTGACTGTCAGAAGACAATAAACCAATTTTTCTTCGGAGTCCAGTTTTCTCCCGATTTCCCGTTAGTAATTAGTATTCCCAATTCAGCGTGGTAAATTACCCACAAAACAGTGATTTTCACAAAGTTTTAATCGGTGATGCATGAGGGGACAGAAACCTGGGATTACGACACAATAGCACCATTCGAAAGGTTGTTTCAGAACAGCTCTGTCTCATTTAAATGACTTCAATTGGTGTTAGTTACTGTTTCACTTGTCTACCGGTCTACCCTCTCTGATTTTTGATTCCCAAAGAAAAATGTTTGGTAATATAAAGGTACACATAAAAGGCGTAAAGTCACGAATACTTGTAGAATAACCACACACTTACTTAAAGAATAGCTACATTAATGAAATGTATCTGAAAATAAGGACATTAAATTAACTGTTTTTGTAGTATTATGTTGTTATTCTCGACCAACTTCTTTGTACTTTAAATATTATTTCACAAACGGTGTAACTCCTAATCTACTGTCATATCTGAGTTCGATAAAGCAAAATACTACTGTCCTCTTAGACATATTTAACTTCCAAACCGGTTAGTTAAAGCCTGGTTTTCACTGCCTAAAATTTCACGAAACAGTAAAAAAATCCGCAAAATTTTGCGGAAAATTCCTTAAAAAAACGGCGGCAAAACGTTTTCACTAAAACTTGTAATATCATGAAAGAGTGCGAGCTCGTGGAGACCAAGGCTTACCAGTTATGTTTAAAATGCACCAATAGATTTTCTTAGAATTTATTGTCTTCGTAAAAACATTCATTTTTATCATATGATTAACAATTAAGCCAAACTTCTTTAACAAATAGTTAACTATACATTTTTTTAAATTTAACTCGACAACACAAACGCCTTCAAATGAAAAAATAGCGTCGAAAAAACTTGAAAGCTGACCAAAAACAAGCCTATGAATGACATCACGCATTTGTTCGATTCCTATTGGCCACCGCTTTTCTTTCCATAAAAATTTGCGGAAAAATAGAAAACCAATTTCGTGCTTGCCGCCCAGAAAATGCGAAATTTTGCTGCAAGTTACCTCTGAAAACACGGCGCGGAACGCGGTTTTTTCTGCGTTTTGGGCCAGTGAAAACCAGGCTTAAAACTTCGCTTATGACAGAGACCTTAAAGAATTAAGAGGAAGGATCTCACATATGAAATTAAAATAATATATTTTGGAAGATATTAAATATTAATATAAAATTAAATCCTTCTAAAGCTCTAGTCAACCAGCCACATAGAAATAATTATAATGATACCCGAAACGTGATTATGTGAATTCCCCTTAATCCAGCTTAATTTTTCTGTGGGTTCAGTTGTAATAGTCATACTCTCATGGGCAAATTTGGAAACAGAACCTTATAACAGTTTAAGTAATGAAGTTTCGTTTTCGTGACAGGAAAAAATTAGCAGAATCGTTTTGATATTTGTTCAGGTATTTAAAAAATCTCAAAGCCATCTATCGGACTTTTCCTAATATATTTCTAGCTTTAGAAAAAAATACGGTAGAAGGCACTTTTATGACACAGCTAGAGCAAACCTTGAATGAAACATCAGTTAGTAAAGAAATCAAGCCAGTGAGTTTCTGTGCGGATTAAATATATTTTAAGTGAATAAAGGTCCCTAGAATCGACTTTTTAATTTTCCACCGTTCCACTCTCGTGGGCCCGTTTATTTCAATTGAAACGCAAGCGTGGTCGTTTGGCTTTCAGTTTTCCGTTTATAAAGAAATACTTTTGCCTTATCAATAGATGGCGGGCAAAAGTAAAAACAGTAGGGTCCCCTACTAAGAAAGCCTTTAAGGTACAGTATAGTTGATTTGAAACTGCATTTCAATAATTATTTATACATGTGACGAATTTGTTTCACTACAAGTCATTATAAAATATTCAAAGAACAACCAACGAATTATATACTTTGGTTCTAAACTACTACAATGGCAGCTTGTACATTATGGCGACAAAAAGACATTGCATCAATATTTATTTTAAGCTCATGTTCTTTCATTTCCCAGCATGTGGTGATTCTAACACGGTTGCTCAAAGGCTAGGTTTTTTAACCCCAGTAGTATTATGTCAGGTGAGGTTAGAATATATGTATATTCTAAGCTTTTTTTCTACTGAGCATCTCGCTTGTTTACTGGTGAGTTTCGTTACAATCAAAAACGGATTTATGTACTAAGAACGTCGGATCGTAGCTTTAGCCTCTAGTACCATCCTCGCATACTTTATTGAGAAACTTCGTCTGCTTATATTTTGACTCCACCCACAAATTCTGTATATAGCGACTTCTAGAGATCAAAAATGTCATTCTTATCTCTATTTTCGTGGTTAAATATTTTTTCCGAAATTGCGCCAGTGGTAAAAAAGCAAAGTGGACAACATTGCGATATAACTCTCCGATTTAATGGAATTAAGTTTTAAAGTTGAGAATATAAATAATTGATGTTTCTTTTTTTAAGTGTCTAGTTTTTCTTTCTCTGTACTAAAATTATTATTAGTACAATTATAAGTACCACGTAATAACGTTTGCTACTTAAAACCTTTTCTTAAATATCAATTATTTATATTCTTAACTTCAAAACTTAATTCCACTAAATCGGGAGTTATATCGCATTGTTGTCCACTTTGCTTTATTACCACTGGTGCAATTTCGGAAAAAAATATTTAACCACAAAATAGAGATAAGAATGACATTTTCGATCTCTAGAAGTCGATACATACAGAATTTGTGGGTGGAGTCAAAATATACGCAGACGAAGTTTCTCAATAAAGTATGCGAGGATGGGTAGTGAATTTGCTACGTTTAACGTTCTTCTTACATAAATCCGTTTTTGTTACAATGCATAGGTATGGTGGATAGCCTCTATGCTGTCTAGGCTAATCTGAGGAAATGTTTAAAAATTAATTCCATTTATTACCTTTGCAATTTTAATAAATCTGACCATAAAACGCCTCATATCAACAAATACTTTCCAAGAAGAGAAACTTTGATATATGTGTTTCCCGCGGCCTTGTTCGAGTGGAATTAGTATTTGAATTTAATTACTTATTACAAACAACAACTAAACCTGAGCCATAAAACCAAAGCAAAACGGATAGAACCACGGTTAAAGAAACTGATATTATCAGACGGAGTGAAAACGTATTATGATAAAGTAAAAAGAAATCGGATAGGTTCGTTCGATGTAATAGCGCAAAAAGTAAAAATAAAAAGTGTAATAATGAAGAAAATGTTCAATAAGGAATGTTCCAAAAAAAACGTGAATGCATGATGAAGTAAAATGCTCAATTAGGAAAGGAATGTTCCAAAAAACACGTGAAACGATCTATAGGAAACGTGTGCAACATGTGTGAGTTAGAAATGAAAGCTCTACAGTCTATGCACTAGCGACGAGATATTCAAGGCACGCTCACTTCGAAGGGCGGGTCCCTCACCCATATATATTTGACTTGCGTGGTTGATAGATGGCGCTTCTTAGTCTCTTTAATACACTTACTAATTAGGCTTAATTCACATGAAATCCCGCCTCGCGCTCCCTCGCTCGATGTGGTCACGTGAGGTTTACGTAATTTTTTTAACATAAACGCGCCTCTAGCGGAGAATCGTGGCGATTTAAAAGGCCGGAAAAATATAAAAAAATTGGCCTTGTATATCTCGTTGGTAGTGGTCTATGGCTGTGGAAGCGTTCGAAAGAACGGCACGATTTTTTCTTATTGATTTTAAACAAATTACCAGACGACATTAACATCGAATATAGCAGAACACCTGAACTTGATAGAGAATTTCAAATAGATAACTTATTGAATTTCATTAAAAAGACCTACCTAAAAGAGCGAATCTCTTTAAAGCCAAGCCTAAAGGGCTATTTCAAGTCCATCAAGAATTTATCCTGGAAGGAAAACGCCAGGTGGGCGGGGGTCAATCCAACCTCATACCTCAAGAAGAGTTATTCACGAAAAAGTGATCACCTACGTCAGCTTTCGCCCTTCGTCAGGGCATTGCTTCTTTTGTCCCATGGATGAGATAAGTGCAGGAATATGTCAAATATTTTCAAAAAAATAAAATAATTTTGAGTAAGGAAGGGAGATGATTCGATTGGCCAGTAGTTGGAAATTTGGGTAAATATTGCGACACTAAAATACCATGTAACAAGTGTCATGGAAAACATCACGCAGTGGTATGCGAAATACGAGAGTGCGAAGACCCAGAAAGTCAAAAGAATAAACCTAGTAAAAGTGAACAAAATCTAGGCAGAGTATATATATATTATATATATATATATATATATATATATATATATATATATATATATATATATATATATATATATATAATATAGGGTGTTTCGGAGAAGTCTGGCACAATTAACAGGCATGTTCTTCGGGTCAAAAGAAGTCAAAAATGTTCTTTGAACTTTGGGTGAAAGCCCCGCGTTTCAGAGTTATGTACTCTCCAAAGTTGGCCTTAAAACAATGGAATTTTGCCGATATGTGGAACTGGTATTATGCCTTTGGACAGATTGTTTTCTAATTTACCATAAGCTTATGTACGAAGAAAATACTGCTAGTGAGTGGTTTAAA